>QJSC01022314.1:386466-416083 GCA_003697955.1 Calidris pygmaea | reverse complement strand
CAGGCTGGCGTTTGCACCCTTGATTCCCCAAATCCTCCACCCCAGACACTCGTCTGAGGTTTTGCACAGAATGGAGCAGGAGCCTCAGCAGCATTCAGTGCAGCAGGAAAGGAAACAGCCTCCCTGGGGGTAGAAAGGGCTCCATCATCCTCTTCCCATAGCACCTGAACAACCTGGTGACAATCACAGAATGCTATGGGGTTGGAAGGGACCTCTGGATGAGGTCTGGATCTGGATGATCTGGAGATCATCTAGTCCAACCCCCTGCCAGAGCAGGTTGCACAGGAACATTGTCCAGGTGGGTTTGAATGTCTCCAGAGAAGGAGACTCCACCACCTCTCTGGGCAGCCTCTTCCAGGGCTCTGCCACCCTCAAAGTAAAGAAGTTCCTCCTCATGTTTAGGTGGAACTTCTTATATTCAAGTTTGTGCCCATTTGCTCTTGTCCTATCTGTGGTGTCTGGATTGCCATAGTTATACAGGTGCATATTTAGCTTTACCTTTCAGAAGCAGCAGTAAAACTTACTCAGAAACTTCACTTTTACTTTGAAAATTAAGCCCTCGAGAGCCTTTTCTTTGAAAAGAAAAAAAAAACCCCAAAACAAAACCTGAACTTTAAAGCAGTTCTTGTATCTTAAGCACATAGAAACTGCCATCTTGGATGAACCCAAAACTCATTTTTCACTTTGGAGAGCTGCTGAGGGTTGGCCTGTTGCTGCTACAGAAGTGTCTTTTATAACACCGAGAAACAGTTGTCAATAGGTTATTGTCAACTCAGAGCCCGAAATTATATTTGTACAGTTAAGACTGTTTCGTCCTCCATGCACCCATTTATTCTCAGCCACATTAACTTCCTTTGCCATTTTGTCATCAGTTTTTCAGTGGCTCAAGAACCTTTTGCAACCACTTGCAGGTAGCCCTCCTCATTTAGAGAGGTCAGGTCATTAGCAGCAAACTTTG
This sequence comes from Calidris pygmaea, assembly GCA_003697955.1. Taxonomy (NCBI): domain Eukaryota; kingdom Metazoa; phylum Chordata; class Aves; order Charadriiformes; family Scolopacidae; genus Calidris; species Calidris pygmaea. Next base: position 415,125 of record QJSC01022314.1, on the reverse strand, counting down.
TGTTCCTTTTGTAGATCATTTTTGAGAACATCATTGGTAAGTAACATTTTTCCATTGTTTAAATAACCATTCATTGTCACCTCGTTAGTTAGTCATTGGTGAGAAATGTTTCTTAACAAACCACTAGTTTCTTTAGTAGTTTTTGATGAGGGATCTCATCGGGTGCATATTAGAAATTCGGGAAGACAACATCAGTTGGATATGTCTGTCCATATACTTAAGATAAATTCAAATGACTACCATTTTTATAATGGTAGAACACTTTTCTCCCTGATGCTGCAATGATCTAGGTGCTTCCTAATTCTATTTTTTTAACAGCTTCTATTCATTTTTGTGTTAGAGATGCCAAGAATACCAATCTGCAGATGCCAGGTTCAAGCTTATTCATAATGTTCCATAGAAACTCACCCCAATTCAGGATAAACAGAATATCTTACAAGGAGCCTGAATTAAAAATCCACCTAATGATAACAGGCCATACTAATATCTGTATCGTCATTCGGAACATTAATATTCTTTACTGTAGAATTTTTTTGTATGCATACATGCACATATGAACATATATAGATGGGTAAAACTTTCATGCAATTGACCATCAATGTATTCTTTTATTAAAACGGAGAATCAATCTCCAGCCTAATCAAACCAATGTTTAGGAATCTTTTGCTACAAAGCTGAAACTCAACACAATTTGATAACAGAAATAAAATATATTTAATTTATGTAAAACTTGTAACTACAAATGCGTACTCTTTCAGTAATGGTTTAATATTTTTTTTTCCCAGTCAATTTCCTTTTCTTTTAAGTGTCAGACTTCTAGACAAATCCTCATATTGGGGCTTGCCAAATCTATTCCAAAGTTGCAACACAGCAGCAAACCGTGAGCACAGCAGCTAACACGCTTCTGCAACCGTCCAGGAAAAACAAATATCCATCATGTGTCTCTTCCGTTTGAATTGCAGTGTAATCTGTTTTCCTGTATTTGTATTTCCTCTGGGAAAGCAATAAACTCTTGCATTTCCCAACAATTTATCCTACCCTATCTCCCTCCCAAAGCCACTCTACTACCGCTGGGGAATTAAAACAGAGAAAAAATGAAGAAAAGTAAAGCTGTCTGCATCTGACATTCTCTGCCTCGTTGATTGCGTCAGCAGTCCCTCAGCCAAATTAGTCTTTTAGAGCATATTACTTACTGCATAGATATATAATAAGACTACTTTTCAACTTCATCTACTTGTACATTTTTCATGTGGGTAAGCATGGTAGTTACATACCATGCAGGCTTACACAATTCTGTTATTATTTTTTTATAGTTGATAATTATGTCCTTCTAAAGAACTTGGAAGATACAATGTTGGTCAGTAAATAAATGTACAATGTTCAAATTTTTGCCCATTTTGGCTTTAATAAAAATGTCCACAATATTATTATTTTAACCAAGAGATATTTAGTAAAATGAATATAATTTGGTTGGTTTGTTTCTAATATGGGAAGAAATAAAAATAGTCATGGATAATTACTCTGCTTTTTATTACTCAGAAGCATTATTCCTATTCTGTTCAACCACACAAAAATTTGAGGAATTCCTATTGACCGGTGACTACTAGCAATTTGGTTTTGACCTAAAATATTTCTGATGAAGTCAGAACAGAAGATCTCTTTCAAAAGACAGACAACACAGCAACAAAGTACAATAAAGATGGACTTCTAAAGGATTGTCATTGTGCAAGAACTATAATTACAGGACAAACATGTGAATTTATGCATCTCCACCAGCTTTGTAAACATATTGATTTTCTTGTTGTTATTGCCCTCTTCAAGCCTCTGGTGACAGCCAAGTCCCAGCTGAGAAGCTTTCTACTTTGGCCTGTCTCTGGCAATGTGCATTTGAACTGATAACATTTGGAAAAGAGTCAAAGAACAGGAAGGGACCCGCACCTTTGCAGCGCTCACAGCAAGCTCCTCGCTGCTTAATGACGAGAGCACAGTCTTTGGAGAGCATTGGACACTTCTCTCTTTTGCATGTCACCTCCTTATTCTGGAAAAAAAAAAAAATAAAACAGATAAAAGTTACTGGAAGCAAACCAAATTCACGGCTTCATTTCTTGCAACTCGGAAAATAAAAGGTGGGGCTAGCAATCTGCTCTCTTGCTTCAGGAGAGATCCCTGTCATTCAAAACACCTTTCTGCCCTTAAAGGAAGGCAGTAGACAGTCTCCGAATTACCCAGGAACTCAAGTAAATGGTGTTTAAACTCTACTTAATCCACTTTACTTACAAGAACAACTAGCTACATGACGCGCTTGTTAAAATATCCTCAGAGTCTTGAGATGCCCCCCGTTTTTAGCTGGCAGCGTTACATAGCGACCCAGAGGGTCTTCAAAAGAGCCTACCATATACTATACTAGAAAAGAGGCAAACGTAATTAGTTTTTCTCCCCAGAATGCTGAGAATCGATGAAACAACGCCAGCAGGCGGAATCACTGCACATTATAGTGTCACCTCTATGGCAAAAAGCCAGCGATGGCCAAGGCCAAGAGCACGTGGACCACATTATGGAACGTCAATGGAAGATGTGTGGCAGCGAGCAGGAAAAATACTCCATTTGTAGCCTGGTTTGCCCCTGTGGTGTCAACCCTTCTGGTTTTCTCTGCCTTTAAACATGGGCAGAAAACAAATACTTTGGGGGTTTCTTCCAGTAAAATTTTGCTACTTGAAATTCCTGACTGAAAGTAGCCCTCTGAAGTGACCTCCACCTATAATTAGTAGCTCAGTTCATTAAGTGACACAGGTGGCCGTTTACTAGACGCAAGCACCCACCTCACTCCATCTTATGACTTAATTAGAGACCAAAAAAATCAAAGGGCTACAAAAATGTAAATCATAAAACTAAAGGAAAAGAAACTGCGCTTTCCAGTCTTTTGCTCCCTGTGGCCTTATGAAAGGTGCCCGTGAAGGGTAACATGCAGCTTTTATTACACTCCAGCTTTTTGTCTAAAATCAGGGGTTTATTTTCTTCAAAGCGACTGCCTGATCCGATGGGAGCTATAAAGGCACTTCAATCTTATCAGTGTAAATGAGGAATCGCTCTCCCCAAGCCCGGTGTGGAATCAGCAGGTGAGGGCCAGGCGCTAGAGCCCAGCTGCGGCGACACAAACGACTACTGTGAAGTGCCAGGTCGCTGCTTCACCCTCTGCATCCCTCCCCCGAACCATAAATGCCATTTAACTGGCAAGTTAAAGTGAATTTATGGCCCGCCTGTAGCTCTGGGCTGGCACAAAGCAGCCACGGCGTACAGCAGTGCAACTGGCTCCCCAGCAGCTCCTCGGAGCGCGGGGTGAAACCCCAATTCCCTTGAGGTGAACACAGTGCCCCCCCCGACTTTGTCGCCTTCCAGGCTGTGGAAGGGCGGCAGAATCAAGTTCACCCAATCGACTGCACCCAGTCTGTATTTCAGAGGGTTCTGCTAAGGTCTGACGAGAGTTTGCTCGAGGAAAGATTTAATAAGCCCAGCAGCCCCGTTGCCCTTATCTGTGGGAAAATCTTCTGAATGGTGAAAGAACGTCTGAAGGAAGGGTGGAATCCAGTTTAGAGTGCGCTCCTTTGGAGAGCATGATTTACACAGCAGCAGCATCCATTGTGGACCTCTGGAGATACCCAGGGCTGCAGTCCCCACCCCCCATTTGGGGGCTTTTTTGCTGAACAAACATACAATAAATAGAGCCACCGTTGCAATATCCTGCCCTGGTCACAGCAAAATCCCTCTTTTACTATGCAGAGATCATCTCTGAGGCACACCCAAGCGCCTCTTGCTGCTTCTAGGACAGGATTTAATCCCAAAAATCTTTACAAAAGTCCTGGTTCTTTTTTTATCTCAGTGCTGCATCTGGTGGAAAACTAGGCAAGCAAATGTGAAGGAAAGGGTTAATGTCCCATGCTGATCCATCACAGGAGAGCAGCAGATAAAACAGGGCTGGTAAATCATTGTTTAGTCTATTGCAGTCAGGCATTATCCAGCCCAGGTCTCCTAGGCCCACTGGGTGTAAAAGTACAAAGATAAAACAAAGAGCAATTGTCATCAGGAGCTTTTTTTTGTTTTTCTTTACTTCCTTTTTTTTTCCCCTTTTGCCCAAAACACTGCTCTTAATGTCTGCCCTCCATCTGCTTGTTGCAATCTTGTCGCCTCCTTCCCTCCCGTTTCACAAGGGCAAAGCAGAGGGTGAGAGCAAATGGACTTCAGCAACAAATCCTTTCCTTCCAAATATGACCCCACCTACCCCCAGTAATCATAACATTTCATTACTTGTCCCGACTTTACATTTAAAACGTGGCTAAGTAGCTGCACGCAGGAGAGCTGCATTACCAAACCTCCATCTGTGTTGTCAACGTCTCTGGAGTTGTTGAAAGCTCTCAGATACTTTGATTTTTTTTCCCTGTTCTTAAGAGAAAACTTCTTAGACGGCAACATTCAGAAGCCAAAAGTTATGGGAGGGTAGGGGATTTTTTTTTTCCCTTTTGTTTAAAGGACACACACTCTGGCACCAAGAAGTGCGGAGGAGACACATGGCTCATAAATACATAAACCGTTTGCTAAATCAGAAACCTGGGAGTCAGTTAAAATCCATAATAGGATCCCAAGATTCATAATAAATAACTTTTAATTATAGTCCTGCACAATAGTTATTTTAAACAGATGGTTTATACATTCACATCTGGGATTTTTATTTTTTTTTTTAATTTTGTACTCAGGCACACACACAGAAAGGGAGAGAACCTCGGCTAAGGTTTTGTTACTAAAAGAGGTCAGGCTCATCCAGAACGATGCTGCCACAGCAGACGCAGCTCCCCAGGCAGCGATCAGCTCGGTGAAAGGTTCGTGCTGGAATCCCAGACTCCCTCCGAAAAGGAAAATTTAGGGAAGTGCCACAAGATCACCCCAGACTCCTCTCTTGCGCTCACCGAGCCCGGCTGCAGGAGATCTCACGTTTTAATGCATTTGGGGAAAGATCAAAAAGTTTTGTTGAGTGCCCACGTTTATCCCTTCTCCCACTCTTTGCCAGTGGGAACCAAGGGTCTCTTTAGCTTGGCGTGTAAAGGTGATGTCAAATTCCCGTACAGGAGAGAGACACCAACCAGACCTAATCCCAGTGTTTCTGCTTCCTGTCACCTTTACGACAACCTCCTCTCAACGCAATTTGTTCACCTTCCATGTACGCCTTGTATTTTTACCTTCCATCAAAGAACTCCGCACAAAATAGCCCATTCTGGTGACAAACTATATCAAACCAACAGCCTTAAACTCATGTGGTACAGTTAAATAAAATGCCAACAGGAAAAGAAAAAGAAGAAAAAAAAAACGCTAAAAAAAAATCAGAATATTTGGCAGAGGTCTTGGGGAGGACGTGTGCCAAACCACAGCTTGGAAGATGCAGCCAACTTTCTACAGGGTTCCCCACTGGGCTCCTGCCCGTTCACAGCAGCCACCAGGAGGATGGCTCTTTTCAATCTAGATTTGGCTTGGAAGAGGAAAAAAAAACAAAAAACAAAAAAAAACCAAACAAACAAACAAAAAAAAAATCAGAGCCTGTTTCGTTTCTTCAGGGCTGTACCAGGGAGTGCCTCCATCAGCGGTACCCCAAGTCCACTGCTCTCCTTCAGCTGGCTGCTGAAGACCTTGCAGATGTGGGTTCTTAGCAGGCTAGGCTTCTACAGTGGGGGTATGGCTTTTTTCCTTTCTTTTTTTTTTTTTTCTTTCCCTTTTTATGTATTGAAAACGCTTTTAGGAGGCTCACACTGGATTTCTGATACCCTGAGGTTATTAACTATTTATATCGAATAGGAAAAATGTCACTTGAACTTTCATTTAACAAAAAAAAAAAAGAGGCTGTGGAGTGAAAAATAATAAAAGTAACAGGGACAGATTAGGTAGAAATACAAATGACAATTAATGGCTAATCCTGAAAACGTTCATTTTTTACTATTATTTGTCTCAGTCCTACTACTAACTCTGATAGGAGTAGTTTGAGTGTCCTTAAATTTCTGCCAGGAGAAGCCTGTGGGATCATCTCCCAAAACAATAACAGTTTTCAAACAATGGCAGAAGTTGTCCTGGGGGGAGTTTGGGATACAGCTTCCAAATGGGCACATACAAGTTTTTCTTCTCTCAGGAGAAGAAAAAGCCTTTTAAAATTAATGAAACAAGTGCACTCAAGTTACGGAGGCAACACCTCCACCACACGGCACGGGGCAGGCTCAGACACAGGTTCCCCAGCCACGCTGCTGGCTCTCTGCAACACGTCCCACGTGGCCAGAGCATCCTCAAGTGCATGCGGAGTCTCCCTCAGCCCACACCAGCCACAGGAATCACGGAATCACGGAATTGTCAGAGTTGGAAGGGACCTCTAGAGATCATCTGGTCCAACTCCCCTGCTAAAGCAGGAACGCTCAGAGCGCATCACTCAGGAGCATCCAGGTGTGTCTTGAAGATCTCCAGAGAAGGGGGCTCCACGACCTCCCTGGGCAGCCTCTGCCAGGGCTCTGTTACCCTCACCGTAAAAAAATTTTTTCTCATATTTGAATGGAACTTTCTATGTTCCAGCTTGAGCCCATTGCCCCTTGTCCTATCGCTGGAAACCACTGAGAAGAGTCCGGCTGCAACATCCTTCAACTCACTCTTTAGATACTTATAAACATAAATAAGGTCTCCCCTCAGTCTTTGCTTGTCCAGGCTAAAGAGTCCCAGCTCCTTGACCCTTTCCTCGTAAGGGAGATGCTCCAATCCCTCCATCATCTTTGTTGCCCTACGCTGGACTCTCTCCAGTAGTTCCCTGTCCCAAAGCGCTGGAGCAGCGCTGGCCACGGGCTCTGTCCTTCAGCGAAGCTTGGGAGCACCAGGTGCCCGAGTGCACGCCGGCACCTATCTATCTATGCTTGTGTGCAGAACAGCCCCCATTTCGGGCCAACTTGAACCTGAGAACAGGCTCAGACACGCGCGTAACTCATCATCTAGACAAATCCTGAGGCACTTTCTGAAAATACTACCCTTGCTCCTTTGGCACTCCTGCCTGGAACTCGCCGTCTCGGGTCCAATCTAAAACTCCCCTTTAATTGGCGGAGTTGGTGCAAGCAAGCAACCCCCTGCTGATACTGTGGGACTGCTGCCTGCCATGAGCACCTCTCCACCTGAGCAAGAGACGCACAATTTGACTGCGGGGAGGAGACACCGCTCCCCAAGGAGAGGCGTTTGCAGACATTTCGAACCGCTGTGGAGGGAGGTGAGAAAAACCTCTCATTTCCCTTGCTCCCCTCCAATTATCTGCCGGCGGATTTTTCCCCTTGCGAAAACAAATTTTGTGGGTACAATAACAAAAACGGGTTAGCACGCTGGGTGTGTTTTTAAATTCAAGTTGGAAAAAATGTTTCCCTATGAAACAATGCCTGTTTTCTGCAAAGTGATAGTTCTGTTTACCCATATAAACCTACAAACACCAGGGCATCGGCTTCGCCCCCATAGAGAAGTCCTATTATTTTAAGCACGTCTTCAATTTCAACAGGACAACTCAAAGGAGTGAAGCCAAATATATGCTTCAGACTCTCAGAGTTAGGTCCTTGTCCACGGCACAACATCATCGTGATTTCAGCATGAACTGCATTAGACACAAATGATGGCATTTCGTCAGGAAAAAAAAATATGCCAGTTCAGTCCACGGAGACTCCTTTTCCTTTTTTGAGCAGAGCACACGGTAGCCTTGGATTTATCCCCTCCACCCCTGTAATTTCTTTAGCTTATCTGGCCTCTCCGAGGGCAAGCAGGGAGGAGGCTGCAGCTCTCCTTGCGGTGGTGTGTTCCGCCACCATCAACCACCCCCTTCATAATTCCAGTTCTCAGCACTCCCTAGGAAAGAAGATTAAAACAAAGGCCCTGCTGAAAGATAACACCGAATTTCCCCACAAACGGGTATTCCCCACCACTGCGAGGAAGGCACGAGTGTCTGCGAGTCATTCAGGACACATCACTCGAAACCCCTTACGGAATGAACAGATTTATATATTTATTTTGTTTCCCCACTGTGCTTAATGATGTTCACCAGCACGAGGAATGTGACCTCGGCGGCCTTGCTGCCATCCTGACCCTCCCTGACAGCAGCCCACCGCACTGCACCATGGTGAAAAGAAGGCAATTTCTTCCTCTTTCATGTGTTTGTGTTAATGCAATGGCTGAGGCTGCCGCTGGGATCAGGGTCCCATTACAGCAGACATCACAGAAGCACATCCCTGCTCCAGTGAGCTTAGCAACTGTCATGGTTTCAGCCGAATTTAGCCAAACCACACTGACAGATGGCCCTTCCCCACCCCAAAAGAGAGGAGAGGAAGAGATAAGGAGATTTATGAGTTTAGGAAAAAACTAAACTGCTTTAATGAAGTATTAATATTAAAATTAAAAAAAAAGGGAAATAATGAAATAGATACAATATATACAAAAACGGATCAAGCTCCCAGGATGACAGTCCTGTCACCAGCAGGCACTGGGGAAGTCCCAGACTGGACTCAGCGACGGATGGGAACTGGGTTCCAGCTCTGGAGTCAGGAACACACGGATCGGGATCAAAGGCAGATGAACAGACAGGGTCCTCTTTGGACGTCGGCCATTGAAGAAGAGAGTTGACCCTTTGATGCCTCAGCTTTTATACTGAGCATGGGGCAGATGGGATGGAATACCCCAGTTGGTCGGGTTTGGGGTCACCTGTCCTGTCCCCTCCTCCCCACAGATGTGACCCCTCTACGTTTTTCTGTTTCCGACCCTCTAAGGGGCAAATAACGAAAATTGGCTGACCTTAGTTGTTACAGCAATAAGTATGAGCAAGGGCCTCTCTGCTCACCGTTCCTTGGCATGGAGCACAAACATTGGTCTGATCACTCTGAGAACAAGCAGTTTTCTCCATAATATGCCATTAATTTCAGAGCATTAGAAGAGGCCTTGCTAAGATGTAAAATTACAGAACAGAAAATTGGTTCTGTTTTACTTCAAAGCGGGACAGCGAAAAAGACACAGCCAGACAAAATGACCGTGACTGCAGATAAAGCCAGTGAGAAAGCCAGAGCAGGACCTGGGCTGGTCATCTCTCCATCTCCCTGCCACCGCCCCCGGCTGGCACTTTGGACTGGAGCTCTGCAGCTGTAAAGTTAAAGGCGAAACTCTTTCACCTGTCAACAAAGCAGCATGATGGTCTTCCAGCAGCAAGAGACACGGTCTTCACAAGTCCCTGCTGTAGCCCAAAAAACTACCTGTAGTAGTTGAGGTGCCGGGTTTCAGGGAAGGGGTACCTTCTCGTGGGACCACCTCTGCATTTCATGAGATGCATACACTAAAACTGCACAGATTTCCCATGAATTTTAAACGTGGTTTTAAACAACAGCAAAAACAAACTAAAGTTTCTTTCCTACCTCGTCAATAAAGAATTTGTATTAATTATCAGTCACCCAAGTCTGATTCCAGGACCTCAGAAACCAGTCGTCACAGGCGATACCTTTTGATTTGAAGCTCAGGATACAAACCTGTGCCTGTGCTGTTGGAAAAGGTTATGGCTCGCTGACCCAACCCCATAGGCTTACAATCTACTCCTTGCTGGATGTTCCCAGCCATTCAGATCAGCCAGCAAAACTTTTCAGACCATCACTGCTCAACTCACTTTGAGTGAAATGAGTGGTCTTGAAAGCGTGGCTCAGCCAAGCCTGACTGAAGCCAATGGGTCAGAATTCATTCTCCCAGGGAAGGAATAGGAAGTTTAAGGCCATAAAACCTTCTGCTGCCTTAGCTTGATCTGGAGGCCACCTGCACACGGCTGGAGCCAGCATTGCTGCCCTGGGTGTATCAGCTCCTGGAGCGTGCTGCCCCACTGACCCTCCTCAAGTGCCACAGAATGGCTTGAGGGAGAACGAGTGTGCTCAAGTCATCCCTGAACCAAAGTGGTGTGAAAACACTCTAAGTAAATTCTAGCCCCCAAAATTGTCAAAGATGACACTGATGAAGTATCAAGCTAATTTAATAGAGGGGAAAGCAGATCGTGCCAAAAGTTTAAAATAAATTATTAAATCATTGGAATTCAACAAATTTTAGTTCAAGCCATGGTACCACATTCTGTCCCATCTCAAAAATTAACACATCAAAAGAGTGTTCTAAAAATGTTCAACTTTTGTTTCTTAAGTACTGCCATCCTGGTCTGGTCCTACAGACTGTGTTCACCTTGCTTCCCAGCAGACATTGCCAATGAGAGAAAAACAAAACTGTAAAAACAATAATAAATAGTACATCAAAATCTAAGTCCACCAGTTCAGAGTTCCTGGTTTTGAAGGAGGTAACTGTATCTTCTATTACAGACTGAATACCAAAGGATAGTATTTTTTCTTCTGCTGATGTGAATTAAAACTTCATTTGGCATTTATTTATAAGAGATGCATTGACTGTTGTTTTTTTTACAAATATTGTTTCATCACGTTTTGATAGGCTAACTCTACAAATACATTATCCAAACAATAGTTACCTGTCATTGCATCTTTATTGCCTTCTCTGTCTGAAGTCTGCTTACTCAACCCTTACACTGGAGATTTAGGCAAATCCAAGTTTTGGGCTTGAGCCTGTTCTAAAAACTTAGAACAAAGCAGCCCTTGAGACCATGTACTTCTTAAAGAGTTTAAAAAGCCCAATGGGCCTCCTAACTTACTCTGCAACAAGTCATATCCCATGAAGAAACTCACTTCTGTACAACACAAAAACAGGGCTAGATTAAAGAAAAGGGAAGAAAAAACAGCAAGGTCCCCTGCTGCTCTGTCTGGCCAGAATCATGTCTTTTACTGCCCATATCCTCTAAAGAAACGATGCTCTCATGATATATTACCCTAATACATCACCAAGTGACAGTTTTCTCATGATACTGTATCCTCAAAGATGTGATGCATGCCAGAAGCAGCAACAGGAGATCTCAGCTGGGGGAGAGAAGGGGGAAAGCTTTTTATTTTCTTCCAGATTTTTAATCTACACATTGTTTTTTTAATGTACTTTTGTTAGGAAAATCCCTGTCAATCCCATCTTCATAATCCAAAGGACTCCTAGAAGTTTCACAGTAGTAGCACAGCCTTTAAACTGGAAAGCACCAAAAAAAAAAAAAACAACAACAAAACTCTCTTCATTTAGTTGAAGCAAGTTTTGAAACAGGACCAAAACGCTTGAGGAACAACAACCAAATAAAAATAGTAGCCCAAAAGAAAGCAACAAGAGTCTGTTTTCTATTATAAAATTACTTAGGCAAGAAGGCCTCCAGACACTGCTGCTTTAATGAACCCGCAAGTAAACTGAGCACTGACCCTGCATTTGTTTTCTTATGTGATCTTGCCTGGGCTACATCGTGGTAATAAGGAAAAAAACCAGGAGGTTAGTCAGGGCGGTCTGCAGAGAGAAGGGGCAGCCACCAGCTCGTCTGTCTGCACAGAGGAGCGGGAAGAGACAAGGTCCAAGAGCATTTCAGCCAGGGCTCCTTGAAGGGGGCAAGGGCTTTCAGGGTCTTTTAACACTGTCTTCAGCTCACTAGGGCTCACTCCTGTTTGCTGCAACTGCTTTGTGCTGGTAACATCTCGGGGGGCAAGCAGGAATCCTAACTCATGGACAGCTTGGGACAGCAGTCATCCTCAAGTGAGCTTTGTCCAGTTGGTGCCAGAAATAGAAGGCTCCGGCCATGGGAGAACTTATTCAGAAAAAGCTATGCCACAAAGATGTTTCATTTAGAAACATAGAATCATAGAATCATTCAGGTTGGAAAAGACCCTTGGGATCATTGAGTCCAACCATCAACCCTACTCTACAAAGTTCTCCCCTATACCATATCCCCCAACACCACATCTAAATGACTCTTAAACACATTCAGGGATGGTGACTCAATCCCCTCCCTGGGCAGCCTATTCCAGTGTCTGACCACTCTTTCTGTGAAGAATTGTTGCTTAACAGTCTAAACCTACCCTGTTGCAGCTTGAAGCCATTCCCTCTTGTTCTATCTTGTTCTATCTTGTTCCTTCTTGTTCTATCACTAATTACCTGTGAGAAGAGACCAGCACCAACCTCTCTACAATGTCCTTCCAAGTCGTTGTAGAGAGTGATGAGGTCTCCCCTCAGCCTCCTCTTCCTCAAACTAAACAGTCCCAGATCCTTCAATTGCTCTTCATCAGATTTATTCTCCAGGCCCTTCACCAGCTTCGTTGCCCTCCTCTGCACCCGCTCCAGCACCTCCATATCTCTCTTGTGAGGTGCCCAAAACTCAAGGTGTGGCCTCACCAGTGCTGAGTATGGGGGGACAATCACCTCCCTACTTCTGCTGGATTTGACACATCTCATTTCTATGTGTCCCTATTCAAACCCACTCAAACTTGTGATGGATGCAAAGCCTCCATCAGATGCAAAGAAAGGAGGTGGAATAAGCTTTCCTTTGGTGCAATCAACCGCATTGCCAAATCAAGTTCAGACTGTGACTTTCAGAACTTCAGCCAACGCTGTGGCTACCAGGAGAGAAAGCCTATTTTTGACTTGTAAACTAAGCAAAAGCAATATGGAAGTCATTGAGAGGAAACTAAAAGCCAAAGCTGTCAAAGTCACTTTCACAGTCCTTGAGCTGACTTTGGCCATGTTCTGTGGCCTGGCCCTGCCTGCTTTTGGGTGAGATGTAGCAGCCCTCATTCACAGCAGTGATTGCTCAGACACATGGCAACGCCACTCCAGTCAATGAAACCACCCACGCCGGTTCAGAGGTTTGAGCCGAGATTCTCCGTGCAGACACATCACAATGCCCTCTGTACTGGGTAGACCCAGTTAATTAAATAGTTATTTTTAAAGGGTGCTCGGGAAAGAAACTGGCTGTCCAAAATAAGAAACTAATATTGCACAATCACTTTCTGCTTGAAAAATCCAGGGATTAAAACATGTTTCTGCATAATCATAGCCCTGCAGGGACAGTTCTCACTTCTCAAAAGCAAATTCCTTTCTTTCTGTTTTGTACATGTATAATCAAACAGATTCTGCTACGTCCAAAGCTCGCGAATCTCAACTGCAATAACACACTGGATAGAAGCCATGCAAGCAGATTTTTCCTCAGCCTCTGTTCCCTTCACTCCTTCACTCCCCACTTACATATTTTTTACAATTTAAAAAAAAATACCTGTTTCTGACAAGTAAATGGAGCTGACATTTGAGCGAAGCTATGAGGTGAATGGGGTATGCGCAAGCCATTTGTCATCTTGACAAAGTGATTTTCCATCACCAGTGGGACACTTTAAAGACATCTGAACAGTTTGCCTTGACCACCAGCATTTCTTATGGCTTATAAAGGGACCCATGGGAACAAGAACACAACCTGTTTTTAGAAACAACTCCTGCCGTGGTACCTCTTGATAGATGTAAAGGTAGCCTGATGTATCAGGTGCCATTAAGATCTTTGCTAGCAGGTTATATTTACATAAGTATGGAGCGCAGATAGCATCTTGTTAACCCAATTAATGAGACCCAAATGTCAGGAAAGGGATTATATCTGGCTGGAAGTCCACAGCACTCATGAGGAAGCCAGAGATGATTTCATTGTGTGGGACAGCACTGTTCTCTTTGAAGAGCAAGAACTCAGGCAGCAAAGCCACTGCCTGGGCAGCTCGGGTAGAAACACGGGGGGAGGTGGGAAAATTGGTCTGAAATCCAAAGGTTTCACATCTTCAGCATAAGGAGCGCTCTTTATGATGAGAGACTCAAGTGCCATGTAAAAATGAGAACCTGGGGCTGAACTGAAGAAAACTAAAAAGTATCTAGCTGAGGTCTTAGAAACTTAATTTTTTACTAACTGTACCTTCCTCTGCAATAAGAGAAGGCTCTCATTGCCAAGTCATAGCCCAATCTGGGTTGGAAGAAGAACAACATTTCATCCAGCCCATCCACTCTGCCGTGTTTTACATGGGCAATTGAAACACACTCCTCTAGCCTAGAGAAGAGTAGGAAATTTCCTAACCAAGATGAGATCACTAATTTCTGCATCAATGACTCTTGATGTACTTTACAAGCAACTACTTTTTCTCCCACAGGCTCCAACTACTAAGCTATATGACATAAGAGGAGATGCTCCTGTCACCCAGGACAGAGCACTGAACCCTGAAGGGCACAGAATGAGGAACTTGGCCTCAAAACACAGAGAGGGGTTTAGGGTAGGGCCTCATACTCAGCAGCTCCGGTCATGTCTCTGGTCAGCATAGAATCATAGAATCATCTAAGTTGGAAGGGACCTTCAAGATCATCTAGTCTAACCATCAACCTAATTCTGATAAAAACCATCACCAAACCATGTCCCCCAGCACTATGTCAACCTGTCTTTTGAACACCTCCAGGGATGGTGCCTCAACCACTGCCCTGGGCAGCCCATTTCAAGGCTTAAGAACCCTTTCAGTGTAAAAAGTTTTCCTAATCTCCAATCTGAACCCCCCCTGGTGCAACTTGAGGCCATTTCCTCTTGTCCCATCACCTGTGACTTGGGAGAAGAGACTGACCCCCACCTCTCTACACCCTCCTTTCAGGGAGTTGTAGAGAGCAAGAAGGTCTCCCCTCAACCTCCTTTTCTCTAGGCATGTTGGCCATAAGAAATCCCTTTTCTGAGTTGTCTTCGCAAAGGAGGAAACAAGACAGCTAGCATGGGCTGCTTGGGCCAGCAGCCCTACCTAAGCATTACCCAGTGGGTTAACCTAAATCCTTTGATGGTAACAGTACCTTACGGCCAAAGTCACAGGTGATCCACAGACACACAGTAGTAGCTTTCCTGGAGCCACATCACACCCAGGTCCTCTCAACCAAAGCTGTGTTTCACCAGTAGTTTTGGTGATGTCTTGTATCTAAGAGGGAACATCCAGCGAACAGGCCGGAGCTGCCTGCTCATCTCTCCGTGTGGCTGCCTCCCAGAAAACCTACCTTTTGCTGTAGATGCTTTGCTTGTTTTTTTTCTTGCTGGTTCTCACCTTTGTGCATCTCCATATGTGGACTGCATTAATTATGCCAAGAAACCTGATGACATCAAAGGTATTCGTTTTTATACAAAAACAATCATGTACAGTTTTAGGCACTGAATATGTAACCTTCATGTAACAACAAGTACATAAAGCCATTTGAATTTCTTGCTCTCGTGGCCTAAAGTTTCAGGCACTTTTGAAATTTCCATCAGACTTCTGGGTCAAAGAGTTTTTGCTTGAGGATTGGAAAACTTGCCAAATTAAATCGGACACACACACACACGGACGTTTTTCCAGAAGCTATACAAATTGCACGCTGCTTCTGTTTCCTCCGCGTTTTCATGTTCAACAAGCTCTGGTTCAGCATCAGTGCACCACGCTGCATCCTAAATGTCCACCTCAGCAAGCTTCTCCAGAAATGCTTAATGCGTTTAGATCACAGACAAACTATGCCTCCAGCATGCAGCTGTTGAAAAGGTTTCTCAGACTGCCACACCAGCAACATTTTAATGTATAATGATTTTAAATGTCTAGCCTTTTTTTATCCACGGCTTTTGCAAACAACCCATCCACCAACCCTTGGTTTACAGGCTGAAAAAGCTTGCGTGCTGCCTGCCGAAATAATTTTATTCATTTATTTTAATAAAAAGTGTTTGCCAGATTGAATCACCAAGCCACCTAACCCAGTTAACTGCTCCAGCTCCCCCCAGAACCGAGCATTTGGAGGGGGCAGGGTAAAGGCTAAATATGAAAATGGTCAGCTGTGAAAAAATAGCCTCTGTCTCAAGCAAATGATCAACAGTCTCCTTTGCAGTGGGAGAGCCTACTGCTCTTATCAGTATTTCAGGTCCCACAGGCAATCCTTCAGCTAATAGCCTTATCTCGAGCCCAGCCACCCTGCCTGGCTCCTTCCTGCCCCAATGATTTCCAAGCGACACAACCGGGAGGTGTTTTGCTAACGGGCACAATCAGATCAGAGCCACTACGTAGCCTTGAAGCAGTCCTTTATCAGCCCTTCTCCATCTCTCCCAGACCGTGCCTCAACTGCACATCACCACCCATACAGAAAACAGGAGGAGGAGACAACCTCAGAACAATCAAGGTCTGTTATTCTTCAGCCACTAATAAATCATAAGACAAACCAGAAAAACAGATGCCAATGTACGACCCGAGCTGGTCATCAGAATACATTTTGATTGCTCCAAATCATGGGGCATATCCAATTCCCATTGAAGCCACTTAATATAGCTGAATAGAAAGATATCAAGAACAGCTGAAAAACCAACAAACCATCCAACCAAGAAAACAGAACCCCAAACACACAACTTTTAGCCTATGGGGTGTCAGATACCGGATCTTCCTGGCCAGGGAAGGAGGACAGAGCTACTGCTTCCATGCCTCAAGCAAAATCTTTAGCTACGAAAGAGGAGGTGAGCCACACCATGGCCACCTGGAGAAAGGAGTAGCTGGCCCAGCAGCCAAGAGGAGCTGAGCACCTTAACAGCCTGGGGTTGAGCAATACCTGGTCTTCTTTGTGAAGCAGATATGGCAGCCTTCAACTTCTCAAGGCTGGCACAGCTCCGGACATCGAAGCCAACACAGTGCTCAGCACAGAGAGATTTAAAATTGAAATGGAAGCACCTACACAGTTGAGGATTTTGCGCTGAATATCCAATCTACGGGCAGTTTCAACACTGCATTTGGGTTTATGCACACACAAGGCAGCACCGCTACCACGAGACCGACTGCAAGGGCCCCACGTGAACCAGACCTGACCCGGAGCAAAAGGCAGCGGCACCACGTAAGCACAGATCTAAGGCAGAGTTAAAGATGACCCGATTCAATCTTTAACATTGAAGCTTTGCAAAAAGGTTTACTTAAAGCAGGGAAAACCAGGTCCTCAATTTGTCAGGGGAAAAAAGAAAAACAGCTTTCTTGCATTATTTTTCTAAATGGCATTTTATCACATTTCCATCCTCTGTGCTCACAAGAACAAATAAATGTCCAACTCCAATGCTATTTCATAGTACTGCCTTTAGCCACAGCACCTTACGGCACAGATACGTGAAGCTTTTGTCTCTGAAAAAGCTAAGAAAACAAAAACTACAGTCGGGAGGTTGACGTGTAGAACGGATGAGGAAACAAGTAAAGAGGATGCAACTCTCATCCTTCTCTGGAGTCTCCTTCTCTGGAGACATTCAAAAACCGCCTGGACAAGATCCTGTGCAACCTGCTCTAGGTTGGTGGGGGGGGGGTTGGACTTGATGATCTCCAGAGGTCCCTTCCAACCCCATATGATTCTATGATCTGACACATGCTGTTTTTTCAGTCAGGTGGTGGTACACAGTCTTAGTTTAATAGCCCATTTTGAAACCACTACCTAGAGCCACAGGAAGGAAAAAAAAAAAAAACCAAAACAAAACAGGAAAGGCAGCCTAATAAACAAATGGGAAAGAAAGACAGAAAGGTTTATGAAATCCAGGTCTCAACACACAAAGTCAGCTCCTGGGGATGAGCGGGGATGGGGTCCCCACCCAGAGCTCAGCACTTTGGATGCAAAATGCTGCACAGAGCTCAATCGGCCAAAGAGTCAGACTAGGAATTCTTTAGCTGCAGCTTAATGCGTAAGATGAAGAGGTCAAGAGGCCTCAGAGGAAGTAATTACAGCAGTTATTAGGTACAATATGAGCAAGTACCAGCACCATAGTCATTTTAATAGTAGTATTACAGGTAAAAGCTTTTTATACAATATTGTTTTTTCTTCACAATGGCCTTTTATTTGACCATAAGTTCAATATAAAAAGGTTGCGTTTTCATTTGATATTTTTGGTTGTTGTTTAATATTTTTCTTCCCTCAAAAATTTCTATTAAAACATGATGGGGAAATAAAACCAGATATTTGGTGGGGGAAAAAAAAATATCTATTTTTATATAGCAACACAAAGCAGAACAGCAGAAGTACTGACACTGTGAACCATTCACTTACAGGACCATAATTCTTAAAAAGACCATTAACAAGTCAATGGAAGAAACTTGAAAGCTAATAAAAACCTATACACAGGTAACCGTATGCTTTTTAAATGCCATTTTGATATTGGACCAGCTCTTTAATAATGTTTTTCTTATTGGCAATAAAAAAAAAAGTGCCTTAACTTAGACTGATCCATTTTGCGCTTACTGTAGACACATTCCAAAGACATTTGCAACTTGTATTACATTTCTCCATTTAGTTTATGGCATTTTTGTGCCCTTCATATTTTTCCACACATTATTTATACATTTTAAAGATGTTCTTTTGTATTTGAGTTCTCTGACCATTTAATTATGCCAAAGAGAATCTCATTTCCATCCTTGATGGACCAGATCTTCATCGTTGTTACAGTGACATATCACCAGCCCTCTTCCAGAAGGGTTTTGCCAAGATGTATAATCAGTTCAGCACTGTGTGTATGTGTATGTTTGCTCAGTGCAGCTGACTCTCTGTTAGAAATGTGCAAGTAGTGAGCTCTTCACTATCCCATGTGGTCTGAGAACAACATGAAATAGCTTCTTCAAGCCTGTAGCTTTCCAGAAGCTGTATCACATATGACAGTGCATCATGTCTCCAAGATAAATGTCACAATAAAGCACAATAAAGCGAGCTGGAGGCAAACATACCTGCGTGGGGATGTGCCACGCTCTGGGGCAGCTCTGGGACGTGAAGCAAAGTTCAGAACGTGGACTTCAAAAGGTTCCACAGATGCCACAGACAACACCCAGCTATATAATCCATGCTCTTTCCTCAGAGGAAAAAATAAGATGTTGCACCCATTACTACTTGGCCAGGCTGCCCATATCTGTCCATGGCACTAAACTGACCTGAACGTTGTCTCAACTCTGCGATTGGAAACCTAGAGGATCAAGCTAGAGTAACTACCTTCTGCCATCAGTAGCTTGTGTTTCATTCCCAGACAGGTCAAAGTCTTGCCTTACACAAAGGTGTTGCATGAATTAAGAGCAAGTACAACTGCATCTACCTGAATCTTCCTTCAGGAGAACCTACCAAAGCAATCACCTCCACATCAAGTAATTAACTAGCATTCACTTCTCATTTGCAAAATCGTCTTCATATATACACACGCTGTTCTTGCATCTCCACGACAGAGCACACGTGGGACACCCAGCTGCACCAGGCATGGAGCTTTGACTGCTTTTTGGTTTCAGGGTTTGTTTTCGGGGCGTGGGGTGTTGGGTTGTTTTTTTTTCATTTAAGAGATGGCATATACATCTGTATCTTTTTTAAATTGGGCAAAAACGAATAAAGCTTTCACCATGTTGGGGCAATTTTGTGTTCTAGGAACCTTTCAAACACCGATCAAAACAGCATTCTCTTTTCCAGTAATATGGGGGTGAAAACTACCAGTACACTACTGTATCTCAGGCTTTTTTGTGTCTCTGTTTGTTATTTTTGTGGGTGAAGAGAAAGCTGATTATATTACACAGTACTAAAGATCAAGACTATTGAAATTGAAAGAAGATGCAGCCTTGGTAGATTCTGTAGTTGATGTATGTAAACTATTGAAATTAAATTAAATAAAATAGGTATGAAAGAATTGTTTGATGATTATTTTTTTTTAATATGCACTACTCCACTAAAAGTCATCTGGGCTGCATTATACCTTGACGCAACAACAATTGGATCCTGATGTACTAAAACACTGCCATCTTCACTGGAACATGTGTCAAACACTTGCTCTCGGGCTGGCTCCACGCTTTCAATTTGTGTATTGTGCCACAGAAACCAGCTATGCTATAGGTGAAGAACCCCAGTAAACCTAGTAGCTTTCTTCCTTTAGCCTGCAGTGAGGAGATGGGTGGTTTTTTGGGGAGAGGAGGGTGCAGAGAGAACCACGGGCAGAGGTTATTTCTACCATTTTCCGGTTTGCTTGGACTCAGTGTCACTCCTCCATCAGTTCAAGCCAGTTAGAACACCAGATCTTGTAACGACGAATTTAACATCATTTTTTTTTTTATGAGCGACGGTCAAATTCTACATTGCACATTTGGATTTAAAAGCGGAAATTTCAACTCCAGAATGGCTGACTAAAACTTATGCCAAACCAAAGCTCTGATTTCTAGTTTCCTGAGCTCCCGTCTCCCAACTTTTCTCAGGTTTCTGACACTTGATTACACCTTCTGGCCCACATTTATTTCCTTCTGTTCTGGATTTAGGTGATAAAAGGTTGAGACATATGATTACCACTCCTCAGGTGCAGTTGGCAAGTTTGAGGCACAGGCATGAGGGAAGTGGGGGGGGGGAAAAGGTGGGGGGAAATGGCACTGGTTTAGATGTGGTTTGTCAAGATCACTACTGGCTTTTATCAGCCGTTTCTTGACATAACTCACTTTGTTCTAAAGTATTGCGGAAAAATAATAATAAAAAAAAAAAAATAAAAGACCTTTTCTCCCCACAAAGAACACACCAAAACCAAAACTTTTCGTTCTCTTGAAAAAAATAAAAAAAGTTCTTGCAATGTGAAGGCCACCGTTAGTGGAGGTAGACTTATCAATTTCCTTGCAGTTCCTGGCTTCCCACTTGTCATTTTTGGTATGTTCATTTTAAAACTACATCCACCACTGGCCAATGGATAGGTTATTCTTGGACATCCCCTTGCTTCTGGCAAGGTCCTCTGGGTCCATGCAAACGACAATAAATGAGCATGGAATGACATGGCTCTCCTCACCACCTCGGGCACCACCTTCTGTCATTGTTGTCAACGCCGAGCTCATCTCACCTTCCAAAAACTCAGCCCTCAGAAGTTTAATTCAGGCTCAGTTAATTCTGTGGGGTTTTACATTCTCGTCCTGTAACTACGCACAGGTTCTCATTTCACCTATTTCCGATGGACTGTAGCATTTTTATGTCTTTTCCACACGTATGTTGAGGTATATATTTCCTGAAAGCAAAGGCTGTAATATCAGGTGTGAGTCTACTTCTATTTTGAGTTTTAGGTATCTTCCAGCCAAAAAGCCGTACCAACAAAAACTCTGCTGCACTTGATCATTTACCGTGCCTGTACCAGAGCTGAACTTAAATATTCCATGCCTATTTTATATGCTGACCACCATATAAAAGAAATCTAACCAAAAGTTCCCCAATGTTTTGTTAATAGCATTTCCCCCCTAACATTTCAAAGTCCTCAATATACAGGAAGCCCAAAATCTACTAAAATGTGTTAAGCTTTCACCTTTATGTTTTGTTTCTACTAACAGAAATTCACTCATGCCCTCCAAATCCACTACCCTCAGTCTAAAACCTTCCCACCTAAAATATAAAGATCTGACTGTCATACACGACATATTTGGGTTCTTCAAGCTGCACAAAGTGTGTGAAGTGCTCCTATGGATTGAAATAACCTTGTTTTCCCACAAATGTATGAGAATAGTTTTAGAAGAGGATATTTGCATTAAGAAGTGTAGTTAGAATCACTTGCAGTCTTAAATTATAACTGGAATAAAAGAATTCATTTCTCAAACTGAATCAATATAATTTCATTATGAATACCATCAAGATTATCTATTTTTGTGTATAATCATGATGCCAATTCATACAAGTTCTTTAAAACTCAAACTTTTTTTCAGACCACTTCATTACTGACCGTTTCACTACTTTGATTTTCAGAAAAGAGCAGGACATGCGATTTTCTTACTATTGACCACTAAGCATAAAATTATTTCATAGAATGGTTTGGGTTGGAAGGGACCTTAAAGATCATCCAGTTCCAACCCCCCTGCCCTGGGCAGGGACACCTCCCACCAGACCAGGTTGCTCCAAGCCCCATCCAGCCTGGCCTTGAACCCCTCCAGGGATGGGGCAGCCACAGCTTCTCTGGGCAACCTGGGCCAGGCTCTCACCACCCTCACAGCAAAGAATTTCTTCCTGGTATCTCATCTAAATCTCCCCTCTTCCAATTCAAAACCATTACCCCTCGTCCTATGGCTCCACTCCCTGACAGAGTCCCTCCCCATCTCTCCTGTAGCCCCTTCAGGTACTGGAAGGCCCCTGTAAGGTCTCCCCAGATCCTTCTCTTCTCCAGGCTGAACAACCCCAGCTCTCTCAGCCTGTCTTCATAGGATGCTCCAGCCCTCTGAGCATCTTCGTGGCCCTCTGCTGCACCTGTTCCAACAGGTCCATGTCCTTCCTGTGCTGAGGACTCCAGAGCTGGACACAGTGCTCCAGGTGGGGTCTCACCAGAGCAGAGTAGAGGGGCAGAATCACCACCTGCTGGCCACGCTTCTCTTGATGCAGCCCAGGATGGGGTTGGCTTTCTGGGCTGCCAGTGCACATTGCCAGCTCATGTTGAGCTTCTCATCCACAAGTACTCCCAAGTCCTTCTCCTCAGGGCTGCTCTCCAGCCATTCTCCACCCAACCTGTATTTGTGCCTGGGATTGCCATGTCCCAGGTGCAGGACCTTGCACTTGGCCTGGTTGAACTTCATGAGATTTGCACAGCCCACCTCTCACAGCCTGTCCATGTTCCTCTGGATGGCATCCCTTACTTCCAGCGTGTTGACTGCGCCACACAGCTTGGTGTCATCAGCAAACTTGCTGAGGGTGCACTCAATCTCACTGTCCACATCCCTGACAAAGATGGTCCCAGTACCGACTCCTGAGGAGCACCACTTGCCACTGCTTTCTACTTGGACATCGAGCCGTTGACCGCACCCTTTGAGTGTGACCATCCAGCCAGTTCCTTATCCACCACGTGGTCCATCCATCAAATCCATGCCTTTCCAATTTAGAGACCAGGATGACATGTGGGACAGTGTCAAAAGCTTTGCATAAGTCCAACGTCTGTTGCTCTCCCCGTATCTATCAATGCTGTAGCACCACTGTAGAAGACCACCAGATTTGTCAGGCATGACTTGCCCTTGGTGAAGCCGTCACCAATCACCTCCTTATTTTCCATGTGCCTTAGCAGAGATTCCAGGAGGATCCGCTCCATGAGCTTGCAGGATACAGAGCTGAGACCAACCGGCCTGTAGTTCCCTGGGTCTTCCTTTTTTCCCCTTTTTGAAAACAGGGGTTATGTTTCCTCTTTCCCATTCAGTGGGAACTTCAATGGACTGCCACGGCTTCTCAACTACAATGGAAAGCTATAAAGACTTGCATGGTTGCAATGGGCCAGTCAACCATGCCATACTACACTGGCACTTCACAAGTAGGCCTACCTGCACTTTCTATGTGACCTAGCTTCAGAACAACAGTTTTCCAGTACAACTTCTGTATTTCTGTTTTACCCATTAGCTCCAAGTACCAAGGATGCCAGAGCTTTCTCCAGTTTCTGTGTTCAACAGCACATAAGGTGAATGCACAAGAAAGCAGGCACTTCCAGTTGCCTTCAGCCTGCTTTGCGCCATTCCAGTAGCTCAAACCCTATGGAAAGCAGGGTGACGTGGTAACTTCCCAGAGACAGCCTTATCTCCTTGGAGATGCAGAAGCACAGACATTCGAAGTAGAAGTGGGCAGAAAACCAAAGCGTATTGGCTCTAACAGCGTTTTGCAGATAGCAACAGCAAGCCGCAAATCATAGTTCTCAAAATCTCTGGATCATGAAGTCAGCTTAAATCTGCCTTTGCCCATCCATGCCTCAGAACATGCCCGGGAGACCAGATGCACCAAAAACCTGGCATCTGTGCAGCCTGTCCATTGTCAGCCCATTGTCAGAGAGAGAAAAAAAGAGAAGGAGTGTATTCATACTGTGACTGTACCACCCACATCCGCTTGGAAAGTGAAAGTGCATGAAGTGAGAAGGGATGGCTTTCTTGTCAAACCATTAGACCAGGAGTTAGGAGACCTGAGCTTTCATCGCAGTCCTACAAGAAATTCCATGTGGATAAACCACAATCTTTCTTTGACTTTGATGTTTTTCTCAAAATAAAATAAAATAAAATGGCCATTTCTTGCAGACAGCTGTAATTAATGACCAGTTCTTTTGGAGATCAAATTCATCCATGTTTATTAAGTCTCAGAGATATTAGTTGGGCAGCAATATACCATTGCTAAATTGTTGTAACTGTAAAAGCTCACATTGAAACTATTGTCTTACAGATGTTAAAAATGACCATTTTTATGGGCATTATTAAGACCACAAAGTAGAGACGCACAAATTATAAATTAGGGTACTCTAGGTTTTAGCCATACCGCCTTGTTCAGCTGGAAATTCTTGCGTATGGAGCTACAGTGCACATTTACACACGCACATACACCCTCTTAGTCTTACCTTTTTCCTTATATTAAGGGCAAGCACCAGTGCTGTTCTCTGCACTCCACCACATTTCATTCCAGTAAGTAGGGAAGTCCAAAACAGAGCTATCTCATGGTGGGTGCACTGCCTTTTTATTAGAAACGCATTACCTATAC
This sequence comes from Calidris pygmaea, assembly GCA_003697955.1. NCBI lineage: Eukaryota > Metazoa > Chordata > Aves > Charadriiformes > Scolopacidae > Calidris > Calidris pygmaea. The sequence continues at coordinate 390,705 of QJSC01022314.1, read as the reverse complement.
TTCAGAAGTGAATGATTTACTATGTACTATACATGAAATCTCCAGCACGTGTCCCCCAGTCTCAATTACCGTATCACCACGACTTCTCTTCCCACGTTACAGCAGATGGTGAAGAATGAACTCATCTTGTCTGGTAGCTAGACTTGGCTGTGTCTAGGAGATCCCCATCAGTGTCCTTTTTGTATTCAAGATTCAGGGGGTTGTGTTACCAATAACTCTAAAACAAGAGCTAGAAGCTTTATTAAAGCAGCATCCCCAGAAACCAGTCTCTGCTCTACCTGCCTTGGTCCTGTTCATGTTCCTACCATGAAAATCAGCCCACCCTGTCTCCACTAACCAATGAGAAAAGGCAAGTTTTCATCTTCCTACCAAGACTTCTCAGCGGTGTATAAGGAACTGCATTTGTAATTGCTCTTTGCAGTCTTTGGGTTATTGAAACTTATTCTCATAATTTATGAGTTTCCAGCTTTTACCACATTTGCTCTTAGAGTACTACCCCTCACTTTGCCTCCCCAACGGACTTAGCCCATTCAGAGATAGCTGGAGGCTGCTTTGCCCATGTTGCCTCCCTCTTTCCCCCTCGCTCGGACGCATCCCCACGCCCCGCAGGACACAACCTGCAGAGTCAGTTCTGTCAAACACTTGGTGAGTCAGTTCCAGCATTTCAATGCCGTCTCCTCTCATTTGAGAGATGGGAAAGTTCTGGAAGGGAGTTATTTAGGTATCCCTCCTCTTTTCAGAGCAGAGCCCTTCAGATATCTACACTTTGTGCAGTTATTTATGGCAGCTTGTAGTCACGGAAACGTATCACCACTAGGGGAGACCTGTCACAATCCAAACCAATATTTCAGCTACTTGCTCTACCGGTGTTTTTAACAGAAGTGCCCCCTGTTGAATTTTCTGTCCTCTCCTGGACAGCGATTGCTTCCTTCCTGGAACAGCTGATTAAGCTCTCTTTTTAGTTGCTCACTTCTTACGATATGAACATCCATCAGGTTTGCCCTTGAACAGTACGATCAGTCTTCCAGAGAAAGTTCCTCACTGAATTGCTATTAAACAATCAATATTTCTAGCTGGATGTAAGGAAATCTGGTTCTCTTCCCTCCTGGTTACAAATCACCCCATCGCTTCTTTCGTTTCTGCTCCCCCCAGACCTCTTAAAATCGATCTTTTCCCTTGTGGCAGGCCCCAACAAAAATTTCACCAACTGCCTGTCCAATAAGTCATTGCTTTGGATGCTGCACAGCGTTAAAGTCATTATCTCCAGACTGGTTTCCTTCTCCTCTACCAGGTCTCCCAGCTTCCAACTCAAGAAACAGAGATTGCATTTAACCTTTGGCAGAAGTAGAACAGAGTGTATCCTGCGCAAGTAACTCCAGTAACTTGCTAGGCATCCATGCTCCTAAGAAAACGTAGCGTCCTCCTTGCACACAAAGGAGCCAAACGCCCTTGGTTGCTGTTTCACTAAAATATGCCCTAAAAACCGCAGAGATTTAGAGTTCTTACATCCAATGTTTTTTGCAGTTCTTCATGTTCAGGCACTAAAAGGGTGCTCATTGATTTAATAAAGCCAAGGTCTAGAGAGATCTATAAATACAAGTATTTCACCCTGATGCATTATTGCCCTGATGCCCAAGACTGAACTTCTGCTCCTCCACAGATAAATTGCTTCCTCGCTGGTTAACACCAGCTTCCATTAGCAAGGGTGGTGGCAGACGTGTTTGGGAAGGTGATCCATGATAAAACACAGCTTTGTGTCTTTTTTTTTGTTTTCCCTTTGATTTCTTTGCTCACCACATCCCATGCTCCTCCTTTCCACATCCCCCTCTACTCAGAAGGATCAATAACTTCTTCTCTGTCACGATTAGCTAAAAAGTTATCACCCAGTCTCACTTATAATCTATTGAACTCGGGGCAGCGAGATCATCAACCTTTGGGGGCTCAAGATCAGGGTCCTTCAGTTGCCAAAATTGCCTTCTAAAAGGCAGTTGAAAGCAATTCTTTAAATCTTTTATAGACTTAAAATAATGCTGGCTAATGCTAATAATATTAACAGCAACAATAGAAGGGGGGAGAGGGGTGTCTTGATATTTCAGTCCTAAAGTAGAACACATTCTGTACATTCAGCTACTTTATAAGTTCCAAAATGTAAAGCGTAGTGCTTTCTGGTCTATACTTTTCTTTGCATTCAACAGCAAATTAAGGTTTATGGCTTTCTTTTAAATATATTGTACGAAGTTTTATTTAGAACAACTGCTTTTCAATAACTCCTAAAGTCTTGGCTTGTCCAGCTGAATTGTTCCCAAAAATGCTTAACTCCAAAGCAGAGTTGCAAGGAAAGGGAATGTTTCTCCCCAAAATGCGTATCAGCTGGTGATATTATTATTAACCACTGAGTTCCCAGCACAGCAGGCAGTGTCACCCTTGGAACAAAGTGCTGTGAGGAAAGCATCCCTTGTGCTTTCACTGTCATCTTAGCACAGCCTGTGTAGTCGTGCTGCAGCCTTCATTTTGCACCCTCAGCCACCAGCAGGTGAAACTAAGCACATGGGAGCTCGAAGCAGTAGCATTTTCACAGAATCACAGAATGCTATGGGGTTGGAAGGGACCTCTGGAGATCATCCCATCCAACCCCCTGCCAAAGCAGGTCCACCCAGAGCAGGTCCGTGTCCTTACACAGGTCCACCCAAACTTACAGAGGTCTCTTCCTCTGAGGTGGTGGAGGGACCCGTCGGAGAAGGTCCCGAGACGGTGGGAGTGTCCTTTCTTCGAGGAGGAGTACAAATCCACCTTGAAGAATACAAGTTCAAACACGGGCAAAGGAGAACAGGACAGGGACCCGTGGTGACTTTTTTCGGACCGGGGATCCTCCTGACACCCACCCTTGAAGTATTTATAGGTGTTGATCAGATCCCCCCTCAGCCTTCTCTTCTCCAGACTAAACAGACCCAAGTCCCTCAGCCTCTCCTTGTAAGGGAGATGCTCCAGGCCCCTCATCATCTTTGTAGCCCTCTGCTGTCCCCTCTCCAGCAGTTCCCTGTCCTTCTGGAACTGGGGAGCCCAGAACTGGTCCCAGTGCTCCAGATGGGGCCTCCCCAGGGCAGAGCAGAGGGGCAGGATGACCTCCCTCCACCTGCTGGTCACCCTCTTCCTGATGCCCCACAGGATGCCATTGGCCTTCTTGGACAAACCTCACCTTTCACCCTCTTTGCTGAGCTACAGGCAAAGACTTTTGTGTGCACCCTTGACTTCATGGAAAAAAAAAAAATCCTCCCTCTGGATTCAGACGGTAGATGCGGTTTCACAATGTCATATTAAAGTCACGTACAACTTTGTGCCTGAGAGTTTTAAAGTCAAAGAAACAATTGCCAGATCATGGATTGGATTACTCTCCTTTAGCTCAGCTCTGAGATAATCTTGTGTTACATAAAGGTGACAGAGGCGCCCAAGATTTGATTATGTGAAATATTCCCCTCTCTGTGCAGGTACTTTTAGAACAGGCTTGAATGTTCGTACTATCTGAAAACCAAACTTACCAGGCAAACACACATTATACAAGGGTTGTCTGTGATAAATGGTATCTGCAGAATTTCCCCTTCGTTTTCACATTTTGCAACGGATCCTGAAATAGAAATAAAAATTTTAAAATATGGACATATTTCAGCTCCTCCAGCTGGTTTTGGAAACTGTCCTCGCCGCACTCCCATTTAACCCCTGCCTTAGCCTTCAATTTTAAATCGTGCCTTAATTTGCCCATTTTAAGCCAGCAAGGACGTTCAGCTTTTCTGTAAGATGCCAGAGGGGACTGGGAAATGACCAGCCTTTTATTGCCAGACAAATCTAGACCTTCTTTGTGCCCCAGTTATAGCTAAAAAGGACGCTTTTTCTCTCCTCGGATGATGTGTGGAGAATAACGAGTGCTCCATGCAAAGCAAGGTACATCGATAACGATAGATCCAGAGCCCACCGAAACCAGCAGAAAACTGTCCGTTAGACCCCGAGGACCGGGACCAGGAGTACAGAGCGCGAGCCCCAAACCAAGCATCCTCTTAATGCGTGACAGCCGACCGGCAAACGAGCCCAAATTAGCAGGCTGGCTGTCAAACGGAATCAAATTAGAAACCCCTTTAATGGCCCTGGCGCTGATGAGCCGGTGGTGTGTCGGGCTGGAATCGCTTCTCCAAACCGAACGGCTCCTTCCTTGCACGAGAAAGGGATTCAACCGTCGGAAAATACAAC
>QJSC01022314.1:344288-385867 GCA_003697955.1 Calidris pygmaea | reverse complement strand
AGAAGAAGAAGAAGAAGAAGAAAAGGTAGAAGAGGAAGGGGTAGGAGGAATGGTGGATCCTCGGGCAGGGCCGGGGCGGCGCGAAGCCCGGTACCTGGGCGGAGAGAGGCGGCGGCGGCTCGTCCCCGTCCCCGCAGCCCGGTTCGTGCTTGCGGGCGGGTTTTACCGGCCTTCAGCGAGCGGGGAGACCCGCTGGTGGGGGCTCCCAGGGAAGGGAGGGGGGGGGGGAGGAGGGGATAACGGAGGTTGCCCCCATCCCCACCCCCGGGCAGAGCCGCGGAGAGACTCCGCTTCCCGGCCCGGGCATCCCCTCCCGCCGGCACCGCATCCCCTCCCGCCGCCGCTCCGGCCCCGCTGCTGCCCCCTCTCTCACGGCAGCCGCAGCACAAACACCCCCTCATCCAAGCCGGATCCGGCCGCTTCCCCGGGCCGCTGCCTCCGAAGGGGCTTTTCTCCCACCCCCGCGGATCCCTCTCCCCGTCGGGGCTGGGGAGCCGCCGGCGCCGGGCTCTCCCTCCCCCCGAGCCTGACCTGCCCCCCGGGTCCCTCGGTCCATCGCTCCCCCGCGGGCTGTAGCCTTTGCAGCTCCTCCTTAACACCTCCTGTTTGCGGGGTCCGTGCTCTGCCACCCCCGGTATAGGCAGGGGCAATAGTAGCTACAGACATCACTAAAAACCCAGCTTTTGCAGGCAGAAATACAGCCACGGTCCGGAGGGGGTGACACTCCTGGTGCGGGGCAGGGAAGTTTTTCCGTGACAGACCTTCCTAAGCCTGTTCTACAAATCGCCGTCCTTCAAAATGCCGTGTCTTCTCCGGGGAAACGAACACTCTCTGAAATAAACGAGTCTGACCACAAGCTGAAAACGTTTTCTTATTTATACGTGTTCTTATTTTCTTTTTTGGGGAGGTTGGGGGGTGGATGTGAGCTGCTATTTCAAAGAAAGCTTACAGTAGTAGCAAATCAGGTGCACGGCCGGCCGGTCCGTGCGGGACTGCTTTAAATACCTCTCAGTTCCCAGTAAGACGCAAGACAAGTAGATTTGCAAGTTCATTTTAAGAATAAAACCCCAAAACCAAGACCTCTGAAAGCCCGAACCCTTGTTCTAAGAAGTAAGGTAGGTAACGCCTCATTTCCAACACAATTTGTCACCTACCTTTAGCGTAGGAGGCAAAAGTCCTAAAATAGCTAAAATTGCACCTGTGAGTAGGGACGATGGAATGCTGATACAGGTAAACTTGTAGACAGCACTAGCAAAATCCCTCTCTATGGGAAAAGAAAGCTTACTTTTTTTCTTATCCCCCAACCCCAGTATGTACGGGTCGAAGCCGCATAGGCAAATACAATAATTGAGATGCCATTAAAAGGGTTTTCTATTCCCTACAAACACAAATGGCATACCAAATTTCCTCCATGTTGTGTAGAATGCACAACAAACTCAGTACATAAATATAACCCGAGTGTTATTTTTATATATAACATACTTATATATAATACACCCAGGCATGTAACCTGGGTATATTTTTTTTCTGGGAAATTTCTTCCTGACTCCCTGCATTTTAAACCTGGATGAGCCCGTAGAGGTACATATTATTATGCACTGCTCCAGGAGAGATTTTTCACATGTCCAAATGTTTTTTCCATTGGAAAGATGGACTGAATCTTTTGGCAAACTGGCTTTTTTCTTACTTCTCTATCTGTAATCAGGGGCTACGTTTCCCTTTCATAATTCCATGGCAGCCACAGCCCTTCTAAAGCAACAGCCAGAGGAAAAAAAAAAAAAAAGAAAATAAACCTACCCTAATAATTTCTCAAGTGACAACTACTACAGGAGAGTACTTATATCATTGGGTGCATCAAATCTTCGCGATGCTGTAAAATTCATTAAATATTAATGTCACCGGGTGTGAGAAATGGACAAATCACACACAATGAGGGCATCAAATAACAATTCGGGCATCCAAATAACAGCAGGAAACTTGCTAAAAATACCCTGAAAATGGAAGAAAGTTTCATCTCTTTCATAAAATGAGGAGGAGAGGTGACAGCAGCTGAACTTCACGCCCCGTCCCTGCCATAGCTGAGTCAGTCAGCAGGGACAGATGATGAATTTGTGCCTCAGGCAGGGTGGTTACAGGGCAACGCACACAGATTTGTTGAACAGATTTATTTTTCTCATAAAGAAAAAAAAAAAACAACAACCAAAACAACCCAAAACATAGATGTGATCATCACTAAATCACCTTCTGATTAGGCCTAAAATGTACCTTTGAAACAACATCTGCAGCATGAAAATATCATTCAGGGGGTGAGCTTGCTGGGTCCCTGCCTCTTTCTTGGTAGCACCAGTGTCAGGGTGAGGAATTTGCCTGTCTTCTTGGCTTGAAACACCTGCTGAAAGAAGACTCTAAGCCTCCCCGTAGCACTCCTACACCACACTTCAGAGACACTAAAACAGCCCGCTGAGGGTTGGTGCTGTTTCTGAGTTTCTCAAGGCCCTGGGTCCCTTCCTCCCCTCTCCTCAGGGAGGAGGGGAGATGCTCAGCAGCAGCAGCAACAACCTCTGATTCCTCCCAAAATTGATAATGGTGACGTGTCACGAAGGAAGATCACTCTCATTTAAATCCCTCACGTAGTAAAACCCAGCCTAGGAGGGAAATCCGCCACTTCAATCCTCCCACCATAATTTCACCCATTCAGTGCCACAGGTATGGTATTTGTCTTGGCTTTTTACCTCTCCTTTACATCATCCCAAGCCTACCCTATCAGAGGTCAGCATCCTTTCTGGTTGTACTGCCGCATTAAGTACAGTTTCAAGGTATTTTTCCCTTTTGCATCCCTGGTTGAAGAGGTACTTACTTTTCCAAGCAACATTCAAAGCTATGGTAATTTTAGCAAAATGGCAAGGGGGTTGAAACTTGATGATCTTTAAGGTCCCCTCCAACTCCAACCATTCTATGATTCTATGTCCTGCTATTGGATAGACACAGAGACTTTGCTACAGGTCAGCAGTTAAAACAGAAGTCATGTCATCAAAAAACTTACCTCTTTGGCGTAAGCATTAGGTGCTAGAAGTTGATATTGAAAGGATAACTTCATTAGTTGTGTTTATTGGTCAGCCTGGGCTCATCCAGCCTGTTCACAAATGCCACTTTATACGTAATTCAGCTCCTTCTCCAGCTATGCTTTCCCAGCTATTAGCTGGTCGTAATAAAGGTTCAACTTAGCACCCACCTAAAAGAACAAAAAAAAGCTTTATGGTTAACAAAAATGACAGTGAAGAAGGTGGCAGCGAGCACGTTCACACCTATCTTCATGATTATGGGGTGATTGACTAGAACGGCCATTCTTCACGGGCCAGAGGATTCTTCCAGAAGCGAAGAAAGGCACTGAATCACCAGAATTCACACGTATTTTCTTTTGTTTAGGAAATTCACTCTTCTAGGTTTTGGGCATAGGCCGTCCTAAGGGTCCCTTCCCACGGACCAAAGTGTGCAGTGACCATGGTCCGTGGGAAGGTGTAGGTGTCAGCACCGCGAGTGCCCCGCTTTGATTACTTTTATGTTGCTATGCATTATTTTAACACAGTTCCTTTGTACTTCCGAGGGGGTCTCAAAATAAAGAAGGGTCTCTGATAAACTCTGTTTCGAAGGCGATGTGCGTTGGCACAACTCACCGCTTCCTGCTCTGTGTTGCTAAAGGACGATGCCCTCAGGAGACGCTGAAGCTGGTTGGCATTATCAGATTGAGCTCACACATTTCTAGTAACATTTTACTAAAGACAAAGAATTCTCAGTCCAGTAACTTTAGATAAGGGAAAAGAAGGTCACAAAAAGAAGGTGGGAGACGCGGCGTCTGACGAGCTTCAATCTTACCAATTCTTGCAGAGAGACCTGGAGTTTGGGAAAGTGTTTCATTACCATGGTGCTGGCCCAGCAAGCAGCCGCTGGGAAGCCCCGCAGTAACTCACAGCATCGTGACGGGAACGTCGCGCTTTCAGGCGGGAGAGGGGACGGGAGTTACTCTGCTCTTCATCCTCCAGGGGCTGACCAGGTCTTCGCCATTCGGTCGTACTGAGCCGGGCTGCAGCCTCGCAAACGCTCGTGCGCCTTGATTCATTTCTGTCCTTAATCATGTTTTAAACTTAAGAGCTAAACTATCGGTGTGAACAAACAGCATTTCCCACGTGGAGTCTTCTCCTCCAGGAGATAATGTTATTAAACATCCATACTGGTCTGAGTGGATCAAGGAGGTGCTCCTGACAAAGCCCCCCTACTGCAAAATATTCAGAAAGCTAAATGAGGTCTGGAGACCACACTAAAAGGTTTTAAAACTGTAACAGGATTAAAAATGGCATATGGTTAAAGTCCTTAGATAAAAAGAAAGTACCAGAAAGTATCTAAAAGTTACAAGTGAGACTTACTTGAGTAAATGTTTATAAATTTTATCGAACAACTCATCATTTTGACAGTTTTCCATAAACCCCTGGAACATGCAAAGCATTTAATTTACTTGTGGCAAGATAAAGATAATGAGTAACATTTAAAAAGTTTATTAGCATAGAATGTCCTGGCAGAGTCAAACTTGCATACTTCTATTGTTTAAATTACATTTTCTAAGAACTCGAAAAAGCTAGCCTTACCAAAGGGAGTTTCTCATTGCAAAACTCTTCAGCATGTTCTTCATCATCTGTATTTGTACAAATGCAAACCAAACAATCAGAGCATAAACTAAACTGGATTTACATCCATCAGTACCTCACGCTGAAAAATACTTGTATGCAGCAGAAAATGCCACTCCGATATGGAGACAGCGGTCTGTTGTAGAAGCCCATATCAAACACGCTGAAACAACAGCAACAAAAAAAGTAAAATTACAACAGAAACGTTGATACCGTCTTAACCATGGGATTCCCACCAAGAAGCTGTTGGAGAGGCCACAGGCCAAGCAAACAGAATGAGGCGGCATATGCTTCTGCTCCTTTTTGCTACAAGTAGTTTGTCTTCCAGAGATAATAAAAATTATTTTGCGTGAGTTATGTGTTTTTGTGTTAGGTTTACCCTTGAACATCTGCTCTGTCTGATAAAGGATAAGAGCTAATGAAATCACGTGAAGAGTGACACACATGAGGGACTTCTTTGCTTTTCATTGGTGAGAGAGACCAAAACCTGCATTTTCCCTGGTTGCTCTGCTCGCCAATAAATGCAACAAACAAGGAGTGCTCTAGAAACGTTCTATAAAATGGAAGATTGAAGATGGGCAATAAGGATGGACCCTCTCTGTACCAGAAAACGCCGCCCTGCACACACAGAAATTCTTGATCCCACCTCCTGCCCTCCCAAAAGAAAAGACATGCTTATTTTGACAGAAGATTTTTCCCTCCAGCCCAGATTTGTCTCAAAAGCGGCTGCCCCCACCAAGTGCAGAAAGGCAAAGTTTCATATTTTTGCTAAAAGATAGGGTTCCAACAGCATGAATCCTCCAAGATCATCACTTCACCTACGGGGACTCTGTCCCATGAGTTGGTTCCTCCTGCTGCAGTTCCTTGTCTTAGAGCAGAATTTCTTGGTGGACTTTTTTTTTTCTAATGACAACACTGGTGAGGCCCCACCTCGAGGACTGTGCCCAGTTTTGGGCTCCCTACCATAAAAAAGACCTTGAGGGGCTGGAGCGGGTCCAGAGAAGGGCAAGGGAGCTGGTGAGGGGTCTGGAGCACAAGTCTTGTGAGGAGAGGCTGAGGGAGCTGGGGGTGTTGAGCCTGGAGAAGAGGAGGCTGAGGGGAGACCTTCTGGCTCTCTCCAACTCCCTGAGAGGAGGGTGTAGCCAGGGGGGGTCGGTCTCTTCTCCCAAGGAACAGGCCATGGGACAAGAGGAAATGGCCTCAAGCTGCCCCAGGGGAGGTTCAGATTGGAGATTAGGAACAATTTTTACACAGAAAGGGTTCTTAAGCCTTGGACTGGGCTGTCCAGGGCAGTGGTTGAGGCCCCATCCCTGGAGGTGTTTAAAAGCTGGGTTGCCCTAGTGCTTAGAGACATGGTTTGGTGATGGTTTTGATCAGAGTGAGGTGGATGGTTGGACGAGATGATCTGAAAGGTCCCTTCCAACCTGGACAATTCTAGGATTCTGTGATTTTAAAGGCCTCAGAAAAGCTGAGCTTCAAGAAGTGAAACGCAGCAGGTCGGAGTCTTCTCCCCTTCACTTGGGGGCCTGCATTCACACCCAGAGGGGCGAGAGGAGAGTGGGGGCCGTTGGTTTTAAGTCAACTGTAGCAGAGAGCCTGGGCCCGTGGCCGGGCGGCGGGGGCCGCAGGGGGGCGGGAGGCTGCGGTGCAGGGCGGCTGCCGGCAGGGGGCGGTGTCGGGGGGGGGGGGGCAGAGCCACGGCCCTGCGCTGCCCGGAGCCACCCAGGCCCTGCCCGCCCCCGCCGTGCCCCCCGGGCGAGCGAGGGGCTCTCCTGGCTGCTTGTCAGGACGGACTCACAGAATCTTCTAGGTTGGAAGGGACCTTAAAGATCGTCTTGTCCAACCGTCAACCTCATTTTGACAGAAATAAACACCCGCACAACAAAGAAAGAGCAACACCATCACTAAACCCTATCTCCCAGCACCACATCAACCCGTCTTTTGAACACCTCCAGGGATGGGGCCTCCACCACTGCCCTGGGCAGCCCAGTCCAAGGCTTAAGAACCCTTTCCCTGGAAACATTTCTCCTAATCTCCAATCTGAACCTCCCCTGGTGCAACTTGAGGCCATTTCCCCTTGTCCCATGGCCTGTTCCTTGGGAGAAGAGACCGACCCCCCCTGGCTACACCCTCCTTTCAGGGAGTTGGAGAGAGCCAGAAGGTCTGCCCTCAGCCTCCTTTTCTCCAGGCTCAACACCCCCAGCTCCCTCAGCCTCTCCTCACAAGACTTGTGCTCCAGACCCCTCACCAGCTCCCTTGCCCTTCTCTAGACCCGCTCGAGCACCTCGATGTCTTTTTTATGGTAGGGAGCCCAAAACTGGGCACAGCCCTCGAGGTGGGGCCTCCCCAGCGCCCAGTACAGGGGGACCATCACCTCCCGAGTCCTACCCCCCACGCTGTTCCTGACACAGGCAAGAAATCCCCCCTACTATGTCTTCTTGGCTTTTGATTCCAATGAAGCACACTCAATTAAGCATTAATACCCAATCTGTCCTACTGACTGGCAGTTCCACGCAGAGCAACAAAGTGACAATCATAAACAGCTCTTTTCAGCTCCGACCATCAAGATATGTTCACATAATATACATGAGCAAATTGGGGTAATCCCACACTGGTCTGTTCAACTTCTGCTGGTTATGCAGTTTCATAGAATCACAGAATGGTTAGAGTTGGAACCCACCTTAAAGATCATTGAGTTCCAACCCCCTGCCCTGGGCAGGGACACCTCCCACCAGACCAGGTCGCTCCAAGCCCCATCCAGCCTGGCCTTGAACCCCTCCAGGGATGGGGCAGCCGCAGCTTCTCTGGGCATTATGAGTTTCATAATGAGTAACACAGCCATTATTAAAGGAGCAGTAACTAGAAGATTTAATAGTTCTACTGAAATGCCCACCAATCTGACTAATCAAACCCTGGATATTCTGCATGTGCTTAAACCCAAAAGAGGACAAGCGAACACAGAGAAGCAAGTATACTAGCAACCACAAAGTAGATATTTGTTTAAAAACCTGGTTCACTCCGGTCAGATTCATCCCAGACCTTCACCAAAAAGAAAAAACACAGCCACTTGGGCAAGAGAAAAAAAAAAGTACTTGCAGAAGGCAGTGTAATTCATCTGCCTGCTTCTCAGCTGTCTAGGGCTCTTTCAGGGGGAGATGGGAGCATCATTAAATGTCCCAGAGGTGGCCTTTTGGTGTCATTACCCAGATCTCCAGGGGGTTTCTGCCAAATCCCCGAGTTCTCTGACAGTAGCATTACCTCTAAATACAGCATTTAGAAGCACGAGGTGAACAGAGACAGGGAATACTGTTTACTTTGGGAAAGTATCAGTCACATGCCTTGTATATATTAGCAGGTTAAACCCAAGAGAGTCATCTGAACTACTTGTGACCAAAGAAAACAATTAATCAACAGTTTTAAGGCTTCACAGAATTTTAAATATGTATTTACATGTGGTGTACCCTATTCATTTTAGGTATCTTTAAAGGTAGGCTCTGAAGTCTGGAGGCAGTGGCTGGCAGGTATCCTGACGTACAAAACCGTGTCTTCTGAGAGGCTCGTTGGTGATAAACTATTTTCAGAACAGAATTTGTTTGGGGCTTTGGGGTTTTAATTGAGCTAGTGTGAAAAACAACACAGAACTACCTCTTTACCAAGTCACTTAAAATTCCAACTTAATACTGTTAGGTTTTGATCAAATTGGCTTTAACATCCTTTTGTTTTGATCAAACTGAAGTCAGTCTGTAGGGCTATAGTTTGTATCGGTACGGATGGCAGACAATAAATAAGATAGCTATTATTAAACAGACAGGGGATTATGGTGCTGGGAGTACTTTGGAAACTGCTCCCCGTGCTAACAGACCACATAATTTAGACTCTTCCCCAGAAAATGTTCACACATCAGAGTAGCCCCCGTAAGGTCGGTAAGAATAATCACACCGTGGGCAGAAGGCTCTCCTCCCCTGTCACCACTTGTCACAGCAGGTCCCCAGGGGAAGCCAGGATAACCCCAGTCACAAGCCGGGCAACGACAGTGTCGGGGTGCCCCGTGTCCAGGTCCACTCTGTGTTGGGTTACCCAAGCAACAGGTCTCCTCTCCCAAGGGGTCTGCATCTCCTGGGACCCCCGGAAGGAGGAATTTGGGTCCGTAGACCCCTGAAAGCAGCAGCACTGAGAGCTGTGCACACTGACAGCCACACTTCTGGGCCAGGGGGATGTGAACATGGTCCCAGAGGAAGCCGAGGACACCCCACTTGACAGCAACCCATTTAGTTAGCCCTCGTGTTCAAACTGGTGGCAGACCTAGATTAATCCACAAACCCAGCTAAAGCAGCTGCCAGTGTCTGGGGTCTCCCAGGCTTTCCTTGGAAGGCAGCAGTTTCACGGAAGCTACGAGAGAAACAAACACAAAAGTCCAACTGCAAACTTTCAGAGAAAAGGCGTGACACCGCCCCGGTGTTTACAGACTCCTCCAGGTGAGCTTGGGGGGCTTGGCTTCCCTCTGGCACCGCTCGGATGGCATCACTGGGATCCGGCACGGAGCAGAGCAGCTGCAGGATGGAGACCCCAATCTTTCCCTAGGACATCATCCAGAGTGGTGTGTCTCAGCTTTCACAATCACTTTCCTAGATGGACTTGTCTTGAAGTACATGTTTACCTCCATAAATGTTCATATTAAGAAAGAAAAACAGCAAATAATAAATCAGAGAACTGAGAGTTTTGCCCCCCCCCCCCAGGGGAGATGATTTCAGTTCTGCTATGCCAGAAGTAATGAGAGCAACCGGACTTCTTAAAGATTATTTCTGTGCAACTTCATTCAAAAATAAAAAAAAAAAAAAAATCTCCCCGCACTGCAAATGGTGATTGAATTGACATCTGAGCGTTCCACAAGGCGTCGTGCAGGCCATCTATTAGAGACAGTAACGTTGTGAGCACCAGCCAGCGCTCACAACAGTTCCACACTTCGCTTTTGGACCCACTCCAACTGGATGAATAGACAGCACAATTCCCCCCCAAAAATGCAGGAATTTTGCTGCTGCAAAGCAGTCGGAGGACGACAGTCAAGCCTCGGCTTGGTAATGATAGGATTTCCAAAAAATGGCTATTTGTTTTAAAACAATCTCTGTGGTTTGTAAGGCTGTTTCTGCGGCGCGCACAGAGGATATTGCGGCACGTGCTTTCGGCTGCTGGACCGAGTGCAGGGAAGGATTAAGACAAGACAGTTTGAATTTACATGGTGCAAACTAGAAGAAAAGATAGGTCTAAAAGCTATACTTTTTTTTTTTTTTTCCTAGAAGAGGTGTAACGCAAACTGAGTGGTTTTCTCACAGCCAGCAGGATCCAGCCAGACTGTGAAGGTTGGAGCGCGGGAGCGCCCCAACAATAGCTCCATTCACCCACAACCAAATTCCCCAAACCTGGAGTCTCACTTTCTGGCTTCCCAGACTGAGCCACGGGCCTTGAGTTTAATTGGCGTACCTGAAAAAAAAAAGAGCACGATGCAAATGATCAGCCAGTTTTGATAATGCAGGCCTTGAGGAGGGAAAGGAGAGGGGCTGAGCCAAGCCTCGCAGAGACCTTGTGGTACGTTAACCCCAAAATATCCCCCCGGGCACACAGGGAAGACGAAGAGAGATGTGAGAGCCTGTAGGGAGAGGCAAAACCCTACTATAACAGTTTATGAGTATTTTTCTTAGTTTACAAAAGGAGGGAGCCAGGTGACACCTCTGAGATGAGGGGGTGGAGGTGGGGGAACCTGTAGCGCGTCTGGAGGGATGGCGTCCTGATGGAGCAGGAGACTCACCCTCCAGAAGATGAGACCCAGCATCCCCACTTCTGCCCTGTTGGGGGGCAGAGAGGAGCCCACACGTGTGCGGGGAGAGAGGGGGGAGAAGGAGAAAAGAGCTTGTGCGTGGCCGGGGGGCTGCCCAGGCACAGCAGGAGAGCCCCCACCAGCCCAGCCGCGGTTCGTCCTAGCTGAGAGGCAAACCCACCATCTTCTCACCACAGAAGCCACACGAGTAACAGTCTGGCCCTGAGTAATGATGAAGCAAGCACAAGAAATTATGAAGAAGGGTGCTGACAGGACAAGGGGTAATGGTTTTAAATTGGAAGAGGGGAGATTTGGACTCGATACCAGGAAGAAATTCTTTGCTGTGAGGGTGGTGAGAGCCTGGAACAGGTTGCCCAGAGAAGCTGTGGCTGCCCCATCCCTGGAGGGGTTCAAGACCAGGCTGGATGGGGCTTGGAGCAACCTGGTCTGGTGGGAGGTGTCCCTGCCCAGGGCAGGGGGGTTGGAACTTGATGATATTTAAAGTCCCTTCCAACTCTAACCATTCTGTGATTCTATGATTGATTCCTTTTGCTTACATCCTCTGGCTGTTTTTTTGTTTGGTTTTTTTCCTGAACAAACCCGTCCTCTGGCCACTCTGGTGAGTAAGTTCCCCAATTTGGAAACTGCTCGGCCCCACCCGCTGGATGGTCAATTGGAGTTATACAGCTTTTTGCTATTTCTGGGTGGTTTGCTCTGCTTTACCTCTGCCGCGCCGCCCACTTCCCTGGCAGTACTGCCCAGCTGGTTTTGAAGGAGAGGTAGCTATCGACGGGGGTAAAAGCGATCAGAGAAGGAATAATTCGTCTTCAAATTTGGTGACCCTGGGAGCACCTAAAAATTTACGGCAGGAAGGCGATGACCAGAGAGAGAGGAATGAGTTTCTTTCAGAAGTCAAGATGGAAGTGATGTGGTAACAAACCCCTATGCAAAAAAAATCACACGGCATGTTGGTTTTCACAAAAGTTATCACAAAGCCTTTCCCAGCTCTACTGTAGCAACAAACACACAGGTAAACGCCAGAACTCACTTCCCAGCTCAGCCACAGAGGGATGGACATGCCCGCTGGTCAGAGACAGAATCACAGAATTGCAGAATGCTGTGGGGTTGGAAGGAACTCTGGAGATCATCTAGTCCAACCCCCTGCCAGAGCAGGGCCACCCAGAGCAGGTTGCACAGGAACGTGTCCAGGTGGGGTTTGAATGTCTCCAGAGAAGGAGACTCCACCACCTCCCTGGGCAGCCTCTGCCAGGGCTCTGCCACCCTCACAGGAAAGAGGTTCCTCCTCATGTTCAGATGGAACTTCTCATGTTCAAGTTTGTGCTTGTTCCCTTTTGTCCTGTCCCTGGGCACCACTGAAAAAAGACTGGCCCCATCCTCCTGACACCCACCCTTGAAGTATTTATAGGTGTTGATCAGATCCCCCCCTCAGCCTTCTCTTCTCCAGACTAAAAAGACCCAAGTCCCTCAGCCTTTCCTTGTAAGAGAGACGTTCTAGTCCCCTCATCATCTTTGTAGCCCTCTGCTGTCCCCTCTCCAGCAGTTCCCTGTCCTTCTGGAACTGGGCGGCCCGGAGACCTAAGAAGCCTAACTCAGAGAAGCGATCAGGGTTCAGGTTTGTCTACCGGGTATCTCCAAATGACAGAAGGGTGGAAGAGATTTGTAGAAATTCTTTTTCCGGCCAGTGCAATAACACTGAACAAGTAGGACCAGACTGTACTTCCATGCCTATTAGTTTTTTGTGCGATCAAAATTGTCAAGCGGGAGGTAGGATGCTCACTAGGCTTTAGCAATTAAGGTCCTCCCTCAGCACGCAGCAAACTGGAAGCCAAAAATCAGTGGCCAGGTTTGAAAAAAGTTGATCTTAATGAGGAGCAAGAAAGGTTAAATGTAAGAACTCTCTTACTCATCGGGATTTATTTGCTCAGTCCTAATTTTAACTTTGGTTAGCCCAATAAAAGGTATCACCTCACCGTCTGGGTAGTTGTTGTACAAAAAACAATGCAGCTACCAACTTTCCTCCCTTGGATGACATACTTGGGCAGTAGCCCTTTCAAAAAAAGCTTCTACTTCTTTAGAGCACAGTTGGTTTTCCATTCATTATTTTCCTGATGCTGAAAGCAATGTTACTTATCCCAGAGAACAGTTACCATTGTATTCCAAAGGTTTAACCAAAACACTCATTTTTACTGCAAGTTTTCCTTCCTTCAGGATTTTAAAACACATCTACAAAGTGGCTGCTGGGTAAAATCACCAGGTTACAGTCAGTGGTATCTGGTAGAAAAAAAGCAGCAGAAAGGAAAATGACATGATTACAAGAGTGACTGCTATCTACAAAAATGTGGATGATGAGAAGAAGGACTAAAAGTGAAGGAAGGATTCCAATCCCCATGAGATGAGCTAATGAATGCTCAAAGTGGAATGACTTGGTTAAAAAGAGACAAAAATAGAAAAATAAAATCAATTCTTAATGCACTAAGTGTGAACCACCCACAATCTAGAACCACCTACACGTTCACAACTCTCTTCCACCTTGTTTTTGCCAGTCTCCCCTGTAGCACTTACACAGAAGGCCACACTTTACCTTCTCCAGCCCTGCTTGCCGGCCGTGAGGAAGCATCATCCACGTCTGCTTGGACCTTGCTTGTCTGTGACTCTCGATCTCTGGATTCACAGCGCTCTGGTACAAGTGACACAGCAATGACAGGAACATGTGTTTGGCCTCACAAACATTCATTTTTCAGCCTTCTTTAGCTGATGTCAAGCTGGTCCTTACCACTGCCTCCAGCCCTGCTGCCTGACTACCAAACACCCTGGGGCACACTCTTACCGAGGGGAAGCAGGAATCTTCTTCTCAGAAGATGTGTCCCTGTGGCAGCCGGCACGGGAGCCTTAGGACACAATCCTGCTGGGAATCCAGCTCCTTGGGTCTCCTCTTCCTCCTCCCAGGCTTTCTAGTCACTGCCAGAAGGGGAAATCCTTACAGCTGAAAATACTGTTGCCCATCGCAATGGGAAGATCGCCCCCCTCACCAGCCACTGCTGCTCCTGACCACTTTTGGGACGTGCACCCCGAAGTCTGCAAAGCAGCTGCCCGGTGTCACAATGAAAGATGCGTGTCGTACCACCATGAAATCTCTAGTTACTGCTGGAAGACGGCACACAAGCATGCTGCCAAGAGAAACTCCCTCTGTTTCTGCTGGATCAGAAGCAATCACACCGTGTTACCCAAGCTCTGGTCTCACCAGCTCCCAGTTAGGATCATTGCTAAGGCAGAAGGCAGGCACCACACATCCAGACAGCTGGAGAAAGCAGTTCCTGTTATGTATGGAGCAACTTGACTGTTCTCCAATATTTATGGATCCTGACTGCCTCCGCTTCATTATACCATCAGGGGAAGAAAAAGTACAATACTTCCCTTTATGTCTCTTGTAATTGAATCCAACCATGGTTATAACATATTGTAGGTACTTGAAGAAACTATTAATTATTGAATGCTTGCTCCATAATGAATTGGAATATCATCTGTTATCGACCAACTTCTTCATATATTCTCTAACACTTCCAAGATGCTGTGGAACTGGTCTAGCCTTTACAATGAATAAATAAAATCAATACAGTAAAACCTCATTTCTTTCCCAAACGCACTGCAGACTTTGCGATACGATCTCATCAGATTTAGCAAAGTAAGGAGGACTGGTCCAAGTCATCCTTGGATCAAAACCCTTGTTGTTTCCTAAGGTTGTCTAAGAATAGCACCTATGCTACATTCATTAACAATGATAAAATGTCTCAGTACAATGAGAGGGGACTGGAGGTGCCAATTTTTGAATAGTACACGAAATTCAGGAAATAGTAATAACAACATCATCATCAATTTAGAGAAACCATGGCAACTTTTTAATAGACAGAGGGCCAAGCTTTCTGTTGATCAAAGGCCAAGTTAAGTAAGTGTATTCTTCTTAATAGAACATGTCCTGGGAATACTTCCCTCCCGTACTCTCTTGGCTGGGGAGCAGAAGGGGAGCACGCTGTTCATTGCTTGATTTCCTAAACTATTTAATAGTCCTGCTTTGGTTGTTGAAAAGCTGCTATACATGATTCTGAGAGTGACTTCATCTCGTAGGTGGCTGAAGCAACGCGTATGAAATGCTCTGGCCTATTTCCATGCAGCATCACTTTCTGCAGAAAAGCAACCACCTCTGGGGTGGAATACAGAAGCTATTTAATTAATATTGACTAGCTAACCCGCATGCCTATTGTATTTTGGGAACAGCATCTTTTGGAGCGACCCTCACAACTTATTACGTCACCCAGCTTGGGAGTTAAATGGTGCTTATGTGCCATCTTATTATGCCATGCAGCCTCCAGTAGAAAAGCACGGATACTCTCCTGTCAAAACCAATGGCAGAATAGTTAAATTCAACAAAAGCCGATTTGGGCCTCTAATCAGGTTACGGCAATGACTCAGGATGACTGACCTCCCTTCAAGTTTTCTGATCAGGCAAGAGCTCACATAATCGGAATAGCTTTTATATTGTTTCTGAGTACGTTGTCAGCCTGCACCCAGCTGGAGCCGTGGCGGAGAGTGAGCTATGATCTGCAATCATCGTTCCCGCTTAGGAAGCACTCCAAGTCTTTATTCCGCTTATAAAGATGAATCAAAGTATCTTATCAAATACTGTTATCATTTTGCTCTGGTGCCTAAACTGGTTTTGCCAAAAATAACTTCCAAAAGAAATATTTTTCATTATGAGAGTGTAGTGTTAAAGTTGTGCTAGCAAATAAGTGAATAACACAATACGCTCATGCTATATCAAACAGAAATTAACATCAATTTTACCCCCAGCCTGAGGGTGTGGGTATTTTCAAGGGCTCCTGGTTTCTTTTTCTGCAATCAGAACATGATTTTGTTCAATCCGTTGATTTTAAGAATGAGGATGGATACTGAAATCTTCAATGCAGCAGGTCCATCTGCAAGCATGGATGCCTCATCCACACGTAGTAAATCTAAGCACATGACAGCGCACGGGAAGGAAACATCAACCTACAATGAGTGCATATGAAAACATAACGATATTTTACTCCTTTTCCTCCTTTTGACAACATGAAACTCTTGGAAAATACCACAGCATTTTAAATTAACAATTATGCTTCTTTAAATGTGCTTGCATGTTTCATTTGTTTGTACTCCTTGCAGTGATCAGGACACATTGTCAGAAAACACCAGGGCAAATCATTTAACTGGGCTATGCATCCAGTCCCGTGATCAACTACATCACTTGCTATACGTTTAGTGCTCACAGAAAGTGCTAGGTACCTCTGCTCTGATCCACTGGTCTCCTGCATAAAGTATATTCCCCCAAATTAGCAGCTTCTACTCAGAAAACAGATAGCTATCTCACAAAGGAGGACAGAAATAATAATTCCTAATACTACTGACCATGATAAGAAGTAACAGGACAGGAGACAAGCAAGCAGAGAAGAGTTTCAGACCCTAAACCAAGCCATGTTTTTCAGCCTTCAAATGAATATCAAACTTGTGTTCAAGTTGGTCTACTGGAATATTAGAATAAATTCTCATAGGAACAATGCATTCAAAACCACTTCTCTCTTGGGTCACTCTTGGTGGACATAAACCCAGCCCTGTAGACATGGAGTGCCTCAGCCTCCCACTCATTTCAACAGGACCCAAGGGCATCCCGTACCCTCAACAGGATCAAGGTTCAGGAACCAGGAGAAAGCTATGCAGACTTCTACCTTTGAGCTGCAAAGGAGTTAAGTCACCAGCAAACAGCATCTGAAGATACCATGTAAATACTGGAGGAACCTTGTGCTACAAGTAAATCAACAAAGCAGCATGATACCAAGGGGAGACAATAAACAAGGCTATGGGAAACTCAAGGTTAATTTCAAATAAAGGAGCAAAACAGAACATGGGTTTCAGGAGCACGTCATGTATTTTACAGCACCTTTGCAGCAGTTTCTTTAATAGATTATTTATAAACAGGATATTCTGATAAGAAGGAAAGATCCTTATTCAGTATGATGCATATCCCGTGTTTGTAGGGGTTTTTTAAGCTGGAAGGACTTCACATAGAAATACAATCTCTGCTCAGAAAATTTCAGTTTATGGCAGTAAATTTCGCTTTATAAGCAATACAAGAATATTGAAACTTATCTCTAATGCTCACTGGACAGTAAATGCTGAAGAAGAGAAAAAGACAAAACAAAGTGAAACCAAACACCTTGAAAGCAAAGAAATGTTGCTTTTCTGTGTCATAGTTTAATAATAGTTGGACAGAAGAACCAATCTGGGGCTGAAAACCACAGTCTGAACTCAGCATTGTGTTCAAAACCCAAAAGATCAGTGGAGCCCAGACCTCCAGGTTTTCGTCATCAGAGTAGTAATTGTTTTAATCTGTTTGTCTAAATTGCAACAGCACAAAAATAAAATAAAAGAAAAGCCCTTGGACAATAACATTCAGAAAATAAACTCTACCAAGACAATAAACTGTAGAAGTATTTACCTGTTTAACAGAAAAAAAAAAGGAATATGTTTTACGTTAGGACTTATTTTAGAAAATACATTTCAAAGTGCTGTAGCACAAACATAGCAAAGTTGCCATGACTCACAGCATGGTTTTCAAAATGTCACGAAATTCCTTTTAGATATATGTATGCAAAATTAACTTCAATAAAACGATAATTTAAAATTCATTTTAATCTGTGAGCCACCTAAACATATAGAATTCTCCTCTAATAGCTAAATGTGCAGCCAGGCTGCATATTTAAGTCGATCAGAAAAGCTGAGCAGGCATTACTCTAAAATCCTGTCCAGAATAGTTTAATTGGCCAGCGAAATCTGTCTTGGCCTCGGAAACATTTGCAATGAGAACCAAACATTTGGTCCCCTTCAACCGCAATATTGCCTTATGTTTTTCAGTTGGCCAACTCTTTAACTTCAAAACTTCCTGTAATTGGCCTGAGTTTTTTTCCAGCCAAAAAGAACTTTCTTAAAAATTCAAACTACATTTGAGAACTGCTAAGAATTACTCTTAGCAATATTTCCTCTTAGCCTGCTGCGCAATTGACTACATTTCAATTACTTCCTTCCTCTGAATTGGATGGACTATTTGGCATTAGGGGAAACTAAGTAAATTTTACTCAATGCAACCGTATTTCTCATTTAAATCTGGATTGTTCTATCAAACACCACAATTCAGTGCCATATACAAAGAGGTCATACATTACTACTAGAGACAGTTCTACCTCTTTTTTTCTCTTCATTACCAGTATGTTTTCCCCTTTCTGTAAAACTATTCTCATGAGACCTCAGTTTACAAAGCATGAAGCAGAAAAGGCAAAGAAGAGTGCTTCTGAGCCCCACATCTTAAAAATGACAGAAAATAACTTAAATAAGAGTGGATGATATAATTGACCTGAGCGCCTATTCGTTGTTTACCCTAAACTCCCCATGAAGTCAGGCAGCTCTGAGAACTGGGATCACATTCAATAATAGCAATTATGAGAGAGTAATATATTTCACAGAACTCCCACAGTGGTGTCTTTCCAGCCATATTCTACGCCTATAGCTTAGGATTCTTTGGTCCAGGATTCTACACCACTATGGCGCAGATTTTTCTAGATCACCTAGTAGGCGCTGACAGGAGGACAAAAGAAGGTTTGAGATCTATAGTTAAAGTTTAAGCCTAATAGCTACAGTAATTGATTAGTTCTCCGTAGATTTTCTTTGGTCATTGAGGTGTGTACAGAGACTACAGGAGATGATTTTATTGTGTAATTTTCGCAGCGCGGCAGGGCACCTGGACAAAGGGTTGGATACCACCCTCCTGACAAAAACCGCAGGGGAGGGATTGGAGCGGAGAAAACTCAGCCAGCAGAATCACTCCACAACAAGCAGGGGGTAGGATTTTTCCTTCCTGGGAAAGAAGCAAGATTTCTGGCCCCACAAATTGTAGATATCTGAGGTCTCCTGGGGGACAGAATAATTTTTATTGTCACTGCCCACTTCATTCCTAGAGGTATCAGAAGCCTTACCCAATTCCCTGGCCACTTAGCTCTATTTAATAGCCAACGTTGAAAAAGGCTTGATGAAACATGGAGCTCCACGAAATCACATTTACTCAGCCAGAGTAGGACCAGAGGGTAAAGCAGCAGACACACACGTGGTGCAGCTGGTTTTGTTTTGGGGGTGGACGCAAAGAGGTGGAAAGTAGATATGGAGAGGATGAAGGTGGATGGCTTAAGACATCCGGAAAACTAATGTCTCCTTTTTAACTACAGATCAAGCTAGGACAGACCACAGCAATTGTCACAACCGCTGCTGAAACAGCACAAAAGCAAGTGGGAGGGTCCTCTTCTACAGCTAGAACAGGAGTTGGAAAACCCCTGTTGAGGAAACCAACATAAGTGTGGGATGCAGATACGGCTCATGCAATTGCATCCACCAGAAACTAAGCTGAGACTAGCAGTATTTTTTGTATCTGCCATCTAGAAGACTGCAACTTCTATTTTGGTATGACCCAGTAACAGCCAGGAGAGGTTTTGTTCGTTCAAAAATGACTGTTTTTACACTTGACCCAGACCTCAGTTATTTTCAGTTCTGAGTATCTTACTGATATCTCAACTCACCCTCAGGAATCCAGACATGAGCCTGACGCTTCCAAACCCTACGCCAAGGTCCTCGAAACGGTCTCCTCAGCTGTTGGGTGTTACATTTCAGGCACCTCGCGTGGACCTGACTTTCAGAAGGCAAATACTCAGCACTTTCTACAAACTCAACCCTCAAAGCACCATCCAACCGGCTTAATAAAAATTAAGGCACTCAAAAATTGCTAGTTACTTTTGAAAATCTTACCCATAACTAGAACAGACTGATTGACACGAAAAACAGAAATCACAGGTAACCATAAAAAGATCCATGTGTTGCTGTGCTCAAAGTACTTACAGTGTAAACTTTATTCACATTCATAGTGACATAGCTAATGGCAAAAGGGTTTGCCCTTTATGTCCAGTAGCCATATTTTACTCTATATCTCTAGAGAGCAGGAGTCTGTATAAGCAACATGAGAGGGGAAAAAAAAAAGTTGATGGATTACCAGTTTTTCTTCTGGTGGTGAATTCAGCTGTCTGGAATCATGAATGTTAGTAGAGGAGGAAACGAGATAGTTATCTTTTGTCAAAACTGTGATATAACGAATGTTAACATAATCTCAAAGGGAGGTACAGTTCAGAATATCTTTTTTAAAAAGATAAAACATATCCTGAAACAAAGGCTGATTTTAACTATGTGTAAACAGTCTTTGATCAATCGACTGAATCCTTAGAAAGGGCTGATATATCACAAAACATAACACAACACCCCTACCACAGCTGAGTAAGTGCTTAAACTTTGCTCACAGAAAGGATGCTTGTAAGTCGGCAGGGAGACCCAACCAAAATCATTAGAACAGAAATTTTTTGTACAAAATCAGCACAGTCCTCTCCTTCTGGCAGCTGCAATCGGTACAGAGCGAAATGGATTGGTACTGCTGCATTATAAAGACATTTGACATCAGCTAGAAATTCCTCCTGAGGGTCGTCTTCAGATTTCATGGCTTTTCTGCTTGCTCTGCTGCATCCTCAGACAAACCTACAAAGCAGAAAGCAGATGCTTAAAAATTCAGTGTACTTGGCAACTACATGCACTATATTGTTGATTCCATCAGTTTGTAAAAGCCTTGGTTATAGCTGGAGGAAACAATTTATTACACAGAAAACAGGATAAAAATGCATAACTTGCAAATTCAATCACTCACAAGTTTAGAAAATATAAAAAATTAAGGCAATAAAGGCAATTTCAAAACACCTCTTTTTTTGCATATGTTGGATGATACAGTCTAAGTCATAAAATCATGGACTATTTTTACCTCAAAAATAACAGAGAACAACTGAGCGTATGATCTGAGATGCAGTTACTCCAATCTACTTGCATTTTGCCTGCCCCTTTTTCTAGGTAAAACTGGCAATACGAATTCCAACACAATAGAAAATTAGGCTCCATAAACTCATTAACAACTCATTTTTTAATTTTTTTTTTTTTTTTAATATATAAACTAACACTTCGGGGAAGGGGACAATAGCAAAACCCCTGTATTGAAGATAACTTCTGCCTTAAACCAAGAATATGAGTCTCCAACTTTCAAATATCAGTCCAAGAGATGAAGCCATTTGGATCGGATATTAATCTTTCCAACAATGAGCCTGACAGAACTGTAAAAGTGTGTAGAAACTCATAAAAAGTTGCCTGAAATACCTAGGGAGAAAAAGAAGAGTGGATAATCACACAAATTTGTATACACGCATACTTGCATGGCTTCAAACTAAAGTGATTATTTATCCCAGCAGTTTCTTACATGTCCATTCTTACTTTAGGCTGAAAATTAAACTTAAATCCTTTTCTAATGAACACAAAGCAATCCAAAATAAATTGGCACCCTCTCCAACTGAATAATAATAAAAAAAAATAACACACAGCTTTTGTGGGGTTTGTTTTTTTGTTGTTTCTTTCTTTTCTTTTTCTTCTTCCCTTAGGAGCCGAATCTGGGGGCAGCTGAAATCCCCACACATCCAGCCAAGTGAAACGACCCAGCAGGGCAGCAGAATAAAATTGGAGCATCCAGGTCTTCTAGACCCAAGGCAGCAGTCGCCTGTCGGCACGTCTACCTTCACAACCATGTTCACATACACTGTGCAATTCCGCAGAAACGAAAACATCTAGATTTCTTTTTCAGTTGTTATTTTACACTCCGTTTTTTGGTGCTGGGAGATTTCAGTATTTACAATGGTTTTCATGGCTGACGGTACTAAACTGAACAAATTTCATCTCAAGCCTTGAGACTGAAGGAAAGCATCAGGGAAGCTAAAAGAGCAGGAGATCAGGGATAACATTGCCAAGATACAAAAGACTAAAGCAGTAAAATTTCAGCACCAGCTGGAAGCCCAAGGCCCCCGAGGGGCTAAGAAGTTGCCCTTACTGAAGTTTCTACTTTTTTTCTTTTTTCTTTTTTTTTTTAAGAGACAATTAAAAATACCACGTTAAGAGCTGGCTTGGGTTTACAAAGGTCAGCCCTCGAATGCTAGTTCTTTTGTTCCAAACTCTTAGCACACAGCACATGCTGGGATGCCAAAGGGACCAGCGGCAAGTCCCATCTTGCTTCATTAATGATCGAGGGGAAGGAGGAGGTAGGTAGCATGATAATTAAATGTGTGGATTATAAGAAACTGACATAAGCTACAAATAGCGGAGAGGAAAAAGAAATATTCCTCTAGGAGTAGGAGATTACCAAGGCTGAGAGAAGATAAAAGGAGATACCACTTGAAATACATCATGGAAATAACCATCTTAAACGCGTGTACTTGCTGAGGAAAGCCCTGCAAAAAGGTGTTACAGACACACATTTGCAGTGAAATACCCCAAACAGCTCAAATGCAGTGTAGGACCACAGGAGCCACTGCAGAGCTCACAGTTAATGCTGTTCCTGATTACATATAGCTTTGTTGATATCACACCTGGAGCCGCTTACGGCTTTGTACTACAGGAAAAGATACTGGAGGGTATCTTGCTTTCCCACCATAACCAAGGAAAAGAGTTTGCAAGCATTATGAAGCTGGTTTCTGTACACTCTTACAGAAGCTGGACACGTATATAGTTTGGATTGGAAACAAAGAGGGGGTATGTTTATGGTCAGCTCTTTGTACCTGGAGAGAAGAGCCACAGATTTACCAATGACCAAGAGGCACCAACCTGTGCATTAGCACTGCCCACCAAAACACCTGGCACTGCGCAGTGCCCTCAACCTCCATCCGTTTGAGGACTGGCCAGAAGACATCTAAGAAGCATGACAGCACAGAAATTAAGGAAGAGAACTTTACAAAAATATCGGGGGGGGGGGGAAGAAATTTTCATGGAAAGGCTATAATATCCTAATGCATCTTTTCCTTTATTAAGCTGAAAACACAGTATGTTAAAAATTAAAATGTAATTATAAAATTGTAATGCACAAAAAATAATTGCTGAGCCATAAAATAGTGCCCAAGACACTGCTTTCAAAACCTGTTATTTCCATGACCTTGGCTTCTTACAAATAACCCCTGTGTCTATTCCTACAAACTGCCATGCCAAAATGGGCAATGTGCAGGATTACTTTCCAGCTCCTGAAACACAGTGGATCCCACTAAGGCTAATGTGTTAACTGTAATTATGGGCTGGCAGAACTGAAGCAATATAGTAGGATTCACCCCAATTTCACACAACTTTGCCCAAGAGCGCTACACACTGCTACAGGGAACCTGGAATACTCCTGCATGGATCAAAGAACTACCACACGATTAAAGTTTGGGAGAGGTGAGCCAACAGGCGATGGACAGATTGAAGCTATTTTCATTGTGTAACTCCAAAATGGGAGGCAGTCTGAAAACCTGGCTTGGATCAACCAGATTTCCCACCTCTACCCTGTATTTTTTTCAACACGGCGATATTTACTAGTCATCTAGAACAACATGAAAACTTCATATTGATCTAACAGGCACACGTTGTATCACAGTAGGTGAAATGATTAACATCAGAGAGGTTTCTCATCAGTTTATTCTGACAAGCTCAGGCAGATCCTAAGAAATACAGGTTATAAAACTAAAAATTCTGTAGATCAAGGCTCCTTTACCTCACTTCATCAGGAAAAAAGCTACCTTCCGTCTTCAGATCCCTCACTATGAAGTTCTCAGTGTTTCATTTTAGAGATCATCCAAAAATTGTATCAGAATAAGACAAATGTATATTAAAAGGTTTATATCTTTATCAACGCAGCTATGAACTGAGAAGCTGGTTTTGGAAAGAATAGTGATTAATTTTAACTCCTATGCAGTAGGCAACCCCAGGAGTTTTTGGAAGCAGAGTTAAAAGATATGATTAAACTAATATCCTAATCAGTAACATAAGATTGCATATATCTGAGGTCAAAACCAAATTCTGCCTTCAGTCTCTGAAAACCTTCAAATTGGTTTGTGTATTTGTCAGTCAAAGCACATTAGCACCCTCATGAAAGCAGCTTCTATAAACAAAGACACACTGGTGTTAATTTGCCTCTTGAAAAGCATCCATACCATTGAGTCACAGAAAGTTCATTTGTAGATCAAAAATGTATTTCTGAGTCTTGAAAACTGAAAGTTCAAAGAAAATCAGTGACAGTGAGAGAAGCAAAGACAGGTAAAAACCCCAGCTTTCCTGGAATTATTATTCACAGAGCTAAAGAAAAAAACAAACCTGACAAAACATTTCAAGGGAGGGATGATATTTGAGCATGGCGGCAGAAGGGAGGAGAAAGGATCATTTTCTGTGGTCATAAATTGTTCACACTAAGCACGATGGTGTAAGGTTTAAAGACGTTGGGGTTAAACAATCAGGCAATGGAAGAAACTACCCAGGGAGGTGGGTGACTCAAGGATAGGAGAGGTTTGCAAAGATAGGGTAGATGAAACCCTAGTGGGGATTAGAGAAGAGGAAGATACACAGGCTTTGAACTGGGTGACCTAAAGGATCCTATCATTTATGCTGCTATGATTCATCCTAAGGAGAACATTTTGGACTCTTATGAATTACTGGCTGAGTTTCCTGGATACTATTGTACATTAGTCTACTCTGAAGCATGCATAAAACTAAGTCAAAGTTGGCTTTGAAGTGTTTGATCTACAATATCCAATGCTCCCCAGTTTCTTTTTCATACAGTGACTCAGAAAAAGGGCTGTTATAACAAGACAACAAAAGTTATTTTGAGTTCAGATTAAGTTAGAAAAGGGAGGCACCCCTTTCTTCAGCTATTCCCACCTAAAACAGGAAAAAAACACCCCATCTCATGGCCTGATGGTTAATATTGCTATTTCTAGACCTGACATAAAACAGCTTTAGAACAAACTACAGTCCTAAAGTAACTGTTTTTCAGTTGTTGTTGTTTCAGGATCCAAGATAAATGTTCCGAATGACCAAAGTTAATAGCTTTTTGCTTTTTTCTTAACAAAAGACAACAGATTCGTCCCAGCACCTTCAAGTCACATTGCTGAAAATCATAATTCTCTTTTTAATGAAGTCATATCTATTCACTGCTAATAGTTTTCTTTATCATTATAAACTGCTTGAGGAAATACATAGTTTCCTTTTTCTTAGTATACAATCTTTATTCCACGTACACAATTCAAAAGTGTTTTTCTGAAAGTTTAAGGATGTAGCAGTATCTTGCTTACCCCAGGCAAACTGACATGGTTTAGTTGGAGTGCAAAAGGGATTACTGAAAAATCATCAACTCTAATGCAGTGATCACCACGATGGACAAGCTACAAACTTGCCTACGCTGCTTCAAGGGGAGAAACTGGACTTGATCAGTATTCTGTATCACTTTTTATGGAACAATAAACTGAGAAGGAGCCTTACCATCGCCCCCCAAGTCACCCATGAATCACTGATCACTGCATACAGAATTTAAAAACGCTCAGAGTTTTGTATCTGATGGTAGCTGAAGGAGTGGGAAGCAGGGACTGACTCATTCATTAAAGAATTGTGTAAATCAAATACATTTGCTTTTCATTTCGGAAGTAGTGTGACTGAGAGAAAGGACTTCATTCAGTGAACTTTTCTTTGCCCTAAGGGACCATCTACACCACAGGATGGATAATGTGAAACAACAATTTCCATCACTCACTCTTAAATATGCCCCCTACTAACTGCAGCTATCATGACAAGCCCAACCTATGTTAAACTATCAATAGTTAAGTTTCTAAACTGCCACAAAATAGCAGGGTTAGAAGGTGCAGCTCTTATCTTGGGGACAGCAGGGTCTATTCCCATTAAACTTAAAAAACCTTGCTAAAAAAAGTCTTCCTTCTGTCATTCTGAATTAATAGTGACAGGTAGTAGCAGTGTTAACACAATGGAGACAACAAGGTATACATAACAAGATAAAAACGACAAAGGAAACGTTTACCAAGTGTCCATTTTTTTTTTTTTTTTTTAATTAACTATTAACACCTGACTAAGTTCTTGTGCATTCATGCCCCTCAGCAGTAGCTCTCCATGGAGGCTCCGCAGACCTGAGCCTGTGGTGACTCAGGCCAACTGTGAAAAGGGACACGTTAGGAAAACTTAGTGCCCCTTCCAAGGCAAGTTCTTTGTTTTCCAAAGTACAGCAAATAAATATCCCTAGCATTAATTTCACCCTGGTAATTAATAGCTTACGCTGTGTTTGTTTTGTATAATGTTGTTGTCTTCACCCTTCATGACGTTACACGGTGTATACACACACCCACCCCCCAAAGCACATCCCTACTACAAATTTTTCTGTTAAGAACCACAACAGCAAGAAGCATAAGAACTGCCACCCGTGGGTCCAAGGGATGAACAGGAGACTGAATTACTGCCCATCTGCTCTGCGTCAGGTAAGGAGGTGGGCACCAGTTCACAGTTCCTGGGTTTATCAAGTACTCAAGCCGTAAATGGTAGGGTTCAGACCCCTACATTTATAATGTTGCAAAGTTTCTATGATTTCTTTAGGTCTTTCTCCTGTTTTATATTTGAAAAAACGCCCTAGACGTATCAAACGTTTCTAATAGAAAGTTACCAAATTTGGACATTAGGAAAACCATCCAGTGATGTGACGAAAAGTTCCCAAGGTGCACTTATTCCAATGACACCAGTCATATATATACATATATATACACACACACACACTCCACACACACTGCTGGAATAAACACATTCTGTAAGAAACAAGGAGCTGACACAACACCGAATCTCGCCTACGTTTACAGACGTTGAGGAGAGAACAACAAGAAGAATGGGACCCTGGTTAGTTTGAAGGAATGCAGTGCTCTGTAAGCAGCACAGGACAATAGAAAAAAAAAAAAAAAAAAACAAACCACCAAAAAACCCAAACAAACCACCAACCAAAATCCAAAAATTATTACAGAGCAAACAATGTGCTTGAAGGAAGACAAGCTGCCTAAAAAGCAGCAGCAATGAAGTCACTGATCATTATCGTGGGCAATTTAATCTTAATGAAGCCTAAATTTTGGATGAAAAATGCCTATTTTCTCCAATACCAGTCTTATCAAAATCACCTATCAAATCCTGGACCTTTTTCTAGCAAAGCATGCAAATTGTTTTGAGAAATGATTGTTCTTATTTAGAGATGATCACAAAAAGTAGTCACAAGTGACACACTTCAGCTTGAACAGACACTTCTTGCCAGGAAGTAAATCCCTAAAAATGAGTTTGCTTTTTCAGTGGCCAAACCCTCCTTCTTTCTAATTAGCTATCAGCCTTTGCTAGGGCAGTAAATTAATTCAGTGGCTTCTAAGGCAAATACGCACAATACAAATCTAAAACTTAACTAATTATGGCCACACACAAATGTCAATGCTTTAATTTATTCTTCGTCATGCTTATATCTTCCCATTCACTGCAACCCAAAATCCTATTAAGCCTTTCAGAAATGTTGGCTCTTTAAATAGTTTGCTGTCAGGAAAAAAAAAAATATATAAATTTGGGCCGTGTACACTGAGATTAGACAGATGATCATATATTAAAAACAGGGTCTTTTTTTGCATAGACGTAAGCCTTTTTCCTGGGGAGAAGTAATGCCACAGTAATCAATCTTTTGCCTGCTTGATTCATTGTGCTATTTTTTTGACTTCCCAGACAGACAGAGCAGTCAGCTGACTATTAACAAATCCTTTATCTCCCCAGACAAGCCATCACCATGACAGATAGGCAAAACTCCAGGGGCAGGTTAGCTTTAGGGCAAGATTTTCCAGCATTTTCATATGAATGGCAGTGAATCCTACTCCTGGAGACAGCCACCCAGTGCCTGCCTGCAGGAAGAGCTAAGATCCTTCACAGATATGATGCATATATATTACAGTCAATTTCTACTCCTATATATAGGTTGGCTGCAGCTCTTAATT
This sequence comes from Calidris pygmaea, assembly GCA_003697955.1. Classification (NCBI taxonomy): domain Eukaryota; kingdom Metazoa; phylum Chordata; class Aves; order Charadriiformes; family Scolopacidae; genus Calidris; species Calidris pygmaea. Next base: position 358,346 of record QJSC01022314.1, on the reverse strand, counting down.
GACACCTGAAGACTATGACCTCCTAGTTAGTGTAACTTCAACCATTCCTCGCCTACCTATGTAACTTTAGCTAATATTGAGCAAACTTTTCAGCTGAGCTGATTTTACCTTCAAAAACTGCAAATGCAGGTCAAACAAACCACCAGTCAAATTTCTGCTGAATTTGTTAGATCGACTTGGCTAAAAAAAAGAGCAAATAATTACAGTGTTTGATATTTTCAAAATCATTTGCATTTTCATTTCACATTGAAATATTGCAAATAAACATCCTTGAATATAATGTTGAGTTTGTGGTTTTGTTGTTGTTTTTTTTTTTAAATAAGTTAGCGGGTATGAAGTCTAAGCAAAATACTTCATTTGAAGAGAAAAAGAGAAACCAGAATCAATCATTGGAGGTTGTCGCAAAATAACAAGTTTTCTAATTTCTTTGCTTCAAAGTCAGAAACTTAAAAAAACCCCATAGTTATTCACAGAACTTTGCTCTCGTTAGTGTGTATCTTAAGTTATAATAGAGAGTTATCCTTCCTAATGCATGATATAATCGTCAGAATGAAGCTTTCAACAAATTTAGCTAGAATATGTACACGCAAAGTACATGTTGGCTTTATCCAACACCAGCTGCAGCAAAACATAGAATAAAAAGCATATTAGGTTTATAGGGGGAAAAAAGCACCTTTTTATGAATAGAGTCTGATACAAACTTGCACTTAGGGCCTGTGCTCTGCATCTTGTGCAAGTTCAAGTAGTATGGCCAGAAACCAACTTAGTACCTTCATACATAAACATCGGTTTGTTCAGTAGAGATTTCCAACATTTTCTTTTTTAAGCGTAGGGTACACATAAGCCCATGGCTCCTCAGTACCAGAAAGATCCAACAAAATAGAAGAAATTCCAAAAGAAACAGCGCAAATAATTGTGTGACTTTGCGGAAAACAAAAAAGAGGAGAGGGAGAGAAATAAAATAGCTGAAGGCAAAGCAACATTGGGAATCGTTCAGTGCAATGAAGAGATATAGAAGAGGATCAAGAAGATGAAGTCAAGGAAAGGAATATTCAGGGCTGCTTTAATGCCATGTGTGCTCCCAATGGAAGTGCCAGAAGCCACGTGACATGACATTTGCAACTTAGACCCACAATGAAGCCAACAGACTGGTGTTGTCAGGGAGATGGTCAAGCTGACATAACAAGAGTTTTCCATTTCTAACTCCTATTATCATACAACAAATCTGAGGTGCTACAAATTCCTGAGTGGTTTGTAATAGTCCCAGGAACATCAGCTTTTGCTTACCATCAAGTATTCAGCAACTGAATACTCTTCAGTATGTTGCTCCTTTTAACAATGGAACATTACAGTGTGAATGATAAAATCATATTCAAGATTTCCATGGGTTCTTCTGGAAATAACATACAACAGGATTTTATCATTTGATGTCATTTTTCCTTTGGAGTCTTCTGGGAAAAAAAAGACATTGGTAGAGAGGCAGGTTTGAGGAAAAATGTGTTTAAAAAAAACAAAGGAAAAAGAATACTTTTGTGTAATACTTTCCAATCTTGAATTTCACACATTCCTTTTAAGCTACAGTATATGAGAAAAATGCTTTAAGAGGTTTTTTCCAAATGCAATCTTTTGATAAGTGTCAGTGTTGGCTTAAAAGCAAAATAAAAAAATAAAAAGAGCCTGTATTAAAGTAACAGATGAAATTTCTTCTAAATGGACACTTAACTCCTTTCTATTGCTCATCAAAAATCTGGGCATGCTTTTTTGTTGTTGCTGTTGTTTTGGGGGGTTTTCTTCCCCCCACTAAAATTTTATCTTTTAATTTTTTGGGGGTAGAGAGGTAATGTAAGAACAGGTCATATTTTTTATCTGATATGAAATCTAAACCCTCTTAATATCTCACTATACCAAAGACCTGTAAAGTAATTCTCCTTATTTCTACTACTTTTCTACTGTTATCAGTCTTGTCTCATACAGGTGAAAATAGAGTCACCCCCTGCTACACCCCTGGATATTTCCAGGAAGATCTTTGCCACTGTATGCCAATTATATATTATAATATATATTATATATATAATATATATATACACAATATATATTGTTATATATTGCCAGCTATAATGGCAATTTCAGTACTCACAACAAAAACCGTAAAGCTAGTCAGATCTTGTGACCCAATTAAAGATTCATTAAGGCTCAAACTTGAGTATTTTTGAATGATGATGAGAAATTTCTGGGCCCTCCAACCTCACACCAAAATCAGCAGAACTGGAAGGAGGGCAGCACTTTGTGGGACTGAGCCTTTTAGCACCTCCAGAAAGATCAGTAGAAGCCAACATACCCACAGCTACGGCTTGGAATGATGGAAGTAACAGTTTTTAAAGTTTTCTGGATTTTCTCATGGACTCAGGAAGCAATAAAAAATAAGTATAGTCAGACCGCAAGAGAGCAATAGAGTTTTCCTAATTTTCTGTGACTTTAGGGAAAACCATGATCAACTTTCATAGAATGCCAATTCAGTATTATGATTTTTCAGGAAAGGTCACTGCAATGAGATTCCGACAACATACGCAGGTTATGTTGAAATGATTGTTTTCTGCGAGGACACTGCTCGAAATAAATTCACATACATGAGTTGGTTTAGTTGCAGTGCAACACAACCAACTGTCCTAAATCACAGGCTTCTCACTGAACTGGACACTAACGATGCCAAGAAGAGCAAACAATTTCATTCTGGTGGCTACACAACATTATTACTTATTGACTTATAAGGTAAGTATCTGGACCAAGCTTAGAAGGCAAACAAACTAAATCAGAAAAAAACCCCACCCTATAGATCCAATATGGTACACAATTTCCAGAAAATGCACTGAAATACAATGAGAAGGAGATCTTTTGTTGTGCAGTGTTTCAATTTATAAATCACTTTGCACTTCTTTCCAACTTTGGAAGAAGTTTAAACAACATAGAATCATAGAACTGTCTGGGTTGGAAGGGACCTTTCAGATCATCTCGTCCAACCATCAACCTCACTCTGATCCAAACCATCACTAAACCATGTCTCTAAGCACTAGGTCAACTCGGCTTTTCAATACCTCCAGGGATGGGGCCTCAACCACTGCCCTGGGCAGCCCAGTCCAATGTGCAATAACCCTTTCCGGGGAAACATTTCTCCTAATCTCCAATCTGAACCTTCCCTGGTGCAACTTGAGGCCATTTCCTCTTGTCCCATCGCCTGTTCCTTGGGAGAAGAGACCGACCCCCCCTGGCTACACCCTCCTTTCAGGGAGTTGGAGAGAGCCAGAAGGTCTCCCCTCAGCCTCCTTTTCTCCAGGCGGAACACCCCCAGCTCCCTCAGCCTCTCCTCACAAGACTTGTGCTCCAGACCCCTCACCAGCTCCCTTGCCCTTCTCTGGACCCGCTCCAGCCCCTCAAGGTCTTTTTTGCCCCTTCCCCGGGTTTGGACCTGTGTCGGGAACTCCACCCCGGAGTGGTCACGAACCTTGTAAATCTTTGTTTAAGGTTTAGGGGTGTATCAACTTCCCATATGATGTTTATCAAAAATTTTTCATGAAATTAAATTCCAGTCCATAACATTCGTGAATGACACCGAGTACGTTTCCATTAAGGTGACTTTATTTCCTCACTTGCAGGAATTCTCAAACATGTAAATGCTTGCAGAAGCAGACCCTAATTTTCATACTGTATGTTTTTTAAACTGCTAACTGATTTTCTCTTTTTATTCTGACAAGTAGTATGATATTATCAATTAAATAGTAGTAGTTAATGCAAACAAATGATCTCTCGTGAAGTAGGAAGGTCAGATCTTCCGGACTCAGCAATTGTATCTACATAGCAGAGAAAGAGCTGCCTTTGGAGCTGTCTTACCTCCACAGTCTGCCTCTTGTCCACCTGAAACAGCCTAAAGGCAGTTCAGTCATGCTTGAAGGTCACCTACCTGGACAGAGGAACCTCACAGGCTTCTTTAGACTCCGATTCAACTTAATGCTGTTCTTCCCTACTTCATGCCTGCAAGTTCTACAAATCTGTGCTTGAAGAGAGCACCTAGGCCAACATTACCTGTCTATATTTATGCAAGCAGTAATACATGCCTCACCAAGAGGGTGGACATCCAGGTTTTCACAAGTGACCTTGAAGCCAGTGAAAGTTGTTCTCAACAACATGAATCTGCTCCTGCTTAGCTTACGGGACAGTGCTTTAAGACTCAGGTTTACTAGTTCAGAGAGTAACCAACTACTCATGCATGATACTTAACCAGCTCCAATTCCAGTTCAGAAAACTGCTTCCCATCACTTAAGCACATGATCAACTGAGATCTCTGGAACCGAATGCACCATGGACATGTTCAAGTTGGGTGCATGCACAAGCACCCTTCACAAAGACTCTTAACTATAGCCTTCAAAGCTTTCCTAAATCATGCCCAGCAATTCTCTGATGCTATAATGCATTATTGCCGCCTATTCTGCAACAGCGGTGATATCAATGCATTTATGTATGTATTTCAATGTTATTCCAAATTTCAACTTGTTAGAATACTGATTTTGGAAAAATCTTGGAAACGTGAAAGTCATTTTGTGTATATTTTTTTCCTTTTCTCTTCCTCTCTCCTTTGATTTTGCTAACTATCTCCGAAATTCTGGCATAAAAGAACTGCGGTGAAATGGAATAAAATCAAAATAAAATAAGTAAAAAATAAATAATAATAAATAAAAATAAACAATAACTAAAATAAAAAATCTACATCCATATTCTGAATGAAATGCAAAATGCTACTGAAAAATGCCTGTTTAGTAACAAAAAGAAAATTAGTTGGGGTTTTTAAAAATCTCTTTTATTTTACTGTGCACATGACTTGCAAGTAATGTTGGTTTGAGTTTTTTTTTGTGGGAGGTTTTGAGTCTAAAAAGAATCTGGTGACATCACCCAAGGAAATACCTAAATCATATATTATATTTAACTCAATACAATTCTGTTTAAAACTTTCTTAGGAAACAGATACTTTTCTGTCTCCAAAGTGTTCTCAAAGGAGTCTCCGGCTTTTACACATGGCATTTCTGATCTCTCACTGCAGGAGAGCTTTACATCAAAGTTCACATAGAGCTCCAAAAGCTTCACTGGAGCCTCTCAAGGTGATAGTTTGGGCAAAATTGTAAAGAGAGAGATGTTATTGAGAGAGATTCTGTTGCAGCAGAAGTGAAACCTAAATAGAGTAGATGGAGATTGATCAACATGTAGACATAGTCCCACTGTGCCTGGCAATTATCTGCTCCTGCTGGGATCTTGCAACAAGGTGGATGCTATTGCTTCTCTCCCAATGCACTTGCAGTTTAGAGGGTCTTGTTGCTGTTAATCGGGGATTTTGTTATGAGAAAGGCAATGTACATCACATCTAAGATGTTTTGAAAGGAGTTGTGAGTTAAGGTATAGACCGTTTTTGCTTTTAACCCTTACTTGGAATGGTAAGAGTGTTTTCCAATCTATCATCCATGAAGTCATGCTCTGCAGCCCATGAAATCACATTAAACAAGAAAATAAACATCATTCTTATAGTATTTTCAGCTAAAGGTGCAAAGATATGATCATCTGCAGGAAATGGGCCAGCAGAAGCACATGATCGTCAAAGTGTGAAAACCACTCGTTCAGTGGTGCATGAGGACAAGGGCAGAGGATCAAACTGCCGTTTTCCCAGTATTCGTTTAAACTACAAATGACGAACAAGAAAACAGTAAAACATACGAACAACAACAATGTGTATTGAAGTTTCAAATATATCACTTAAAATAGCCCCTATCCTTCTTCTTGTGCCCTTTGGAAAGCAGTCAAACAGAAGCACTTCTGAAATAGGTCCAGGAATTAGCATCTCATTTAATGGGCTGTAGTAAGGACTACCAAGTAGCTCAAGACAGACAGTTCCTTTAAGCACAGTGGAATGGTCTGCTGGCTCACACTTAACACGGCCAGGTCTCCACTCTCGCAGGAGGCATCAACTTGTGCTGTCAGAAATAGCATTTGCCTGAAGGATTCCATACGCGTTACCAGGCTGGGTCCCTCTGCAGTAGCTCGGAAAAGGATGGCCAATCATTTTAAGAAGTTACAGAATTAAAAAAGAATGAGCTGTTCTCATACGTATCACACGTTACACATGGGAAAACAAGTTAAATGACTTCATGTTTGTAAAACTAAACTGGATCACACCGAGATACAGATCTTCAGAGATGCTGCAACACCACTTCCCATTCAAGCCGACTGTTTTGAATGGCTTCCTAGAAATGCTTCTAGAACTTCTTTATCTTCCAAATTCCAGGATCAAAATGTTCTCTTCCTTTATTCTTTCTCTTAAATCTGATCTAGAAATCCCTTTCTATCTGGCATATGATACCGCCTTTGCATGACAATACCCAGATCTGGCACACTTCAATCCCCTTCTGATTTTCCAGGCTCTTCCAGGAGACACAGAAATATATAAGAAAGACAGTAAAGTCTGAATACAGTTTGAAATAAATCACTTGTCTTTGTGAGATCTGTCTGTGTCATTTTGACACGCTGAGCTCTGGATTGAGCTCAGTGACACAGGGAACTTTTTTGACACACTGAGCTGTACAGTTGGACTTGATGATCTTAAAGGTTTTTTCCAACCTAAACAATTCCATGATTCTGTGATTCTAAGATTAGTGAAATCTACCTAAAACTTTGGGTGGAGACTTTTGTACATGTGAATAAATGATTTTAATTGACCTAATTAGCTGATGGAAATAATACAAGGCTCTTCTATATCTCCCTAGGGCCAGGTGCTCCTTTGTACACAAAGCATATCATCTACTTCCTTAACCAATGGGCATTCAAATCATGACAGGAACTGGCATTGGGCTTCAGGGTGGGAACAAAAAGTGACCCGCAAAGCTGAATGGGATTATAAATCAACTGAAGTCATAAGTCAACAGCAGCCTGTTGCTGATTGACTTTGCCTCACCAGTAGGTGTTACTTCAGCCATTAATGCAGATTGCTGTATGGCTGCAGGGATATGCACCCCTGCCAAGGTACATAAAAAAATATCCAAACCACACTAAAAATCTGCCAGGTTCTGAAAATATCACATAACACCCTGCTCTGGATCTGCAACAGCATCCAAAGTAATTTCTGGGAGAGCTGACCACGACCACACCTACCCCTATGTCTGCAACCCAGCCCGAAGGGTTTTCATTGACGGCCGTTCCACTTAATCATTCGAAGTGATGCTTGGCTATTTGATTGCTGTGATTTAAGACAGTAATAACAATAATCCAGACTGTGCTTAAACCACTCACAGTACTTCCAAAACTGTTTATTAGCATTGGCTTCTGCTTTACTAGCTATTTTCAACACCATTAATACTGAAGTTCCTCCTTTGGCACCTCTGAGAATGCCAAGACTATATAAAAAAGGTGGCCTTATTTTTTGTTTGACTGAGTACATGATAACTGAAATTCACAGTTTATTTATTTAACCTCAGCTCAGGCTAAAGCCATCTATAATGCCCCGTGCATTGTAACTTTAGGTCCAAGACAGAATTGGATACAGAACACAGTCTCTTTCATGTCTCTCTTGAAATGAAACCCAATAGCTCCTCTTCAACCCAGGAGTCGACTGCAAGGCCATCATTTAATAACTCTATCCTTCTACTGCCACCATAGTCTGAAAATTCAGGTCCCCACGCTCGACATCTCTGAGCAGAGTATCACACATATCAGATGGAGCATTTCTGTCATGCTTTCATTGAATCTCATCTTAGAGCTAGTTCTTTCCAAACGGTAACCAAGCCTCTTTCTGAAGACCCTCAGCATGGGAAGCTCATCACTGGTTCTCTATTCCATCCTGTTCTTTCAACACAAACACCACCTTCCACAGACTGGAGTGGCTTCTTTCCTTATGTATGAATTTCATCCTTCTTAACATCAGAATTCACAGGAACTGAATGTGTAATTTAAGACTTAGATCCCAACAGAAGTCAACATTTTACCAAGCAATCATTGAGATTATACAAAGAAAATGGTACTTCCTCTTAAAAGTAGATATTTTTTTTCAACAGGCAAGGCACAAGAGCAATAGACAACATAACAAAATGATTTGTCTGTTGAACACAAAATATCTCACATTTAATTTCTGAAAAATGTTATCTGACTGTTTAATATTTTAATTAATGTTTCTACAATACTTACCCAACTTTTTCGTCTACACAAATACAGTATGTGAAGGGCAGAAGTATGCAGCCTTTCATCTATGCACAATGTGAAAGAACAGCATTTCTCTAGAAGGCTTTTTTACCGTAGATCCAATGCTTCTAAAATAGTGCAATTGAAAGCAGGTGGGATGCAGTACAAGGGTTTCTCATCATTCTAAGCATACAGTTCAGCTCACACTCAAATAATAAAACCTCTATGCTTATTCAGTCTTGTACTTCTGTTACAGCTAGGCCACTCAATTGAGCCAAATAATGTGTTGTCCAACTTGGACTAAACTGAGAACACTAAGCTCGTTTTCCTAGTGAACTGTGCTGCACTTGTATGATTTCTACATTACAAACAGACATTATCTATAAGAAAAAAAGAAATTAAAACTTTATAAAGTCAGCACTGTTTCCAATTTCTTATATTACTGGTGAAATTAAAGGATAATATACTTGAGATTAAAACTTAAAAAGAACATTATTACCGTGATGTAAAGATACCCACAAGATTGCATATAGTTAGGCAATCGTGTGCATACGTATATTCACTCCGCCCAATTCTGCACCGTTGCCCTGTTATTTATATTTGATCTGATAGCTGGAAGGCAAGCCTTAGACCATTTTCTTTAAAACCATAAAAAGTAGATAGCATCATCCCTTACACGCATTAAAGACTAACAAGGTGCTAACAAAACTTTTACCACGTTCATTTTTTGCTAACTTAAAAGTAAGAAGAAGATAAGAGGGTGACTTGCATCTCATTATGTTTAATTTTTACAGTGAGAAAGAAAAACAAAGAAGATAAAGCCGGGGTTTACAGGGTAAACCCGCTGATAGCTGAACTCATTGAGGTAAAATAAAGGCTATAAATCAACTTGAAATAGTTGGAAGCATTAAAAAGATCAGGTCGCTTTCTGGTGTCTTTCATTCTTCCCACCTCACATTACCTATTTTCATAATAATGTTTTAAATTTGGCTCCCAACAGGTATTGAATACTAAAACGAGGAGTGACAGTAAGAACAGCTTGTTTCTTTGAAAATCTGACTTGCCAAGGAGTGGAACTGTCATCCAAATTTACAAAGGCAGCTCTTCTGAGATCTGCATGTAACTTTGAAGTGCCAAGAGGTCAGAATAATCAGAACTTTTTTTTAAGTCTGATTGTCAGTACTTGTACTGAACGAATATATATACTCTGAAGTGTGCAAAGTCTGTGATTGCAACTCAGTTCTGGAAGTGGAACGCTTCCTTTATGGAAAATGTTGGTATTTGCCACAGGTTTCCATTCTCAGCTGTACCAAAACATGGACCTATAGCACAGAATGAAACTTTTCACTAAGTTTCAAACTGGCAATGTCACCAGGAAACAAGTTGGGGTTATGAAGAACAACAGAAATGACGAAGTCTCGTTTCCTATCCTGATTCTTCTTCCTGGTTCCTGTCAGATTTACGTACTCCTTTTTCCCACATTTTGGCCATCTAAACCCACCTATGTCCCCTCTCATCTCACCTCACAGTACCCTCAGATGCCCTACTGAGGCAGATACTAATCTACTAATCCTACTAATTTCCTCCCAGGGAAGAGCCACAAATGAGGTTGGTTTTGAGGTAAGGGTGTTCTTACTCAAGATCACATCAAATGCAATGTGCAACTGTTAAATTCTTTTTTGAGCCTTCCCCCTAGTAATCTGAACCCTTCCTTCACACCCACCTGACAATTTCTGTGAAATTTCTATGAAATCATATATTTTTGAGATGTTTAATCTCTCTTTAAAATGCATCAGAAACTGGCCGTAGGGGTTCAACAAGGATGAGGAGAGAACCATTATGATTACATAAAGTTTCAAAGCAGGTTAGAAAAGAAAGGCATTTTTGTTAGATATGAAGTAATCGGACAAAACCAGACATTTTGAAATCATAACTTTGAGAGACTCCAGTTCAGCAAATCCAAATGTCTCATTTCAGAATGTGCAGTTGCTTCATGTCAAACAAAAATTGATGCATTTTCAGCTTGGTTTTCAGCAACCCATATGTGTCTCAGATATTCACTAAAGTTGTGCAAAAATCTTTACATAAACTAATTCATCACAGAGGGAAAAAAGGGTTTTGTTGATTTTCCCTGGATAAGAGTAGTTTTAGAAATTTGGGAGAAACAAAAAACACTTAAAATCAAAAGCCCACACCCTGACGTTTAATTATATACTCTATTAGGAAAACAGCCTATAAGGAAGCACTTCTAAGTTAAAGGCTTGTATTAAATTAAAAAAAAAACCCAAACTATGATTTATGCTATCAGTTAGCTTTATGAAATGCCACATGTTAAAAATCAAACAATTTAAAAAACAGGGTGAATTCAATACCTCTCAAAATGCTTTCCTGGCTGCAAATGTTCTGTAGAAAGATGGTACTGAAAACTGCGCCATTTGAAGAGATAAAGAAAATGCCCTTTAAGTGAAGGTGCCTGACATTACCCCCGGGGGTTCTGTGGAACAGAGCAAGGGGCTCATTCATGCAAGCTCTGTCCTGCACAGGTGTGATCAGGACCCCAGCAGATACCTCCACACATGCCGAGTCTTCACCACGTGCCCTGATGTCATGTTTTAGGCCAAATTGTCCAATCAGAATGACAGATGGTCCTCCTCCCTGCCCCCCCAAAAAAACAGAGAGAGGAGAGGAAGAGATAAGGAGATTTATGAGTTTAAGAAGAAACTAAACTGCTTTAATGAAGTATTTATATTAAAATAAAAAAAAAGAAATAAATACAATATATACAAAAACATATCAAGCTCCCAAGATGACGTCACCAGCAGGCAGTGGGGAAGTCCCAGACTGAACTCAGTGACGGATGGGAACTGGGTTCCAGCTCTGGAGTCAAGAACACATGGATCAGGATCAAAGGCAGACGAACAGAGAGGGTCCTCTTTGGACGTTGGCCATTGAAGGAAGAGAATTGACCCTTTGATGCCTCAGCTTTTATACTGAGCTTGGGGCAGATGGGATGGAACACCCTGTTGGTCAGGTTTGGGGTCACCTCTCCTGTCCCCTCCTCCCCACAGGTGGGACCCCTCTATCCTTTTTCATTTCTGACCCTCGAACGGGGCAAATAACAGAACTGGCTGACCTCGGTTGTTACAGCAATAAGTATGAGCAAGGGCCTCTCTGCTCACCGTTCCTTGGCATGAAGTACAGACATTGGTCTGATCACTCTGAGAAGGAGCAGTTTTCTCCACAACACACTGTTAGTTTGAGAGAGTTAGCAGAGGCTGAACTAAGATGTAAAATTACTGAACAGAAAGTTGGTTCTGTTTTACCTCAAACCGGGACACCCGAGCACAGCTCTTCTGGCCCACAGGAGAGGTGACCAGGAGAGCTGCGAACCCGCCTCCCACCCTTCTGGCCCTGGGCATCTCTCAGGGCATACAGAAGATTTCTATGAAACTGGTGGAAACCAATTTTAATGGGCTGCTGCCCACAGAATAGAGGGGATGACAGGAATCCATGGAGCCCAAACTTCTCAGTAAGGGTTTGCAAAATCGGGTGCTCATTTTCAAAAAGAAATAATCACGTCTTTTTTTATTATTTTTTTTTTTTACATGTAGCTCTGGATGAAGCCCTGAATGAAAGGCGTCATCCTCACAAGGGTAAGAACAACGGGGCATTCTTTCAGCTGTTACTGCACAACCCTGAAGTGCACCACCAAAGTGACTCTTTAATGGATGAGTGGGGAAAGGAAGACATGGTCATGTGTCCGGCACGTGCACACCAAACAGAGTACCTCTGTGCTGGAGAAACCCTCCAGTGGCGACCTACAAAAAACCTGCTGGAGAGCAGAATTTGACTATTTTAAAGTAATAACCGGGTATTATTAAGCAACCTTTAGAATGTTGCTCCTCAATGGGGCACACCACTTTAAAAAACACAGCGTGGTAACATGAAAGCATGTGCCAGCCATCTTCACTGTTCCCAGATTTTGAAGAACGGCCAGGCATAGACTATGACAATCTCAATACAACCATCTCGTCGGATGCCTGGAATAATGTAGAAAATAGAATTTCACCCAATAATTTACTCAACAAGCTCTTAACTTCAAGTTGAGCTTTCTGATGTAAAAAACTTCGAGTGAAGAATGAATCACATCTGCAAGGAAGTTATTCCTCTCTGCCCAAAATTTGTGCTTTATTTCTAGGTCCAAATTCTTCTTGCTTCTGCTTCCAGCCGTGTGTACACGTGCAATACATTGGCTCTAAAATCATTATCAGGTTTTGTTCATCTCTACTTTACATCCAACAAAAGACAAGAGGAAGTAAAAAAAAAATAGCTGTAATATGCACATTACAGAGCACTTAATCTCACGTCTGGTGTCATACAAAGTACAAGATAACAATCTCAAATATAACACACATTGTCTCCAGGACAGTCTCGCTTAGACAGCGAGCTCGGTTTGCCAGTACTAAGAAGGATTAAGTCTAGGTAAAGCACGTAGCCGAGCAAACTATGCCCGTCACGGAGAGTTTCCCCATTTGTCAGGCAGCGATTATGGAAGGAAGGAGACAGAAGTGGCACTCGCTACACTCTGCACTTTTGCAGTTTCAGCGGATTTTTCTCCACAGGATACGTAATAGTCTGGTGGACTTTTCTCTCTCTTTTTCAAAGTATGTTTGAAAGCCAGGTGATGCAAAAAAACCACTTTGCTTTAATAAGTCATTCTACTGACAGATAATTTTCTATATAAAATAAGAGTACATTGTTTTTAAAAACGGATTTGCTTCTCTGCTCATACCTGTGGAACAGGAGCTCAGTCCTGTGCTCTGTGTCAGTCACTGGAAGAGTGGGGTGGAGATGCTAAGGGTCTGGTCAAACTCAATCTGTGTTTAATAAAGTAAAAACTTGTACTCTGCACATTGGAACTTTTTACCGGAAAGATCCCTAACTGATTTGGACACTGATGTTTTCTTCAGCAGAAGGCACTGGCAGACAGATTCCCCCAGAAGCCTTCAACTTCAGTGTTGTAGGTGCTGTAGGTGGACCTGCTCTGGCAGGGGGTTGGACTAGATGATCTTCAGAGGTCCCTTCCAACCCCATGGGATTCTGTGATGCAGTAACAATGGCGGAATAAGCTTCTTGTTAAGAAAGATTTATACTTTATCAATAAAGAAAAAATGGTGAAGTTCAGAGGACCAGTGTATACAGAGGTAAAGACAAACTGGACATTTGTTCAACATCCAAAAAATGCCATTTGAGCACATGAGATAGGAAAGCGAGCGGTATGGGAATACAGTTGTACCAGGTTGCATCAGTAGTGTAAGAGGGAAAGGCAAGATCAGAGTTTCATGCTGTTTCCGAACTAGGGGTGGTTCTTCATTCACCTCTGATGGTGGCCACTGACCAAAGACTGTGGCTAGCAGTGAAATCTTTAGCCAGGTTTGTAAGATTAAATGGCACACAGGAACAGGGCAATGCAAGCCGAAACAGAGCTCTCTGTGGGACACTGGCTGAGCTGAGCTAACAGAATTCGTAGTGCAAACATAAAATAGTAGAAAAATACCATTTTACCACATTCACCAACAAACAAAGACCAATACCACAAATACAGTTACATCCCTACCTACATCATCATAGAATCATAGAATTGCCCAGGTCGGAAGGGACCTCCAAAGGTCATCTAGTCCGACCTCCCCGCAGTCAGCAGGGACACCCCCAACTAGACCAGGTTGCCCAGGGCCTCGTCGAGCCTCACCTTGAATATCTCCAGGGAAGGGGCCTCAACCACCTCCCTGGGCAACCTGTTCCAGTGCTCCACCACCCTCACAGTAAAGAACCCTCTCCTAATCTCCAATC
>QJSC01022314.1:205485-344188 GCA_003697955.1 Calidris pygmaea | reverse complement strand
ACTCTCCCCAGCCTTCCTGCAGGCCCCCTTCAGGTACTGGAAGGCTGCTATTAGGTCTCCCCGGAGCCTCCTCTTCTTCAGGCTGAACAACCCCAGCTCCCTCAGCCTGTCCTCGTAGCAGAGGTGCTCCAACCCCCTGATCATCCTCGTGGCCCTCCTCTGGACCTGCTCCATCAGGTCCATGTCCTTCTTATATTGAGGGCTCCAGACCTGCACACAATACTCCAGGTGAGGTCTCACCAGAGCAGAGCAAAGCAGAAGAATCCCCTCTCTGGACCTGCTGGCAACGCATCTTTTGATGCAGCCCAGGATGCGATTGGCCTTCTGGGCTGCAACTGCACACTGCCTGCTCATGTCCAGCATCTTGTCCACATTTACTAAAGCCTCGGGCCCTAAAGCCACTGCTGGCAGCTGCTCTGCAGAAGGCAGCATCACGAGACTAAAGACAGCAGCTTTGTAATTTAGACATACACAGACACTAGGACCAGGTCCCCTGATCGGGTCGTCGCCCTGAGAACCAACAGGCTACTGTTGCTTTATTCCTAACCGCTTCCTGACCACAGTTTAGCTATTTAGTCTTTGGCCACCTGCTTTATACCTGATTTGCAAAAATAAAAATAAACAATCTCCCCCAAGGAACAACAAGAATATTGCAGAGTGTGCACTCTGCAGACCAAAATGGCCACAAAGCTGCAGGAACTGATTTTTTTTTCAGATGTTTTTCTGTGGATAGAGCCCATTTTTTATCTTCTTGTTAACTTTAAAAAGCACTCACTGAATTAAAAAGCTGGGATTCCTATTTTTTTTTTGTCTAATAAATAATATTTTTACATAATTATATGCAGTAAAACATTCAATACCATAATATCTCAAATATTTTGTAAATAAATCAATCCACTTCACATTTTATGGATATCTTATTTTATTTTATCTGCTTTTAATTAACTTTGGGATTAGTTCTTCCTATACAATTAAGCTTCAGGCTTTAAGTAGAATCTATATGCCAAATGCCTGCCTAAAGTTGCTCACATAAAACGTGTGCCTAAAAATAAAAACTGTCCATTGAGCAAAACTGAATAACAGCATTTCAAAACTCTGCGTAGAACTTCAATTCTCAACTTCGGGGCTACCCAAATCTCACTGAAATTTGATTATCATTATGTTCCTTAGCACTCTTTTAGCATGGTGATGGGAACGGGAAAATAATCAAAGAGGCACTTACCACCTACACCCAGAAAATACAAACCAAGCACATTTCACTCCCTTTGCAAGCCGTACAGTTAATGCTCAGTGCTGGCAGCAGGGCAGGGTGGGAAGAGGAAGAAATGCTTCCATTGACCACCTTCCTATTTTCTCATGCCCCAAAACAGATGCACATCTGATTCCCCATCTACTGATTCCAGTTCCCAATTGCCAAGCCACATAGAAAAACCTAGTTTCTGGCACTGAGTGCACTTCTTTTCTCATTGACGAGCAGAAAAATAAAACATAATAACTAAAAAAAAAAAAAAAAATAATAATAATGTGTTGAGTTGCAGTTGAGTTGGAGTTGTACCTGTTCAAATGTTGCTGGTACCAGGGCACTAAACCAGGGAAGAACTTACATCTACATTTACGTTTTAGCGTACATGTATTTTCATTTACTTCTGTGACAAGTTTAAAGTTAAGTGTGATCCAGTTTTTTAGGATCATCTGGGGAACTCCTGCTTCTGCCTTGCGCTTCTGCCTTGACGAACCTTTCTTTACCTATACGAAAAAAATACTTCAAAAAGTACTTAGAAAAAAGCACAGGAATGACATACAAAATCCTAGTCACCTTTTGATAGTAACCCAAAGTAGATACTTTTGTAGTGTGCATAAAGCAGAGGGCAAATACAAAGCAATATCCACCCTCTCGTACCCTGCAGCTGGAAAGTTTAATGAGTCAGAGTTCAGTTTTACACCTTTGTAGCTACTGGTTCTCAAATGACATTTCTTTCAGAAATTCATCATCATTGAATCCATTTGTACTTTGCGTTTCCACAACAGCCTTTGGGAAGGTGTTCTGCAATTTATATGGCACATAGAAGGGTATCCCCTTTGTCTGATATTTCACTCAGTGGCCCTAATTTTAGTATTTTGAGAATCATTGAACAATTCCTCCTGATATCCACACCATTCAAGCTTTTCTATGTCTCTCTCATTTACCTCTCTTCTATTCTAGAAAACACTACCATGAAACATCTGGTCTTTAGCTTAAATTTTATGCTTTGGATCTGTTACTCCCTCTTCTTTGTCTTTGCTGCCCATATGGACTACGACTAGCACCTCACTTCTCCGTTTCCTAATTGACCCTCTTATAAGTCTCTCACCTCTGCACACTGATCTCCTAACTCAAGTAGGAAGGAGTTTGTCCCTCTTTGGCCAAGTGGTGACAGTTGAATAAAACTAGGATTTTTTCCACTCGGACTCTGTTCCAATAAGACTTCCCGTCACGTGCTCTTCCCTCCGGCAGAAGGCCTGGGAGGAGACAGCATAGGTTTGGACAACACATCTGCTTGCGAAAGGTCCCATTGTTCAAGCAGGTGAGAGACATCCGATACCAAAATGGCTAGATTGTTTTCTTGCACCCTTCCAGACGCTGTGCCTTCACCGCCACTCCTCATGTGCCAAAGTCCTGCCAGCAGAATGTCCTCATTCACCACTGTCACAAGTACAAACAGGACTCGTGAAATAAATGGAATTCGTAAGTGAACCTAATCCCCGAACTGTGACAGAAGTCACTTGAGTAATCCCTTATCTGTCAGGGCTGTGTTTCGCTTCCTCTGCACGTTCCCCACCAAAAAGGGCAGGGATGAGTAGAGCAGTTGAGTTGCGGGAAGCTGCTGGCATGGAAGGAAGCTCCAGCTGAGCTTCTAATGGAAACCACCTGCCCCTTGCTTAGGAGAGAACAGAATTTCTCATTATGTTCCCTCTATACTACTTACTTAGGAGAGAGAAGATTTTCGATATCACGTTCACTAAAAAGAGAAGGCAATTTAGAAGGATGAATGTATATGAAGAAGTCAAAAAAAAGAAAAAAGACTACTTTTTTTTTAATTGGTACACTCAGCACATTGGTGGGTCAGTAAAACAAAACAAACATAAATGAGATGCAAAAGGTGATTGAAAAAAACAAAAAGAGTTATTACAGTAACTTCTTTTCATCTCAAGATAATGCCATTATTGCAGATAGCGGGAAAGAAATTCCTTCTGCTTGCAGTAGCCAATGTGTTGCTGACCTATGAATGTCTCAGCTCGGGTCCTCAAAGCAAGTACTGAGCACCTCTGACATGAATCCCTCTCCACCTTAGGTATGTTTTCTAGCTTGGGCAAAAGTCACGCAGGGCATGTTGAAAATTAAAATTCCATGAACTGCTACTCTTCAAAGCGAAATAGCCACAAAAGGGATATGTTGGTGTTCTACAGCACTCTAAAAGTAACAACACACAAATGCTTTGTTGTGTGTCAGACTTTGGTGAAAGTTGATATAATGCATTAGCTCAGTTTTGAAGGAAAAAGCTAAATCAGCTACCAGAAACAGAAATCCAGCTTTCATTGGCAACATAACATAACTTGAGAGGAAAAGTGTGCCTTGTGCTATGATCCCGTCGGATCTTACAAACACAGCTGGGATGGACCAGTG
This sequence comes from Calidris pygmaea, assembly GCA_003697955.1. Taxonomy (NCBI): domain Eukaryota; kingdom Metazoa; phylum Chordata; class Aves; order Charadriiformes; family Scolopacidae; genus Calidris; species Calidris pygmaea. Next base: position 340,524 of record QJSC01022314.1, on the reverse strand, counting down.
TGGTACCAGCGTTATAAGCTTCCGAAGGAAAAAAGGTGCCAGTCCACAGCTGGTGACAGAGCGGACGATGTGCTCTATTCTTTAAATCAGTATCAGACCGTAAAGGCCTGAAAGTAACAGACACTGTGTTCATCCAAGAGGGCCACTCATTGAACTGAGCATCACGGCGCTTTGAGCTAAGTCGTGGGTAGGCAAAGATCCTTTGGGGGGACCTTCAGCCAAGCCCCCAGGCCCTCACAGTCATCAAGAAGACGGTGGAATTTAACGTATAGCTAAGAAGGAAAAAGTAACAAACAAACAGATACGCTGTCTAACACGATTCACCCTGCCATCTCAGCAGGATACAGTATTTTCTTCACGCTCTCTCCTGAACTGTTGTGTAGTGTTGCCATGTACTATTAAATACTTACCGCATTCCACCCCGGGGGTGGCTCCGTTTCAGTGCTGGGTGAAGTGATCCTTATTTAAACATTACTTAGCTCACAGGAGTGCTGTGAAACTTAATTAAATTAATGCCTGCAAAGTGCTTTGAGGTTCTCAGATGAAAGATGCTATAGAAATTCGAAGTACTATTAGTGTTTCTAAGGATGGGTGAAGCAATTTGGATAAACTGAAAACCTACATACATTTTCCCCTCAAACCAAAAGGTTTTTTGCAGCTTCGGTTACCCTATTTATTAATTTTTGTTTTCATTTTTAAGACCTTTACAATACCTGACTTCACCTCCGACTGGAATAGCCATTTTACAACCACACAATACAAAGCACACTGATGTCTCATTAATTTCCTGCCTCTTAACTTTACCTCTGCTTCAAATAGCACTCTCGATATTTCAAACCACACTGCTCTTGAAGATCATAGCCGTCTTTTCGAGATAAAAAATAACCAGGTGCTGGATCTTCAGTGAACCTACAGCCATGGAATTAGCAATCAACTGTCATGGAGAGTTAGCTCCAGTCTCTAACTGTATGGAACAACAACAACAACAAGCTAACATGAGAATTCCAGCTGTAAGTACCACTATCTTGATTCTACACACAGAAGAAACAATAGCTTTCGAAGAAGGAACAATAACTTGGACAGATAGGATTTTCTCCTTAGTCTCTGTGCCTGCCTTTGGAATAATAAAATTGTTTGTATGATCAAATTAGGACACTCTGAGATTTTTCTTAAAAAAAAACAACAAACCACCAAAAACCACCAACAAACAATCAAAAAAACTCCCCCAAAACAAAAAATCCCCAGAAAAGTATAAGCAAAGTACTCTGTTACCATGAAAAGGGATGGCTGCAAGAGGGCAGCCCTTTTACATGACATGGAGCTGAAGAATACATAAGAAATGCATTTCCAAAAAGCACAAACACAGAGTATTATTAAAATCACGTTACAACATGTAAAATATATCAAACAGAAGGTAGTTAAATCCCAGAAAACTCATGAAAATGCTTGTTCTCATGAAATTCCCAGCTTAGTTTCCAAATCAAAACAACGTGAATAAATATCCCGAAGAGAAAACCTGCAGGAATAGAGTTTTCAATTCTTTGGAGATTTGCCCCTCATTTATTTCCTTTGCCGTCTGGAACCGAGGGAAGGAACTCAGCAACTTTGTCACCTGCAAGAGAGCGCCGAGGGATGTGGGCACGTAAAACAAGGCGGCTACTCCACTTCAGTGTCACTTTATTCAACGCAGACCAAGAGGAATTTTTATTGATTGGGTGCACTTGGGGGTTTGGCATCTCGTTACAGGTTGTATAACACTGCCATGAGAGACCATTTTTAACCTTGAGTATGCATGACTGCTTATGACTACTTTAATGTTATGAGGTAACTACACAGGAACAGAGAAGGCTGTGGTCAAAAGGAAGGAAGTCTCAATCTTTACCCTAAATATATTCACTGTAATTGCCATCTGATTATAAAAATATATGCTTGGTTTGACTAAAACCACATCGGATACGTATATGTTCTTTTGAGAGAACACAGCAACATTGACCAAAATAATACCTCGCATGAGGCAAGAAGAGTGTAACACATCCGACGTTGCCCAAATATCGAAGTGCAGTTTGGCGAGCAACCAACCACCGCCAGCTCAGAGACTGATCAAAATAGAGCCAGTTCTACTGAAATGAAACCATAAAGGTGAAATTCAGTGACTGTGCCAGAGCACACACACCAAAAAAACCTAAGTGCTGCAACTTTCCTGGTAAACTCTCCACCAGAGTCTGGCACGATTTCCTGTTGCCTACCACCATGGGCTGGGAACCATCCACACAGAGACTTCCATTCAGTCAGAGAAGCCAAGAACTCACTTAGGACATTCCCCTCATTTAAGCCTGCGCATGTTCACTACAGATTTTCTCTCAAATGCCTGTCCATTTCTTTTTTTTTTTGAAAACCATATCAGTTGCTTCTCTGTTGTCCTCTTTCAGGAAGCTGTACAATACTAATAACCATCTTTGTAAAACTGCAGTTCCTCCTCCATTCCTTGCACACATGGCACTTCTGAAATTTTGCCCATCACTCTTGGTTTTCTGCCCCAGACTCCCGTTCAAAAAAACCTTTAGAGACTCACTCTTCCAATTCCCTTAGTAATGACACACATTTTAAGTGGAACCCCTTTTACTTCAGTAGGATTCCCTTCCTTCCTAAAGAACACAGACCTAGTTATTTTGCGTATCCAAACCCCCTGTATCACTGCATCATTCTAGATGTCCTTTCATCCGCTGTAACTTTTCTTTCTTTATTTTTCCCTCTTCTAAAATAACATGCATTCCTTACACAGACCTAAAATTATTTCCCACAGCTATTCCTGAAATTTTAAACAGTTTTGGTTTTTTTTTTTTTTTGCAGTTTAATACAAACAGTATTTATACAATGCCTCCCATCCAAAAAGCTTAAAGAACTTAATGCTTTACATTAAGTTTTACCAGAGCTCTGTGAGGTGCCTGTTTACAACTCTCTTCCCTCTGGGCAAGTAAGACTATACCCATGTTACAGAACCAGAATCCAATGAAGCAGGGACCAGAAAAACCTATGGGCACGGCTTCACCCTTGGCTGAAGCTCATCTAAGTATGGGCTGGAGCCCAGAATGAAGGCCCACCCTTCCTCCTCCTCCCTCGTCTTGAGTCCCTGGCGAACAGGGCTCACACAGCCAAATCAGGGAACAAATCCAGCTGAAAATAGACCTCTCCTCTTCTGTTGGATTGCTAAGTGACTCTTAGCTCAGCTGACCATCCCACCATGCAGGCACTGGTGGTGTCATCACAAGGCAAGGAAAACACATGGCTGAGAGGCAAGCGCAGCTCCCCCTCCTTTCAGCAGGAGCTTGAACTTAAATATGATTTGGAAAATTGTAAAACAGCAGCCACGGTGTGAGACAGCTGCTCTAAGCAGCCCCTAATACACAACGATGTCCAGCTTTGCTCCCACCCTAACCTCTGTCTTCTCTCCTGTCTCTTATTCCAGCTGCTTGTTCCCATTCCTTCATCCTGCTGGTGCTGAGCCCCACCAGACCTCACAACTGAATCAACACATAACCCCCCCCCCCAAAAAGCTAAACTGGCAAAAACTGTACAAACATTTCTTTTTCTGGCGGCTTAGGGAACAAAGTGCTAGTACATGGGCAAGGCAGGGGGATGGGCTCTGGAGCTGGGGGACAGGAGCAGGAGGAAGGAAGGAAAACAATCTCCTCTTTGCAGCAAAGAGTGATCCTAGACCAGCTCAGTCACCTCCTGTAACTCCACAGTAAAGGGCCACAGAAATTCGTGCTACCCATTTAGTGCTGTACTCACAAACACTTTAGACCTTTACCTCAAATAGCCTTAAAGACCTCTTGTCTGGCTCATTGTTTGCCAGCATTTGTCGACTTCCTACTTTCTTTCTCAATCTCTTAGTTATTAATATCTTACAGTTCACCCATCAAGCTTTATTAAGCGTTTACTGACTGCCGTATTCCCTACTAAACTCTGAATCACACTCTTCTCTGGCTATTAATCCCCTTCATCTACCGTAACCATTTTACCTTTCACCCAAATTCTTCAAAACATTTCTCATAGTACAAACACCATCCTCCTTTTAACTTTTTCTTCACTAGAAGTAGAATTTACCCAGATTTACTTTCTACTTACGATCACATCTCTTCTTAACATACCTGGGAACTGCCAGTCTCCCCCTCTGAGCTAGCTCCCAGCAGACCCACTCCATGTCCTCCGCTGGGAAGAAGGGCTGGCTCTGTCCAACCCCAAGAATGGGCAGTAGTTGTGTGGTACCCACCACAACAGAACCCCATCCCAAATACAACATCTACAAGCCAATAGAGACCATACAGCTACCAAATGGTACGTTTAGAGTCCACTTACCTCCATTATCAAGTGTATTATAAGCATCATGTCATACCTAACTTTTAAATTAGATTTTACCTTCTGCCTATTGGGTCTCCGTCTTACATTCAGATCTAATTAGACTGTGTTAATAGACGATAAAAATGTTTTTTCATTCAACAAAGGAACAGAACAAGAGCCGAGCAATATCCTCAGTAGAAGTTCCTGATCCCGTGAGGTTCTGGGTCCCAAAAGCCCAACGCCACTAATGTGAGTGAGGGTACCAGCTGAGCGGTAAATAAATGTGATGTCTCAACAACAGTATGTCACCACTGATGTGAACAAAGTTTACGTGCCAGGCTTGAGCTGTGCTCCCCCGAATCTCTAGAGACCCAACTGACAGGAACGCGTTCCCAGAGAACAGTAGATAAACTCTTGCCCGTGTGGCACAATCACACACGCAAAAGCAGCTGTGACAGCCCCTGGGTGTTCCTCCAGCTACGAGAACCTGTGACTGCCCTTCACTTTAAACTCTTGACCAGTCCTAAAGCATTAACGAGAATTACACAATTGCATAAAGACAGACACATAAGCTTTTGCAGGCCCCTTCAGAGAATGAGAGGTGCATTTCTTTAAAATGAGAGAAGAAAACATTTTTTATTTTTAATGCAGCAACATAATATATTTTATAATTTTAAGGAGTTATTTTCAATATCAGGGCACGTGGTTTACTGTGCTTTCTTACACAAACAGTCATGCAAAGAATGAAGCTCCTGAGGAGAAGGTCCCTACCTTCGGCTTAAGAAGCCTCCAAAACCAATTGGCTATTCTGTCAACAAAGAACACCAAGAAGTCAACCAGCTTTCTCACAAGATGGGCAAAGATGAAATGTGATGAATATGCAGCTGATGAAGGAAACGTCTAGCCAAAACTCTTCAGGATGGTACTCAGTCTGCTGAGGGCTCTCCCTTGCCAGCTGCCAGAGCTCAAACAAAGCCTTTGATGAAATCACAACTACCCTTGTCTCAGTTTCACAAAAAAAAAAAGAGAGACTGTGGACAGTTTAATTATCACAGAACCATTACCATCAGCGGCAGTTTCATAATCTTGAAATGCTGCCATTCTCAAAAGCCATTTGCCTGAAAAAAAAAAATCCTTAAAACACAAGAGACTGTCATACTGTCCAAACAATAGAGCAATTCTTATACAATCAGACGCCATAACTAATTATTCAAAACAAAAACACATCCCCCCTTATTTTTAAACAAGGGAACAAAGGATGCAAATTTTATCCAGAAATATTAGATTTTAAAAGGAGTAAAAATACCCAAAAATCAAAACAGATGAATGCTGCAGATTTGCCTTTCTTTCATGCCTGTACGTGCACAAAACTGATTCTGTGTTGAAGGAATGAGTACATACACTGTTCGTGTTCCTAACAAATGCAATAAAAAATAATAAGTAATAAAAGCAAACTCTGTGGGAGCTTTTTTGGTCACTTTCACTAACATGTCAAAGGAACTGCCTGCTTCATTCACACTCTATCTTATTTAGGTTAATCAAACTGCATTTTACTTTTTCTTTGGCACCTATACAGATTGTACTGATACAGTGCCTATTAAGATAAATGTTTCAATGTTCTTTCTTCTTACCATTAGTCACAATTTCCTAATGCTGATATTTTGCCAGGAAGATGGAGGAAGCAGTTACAAATGCAAGTGATTAGTATGTGTGCGAGCGCCTTGACACACACTTTTGGTCACTTACTAATACAAATACTGAGCTGGCCTAAGGGCATCTTTGTGTCATTTTCCATTAATAGAAAAATATTAACTCTTTGTAACGCGTTGCTACTAAGCATTATTTCCTTGACTTCTACTGAGTTAACTTTTCGAACATCTGATGTTTGTTATTCATTTTGCACAGCCGTTTGGACATTCTAAAAACCTCAGTAATCAAAGCAATATGAGCTTTGGAGAATGTTCTTTTTGTTAGTCTATACTGGTCATATATCAATCATCTCACTATACAGAGACTGGAGTAAGTTCAGCTTATTTTTCTTTTGTGAGACAGATCCATATGTAACAATTATATATGTAAATAGTGCCCAAACGCATGGGAAAAAAAAAAAACTACACAAAGAGATAGATGGCAAAATCCTCAGCCGGTTGACTTGAGCGGGGCCAGAATTACATTCCTAAAATTTTGGCTTAAGACTTTCTGTTTGGAAAGGTAAAAGGAGTCCAAAACGACAGAGTTCATAAAGAGGAGATTGAGAGGCTGGAACAAAAACCACACTGCCAAAATAGGAAAGACAAGCGGGAGACAGCTAGGGAGGAACTGCCGCAGGAGACGCACGAGTAGAGCTGAAAGTCTGAAAGGACCACGTGAAAGTGAGAGGATGAACGTAGGTGATCCAGGCAGGAGACGGCAGTTAATGGAGGCAAAGACAACCAGTGGCTGTCAATGAATGAAGGGATAGAAGAGCTGTATCTAGTTGGTAATACATCTCATTAGACATAACTAAGTGGGAGGAATATGGTTAAGAGTTGTCAGAAGGGGTCTTGGACTAGCAGGGATTTTTCAGAAGATGTGCTATAAGCAGGTCAGCAGCATGTTTGATCTGAGCCTGAACTAGGCACATCACGGAATCATGGAGTTGTCAGAGTTGCAGAAAATGCAGGATGACGGGTTGAACACACAGAATCGCAGAATTGTAGGAGTTGGAAGGGACCTCTAGAGCCCATCCAGTCCAACTCCCCTGCCAAAGCAGGGCTGCCCAGAGCACAGCACTCAGGAGCATCCAGGCGGGGCTTGAAGATCTGGAGAAGAGGAGGCTCCGGGGAGACCTAATAGCGGCCTTCCAGTACCTGAAGGGAACCTACAGGAAAGCTGGGGAGAGTCTGTTTACAAAGGCCTGCAGTGACAGGACGAGGGGCAATGGCTTTAAGCTGGAGGGGAGCAGATTTAGATTGGAGATTAGGAGAGGGTTCTTTACTGTGAGGGTGGTGGAGCACTGGAACAGGTTGCCCAGGGAGGTGGTTGAGGCCCCTTCCCTGGAGATATTCAAGGTGAGGCTCGATGAAGCCCTGGGCAACCTGGTCTAGTTGGGGGTGTCCCTGCTGACTGTGGGGAGGTCGGACTAGATGACCTTTGGAGGTCCCTTCCGCCCTGGGCAATTCTATGATTCTATGATCTCCAGAGAAGGGGACTCCACACCCTCCCTGGGCAGCCTCTGCCAGGGCTCTGCCACCCTCACCCCAAAGAAGTTCTTCCTCAGATTGCAGTGGAACTTCCCCTGGTCCAGCTTGTGCCCGTTGCCCCTCATCCTGTCACTGGGAACCCCTGAAAAGAGTCCAGCTCCATCCTCCTCCAACCCACCCTTTAGACACTTGGAAGCATGAATAAGGTCTCCCCTCAGCCTTCTCTTCTCCAGGCTCAAGAGTCCCAGCTCTCTCAGCCTTTCCTCATCAGGGAGATGCTCCAATCCCTCCATCATCTCTGTTGCCCTACGCTGGACTCTCTCCAGCAGTTCCCTGTCTCTCTTGAACTGGGGAGCCCAGCACTGGAAGCAGGATTCCAGTTGTGGCCTCCCCAGTGCAGAGCAGAGGGGGAATATAGGCCAGACCTCTGTTTCTGACACCCCAGTGCTTGGAGCTGTGGGCGTTTTTAGATTGTGTGTGTGTGGATTTTAGAGGTCTGCGTGGTACATACGGGGAACTGATGCGGAAAAGGTAAGCAGAGCCAGCCCAAGGCTTGAAAAAAAAAAATAATCAAGTGACAGGAGCAGACGACTGAAGAAGGCAGGCTTGTACCTGGAGGCTGCTAACATGATAAAAAGCAGCTCCTGTTTCTAAGGTGGCTGACCTATGTTAAGATTCCAAGAAATCCTTTGGAAGAAATCCAAAAGGATTTCTGCTGCTACAGGAGGGTTGTGGGATTTGGGGCCAGCTACTGTCCCCAGAATCCAGCTGACCTGAAATGAGAACAAGGAATAAAAGCTTTCTTTGCTTCATTTTTGTGAGCTGGCTGCTTCTCCTGGAGTCTCTTAACTCCAGAAATCAAGAACTCCAGAACTCAAGAACCCTTTCTGTGGAAAAATTGTTCCTAATCTCCAACCTGAACCTCCCCTGGCGCAACTTGAGGCCATTTCCTCTTGTCCCATGGCCTGTTCCTTGGGAGCAGAGACCGACCCCCCCCGGCTACACCCTCCTTTCAGGGAGTTGGAGAGAGCCAGAAGGTCTCCCCTCAGCCTCCTTTTCTCCAGGCTGAACACCCCCAGCTCCCTCAGCCTCTCCTCACAAGACTTGTGCTCCAGACCCCTCACCAGCTCCCTTGCCCTTCTCTGGACCCGCTCCAGCCCCTCAAGGTCTTTTTTTGTGGGAAGGGGCCCAAACCTGGACACAGCCCTCGAGGTGGGACCTCACCAGTGCCCAGTCCAGGGGGACCAGCACCTCCTGAGTCCTACTCCCCACGCTGTTCCTGACACAGGCCAGGATGCTGGTGGCCTTCTTGGCCACCTGGGCACACTGCTGGCTCATCTTCAGCCCACAGGCAACCAACACCCCCAGGTCCTTTTCTGCCAGGCAGCTCCAGCCACTCTGCCCCCAGCCTGGAGCGCTGCAGGGGGTTGGTGGGACCCAAGGGCAGGACCTGGCACTTGCCCTTGGTGAACCTCATCCCATTGGCCTCAGCCCATCCATCCAGCCTGTCCAGATCCCTCTGCAAAGCCTTTCTGCCCTCCAGCAGATCAACGCTCCCACCCAACTTGGTGTTGTCTGTGAACTGAGTGATGGTGCACTCGATCCCCTCATCCAGATCATTGATGAAGATGTTAAAGAGAACCGGCCCCAACACCGAGCCCTGTGGGACACCACTCGTGACCGGCCGCCAACTGGATTTAACTCCATTCACCACCACTCTCTGGGCCCAGCCCTCCAGCCAGTTTTTAACCCAGTGGAGAGTTCTCCCCTCCAAGCCATGGGCAGCCAGTTCCTCCAGGAGAATGCTGTGGGAGACTGTACCAAAGGCCTTACTAAAGCACTTGGATCTCACAGGCATTGCATCAATGTCACCTGCAAGAGGGCTGGGACACCCCGCTTGGCAGCTCAGCTGCTCTATGTTCTATCAGAAGGCACACAAATGTCTGTGCATGTTTATGAGGATGCACAAGTGCCAGGGATAGATAGCAAAGCTTATCTTAATCCTTGGATTTACTAAATGCATGAACCTTTTAACCTTCTGCAGGAGCTACAATACAATGCAGAGAACATCTCAACCGTCCTGATAACGATGAATTTACAGAGTATAAAAATAATATAACATTATATTGGTGAAATGTAATTTATACTATCAGCCTTCTACAGAATTCAGACACGTATTAGTTGAACTTATAGAGAGGAGGAAGGGAGGCTATTTGGAAAGATACCACATTAAACAACAGAACAAATGCATAGGAAATATGCATTTTTTTTTCTATTTAGAACTTAGCATAAAGCTGAAAGGAGGGGAAAACACCACCATACATTGCCGACAGAACAGAAATGTATTTAACACCCTTCTTCGATCTTATATAAATAGCAAGCTTATTTTACGAAGATTTATTATACTAATTCCACTAGATTATTTATTTTAAACGAGGTATTTAAATCAATTCACAAATGGATTGTTCCACACCAACTTGGATAGTTTGCAGGCACCGTACAAGGATTTTAACATAGGAGCCCTTTTGGCAGGGGAGGGGAAATAGTCGTGTTTTCCCTTCCCCACCAAAAAAGGCTTTTCTATTAGAAATATAAACTCAAATCCAGGGTGACAGCTCATCTCTCCCTAAATCTAGGCATGTTTTTTTAAAAAGCCTATGAAATTATAAAGAGTTAGGAATTATATACAAAATAAAAATATGACAGAAAGGGAAGCTTTCATCTCTCATGGAAGCAAAGACTGTTTTTGTTGATACATATGGAAAAAATTAGGGCCAATTATATGTTGTGCTTTGGCACTGGGGTTCCAACTTCACCACAGGCTTATTTTTTTCACAGATATACCATTACAGCCAATTCTACCCTTGAACATTTGAACTCAAACCTTGTAACACAGGCATTTTTGTTGCTAGATTACTTGTACCCTGGATGAAATGCTCTGTGTTACCGTTGTACTATATTTAGAGGTCAAAAATGGGATATCTGTATAGACTCCAAAGAACATATATTCAGAAAAATATAATAACCTTAAAACATCTTGTGAATAAAGCACACTTTATTGCAGCATAATTTCTCATTTTCTAAATTAGATTGTGAATTACAGTCCTTGATATCATGAGCTAAATATTCACTCACATGAAGTTTTTAATAGAGAAAAACCATTTTATTTTATGTGATAAATCTTTGAATGAAGATAGCTGCTTTTGAATGATAAAAGGTGATGTGATTACTGAGAGGAACAAATCTAGCTAATCCTTCAAGCCAGAAATCTTGGCTGATAAAAGAGGAACATTTCAAAAGTTTCAGAACTCTTTTGCTACAAGATCCAGAGATGCTAATTTACTAGAGCCTGTGGATTGCTTAAATGTGGCTGGTCACGCATTGTTCAAGATAGGACTGTATCTGGCACAGGCAATTGGATGCTCTCTTTCCCCTGAGATTTTTCAAAGAAATAGAATATCCCTAGCCAGTGTGGAGTTGGAAAGTGTCTTCTCTGATTTCATAAATGCAGGATATGGAGAAGCCATCCCTCCTTTACCCCACAAATGAGACAACCCAGTTAAAGCCAACAGTCAAAACTCGTGATCCCTATGTATAAATAAATACAAATACTAACGTTTGTCCTATGCACCTCCCTTTCCCCCCTCCAAATTAATGTAACTGTAAATACTTGGAATCAGACAAGCAAAGCCAAAACTCCTGAGAAAGATAAGGTGCAAAAAATGGAACATGTAAAGACTCATCTTCATGACCGAGTGACAAAAATGAACCCCTGCCGCTCAGGAACAAAGGCTTCTATACTCATTTTGAACCCTATTTCACAGGGGCTGAAGCCAGAAGGAAACGTTAGATCAAGTAGTCTGAACCACCTGCATTTGAAAACTGCTAAAGTTCATCCAGGTACCTCTGCACTGATAACAATGCAAAACTTATGTTTGGCAAAAAGATAGCTTTCTGAAAATGAATCTCATTTTCATATGAACCCACCAAAAATGCAGAGTATAACTATTAATCACCTCTTAATATAAGAAACCTTGACAAGACATTTTTTCATACCCTGAAAATTCAAAGCAATGAGTTAGGGTCAAAAATACATGACATTAACTTTGAAAATAAAAATGCTAAAAAATAGTATTACGGTGGTTTACTTTTGCTTTCCCATTCTGGAGCTTTTAATGCAAACCTTTCCATAACTATATTTTCTAGGGAAAAAAAAATGTGTTTAATATGGAAGTTGACATACTTTTCAAATCCATTGTGTTCAAGAGCTGAAGGTCTTACTGAAGCACCAGATTTTGCAGGACATACAACTGAGAGCTAGTAAGACCATCAATAATTTAGGCACCTCTAACTACCCTTTGCCAAAAAGCGTATCACCTATGAGACATAAGAAAATGCACAGAGGAGTAGTTACTGAAAAGATGTGCTCCTGCTCCTGAAGAGAAGCTTTAGGAGGAATTTGGAATAAAGGATTCTTGAAGGATTTTTTGAGGCCTGGAGACTTAAACACACAGAAAGAAAATAAGACTTGAGAAGGACCGTACACACCAGAATGGTGCACACCAGAAAAAGACAGCAGCCTGAAAGAAAGAATCAAAGCAATGGGATTCTTGACAGCTGAGCACCAAGAGACTGCATTTGACGTGGGAAGAGACAGAAGAATAGAGACGGTCAGAGAGACAGGGGAAAAAATTATCTTAGAGAAAGATGTTTGTATAATTTAAACCAGGAGAGATGATGCAGAGTAAGCCCTGATGAAGAAAAGAGTGTTAATAGTCAAGGTAATGTCAGAAAGGACAAGAATGGGAAAATATACAAGAAGCGTGAGGTTTACATATAGAGATTGTTATGATAATTCTATTAATTGCCACTTGAGGAATGACAGTTAATAATACTTGAAAAGAAGTGTCTTAAATTTATAATCAATGGTCTTTTTCTAAAGGCCTTAAAAAAATGAATTCTCATTACAGTTCTGCAGAACTGCATAAAAAAAAGCACAGTAGTTTACAAATCAAAACAGTTTGAAAAAGCACCAGTCCTAATCAATCCGTAAGTATCTCTGTGGCTAAGTCCTTATATAAGAAGTTAAATTATAGTTCGTTATTTGACCAGAGAACACAAAGACGCAGCTATCTTAAAAGTTTGCGTTAAACAGATCTGTCTGAAGTATCTATGAAGGCCATCAGTCATATCTGGACTAAAGAGACAAGCTTCCCAAAGATCAGAAGCCTAAGAAAAAGTGGCCAGGCTGTCTGTAGCCTGGAAGAATGAAATGCCAGAGCAGGCAAGCCGTCAACCGTCTACCCGTGGTATTTCCTAAACGCCTAATGCACCTCGATATACAATGTCACCTCACTGAAATACTATAACAATAATTGGTTCTTCCTGCACTTAGACAAGAATGAACATTAGACGCAGAGAATGGAGAGGGGACACTAAAACTGAACATAAAGGACAAGGGAGAAATATTCAACAGCAACATAGCGCACGTAGCGAATACTAATAACTTGAGCTGTTGTGGCTCACAGGGGAGGGTTCTGAAGCTTTCCTCTCGTGTAGCACAGGCTGCTGCAGAACCAAGAAATGATTTCTTTTCAAACAAACTCATTTTTGATAACTACGTGAGTGTTAACAGGAAAAAACTCCGCAGATTCAGATCGGTTTTAATTAGACCTTAAAATGACTCCAAGTTCTTCAAGAATCAGCAAAGTATGTATCCTAAATGAAGTTCACAGTATCCTCACTTTAAACATAATGGTGGGAAACCTGAAAGTCACTAAATGTACCCACCTTTATTCAATCTTTGGTGATAAAGACACCAAAAACATTTCTTCCTGATGCCTGTATAGGACACGTAATCAATTTTCTTAAAAATTAATATTGTTCAAGGCTGTCAACAACAGAAATTATCAATATTATTAAATACAGCATGAAATTAAATGGTTTATTTGAAATGAACTCTGGCCATCTTGAAAATACCAAAGATGCTTTTGTGAATACCGTGCCCCTTCCAGTCTTTCACAGGAAAATTCAGCCACTGTTGATATCTACAACCTTGACAGTATGGATATAATCACGTTCTGATAAGATCACGTTGTCTGGGCACTGCAAAATTACATAGCTCTCTAGTCTGTTCCGTGCTCCTTGTTACAAAGACAGAGTAACCTGCAAATTCTGAAGCAGCGTGGGGCTCTGTTTCAGAGCAACGCACATACCGGGCTGATGCCACATTTTCTCTAGATTATCCAAATCAAATTTGCAACTAAAACACAGAGTTTGATGAATAGATTTGAATATGAACTTGACCGTAAGATTTTAGAGCTGGTGTTTAAAAACCAGCAGAATGAGATGAACAGAAGAAAAAAACCCAAACAAATAAACAATAGATGTATTATAGACAGTATATTTCCAATTTTCCTATTTCCCAAAAACTCTACTACGAAGTTTATACTTTCATCGAATTTTGGCTAACCTTACTTAGGAATAAAACTGTTAACATGGGTGAAGAAATAACTGCCTCAAGACAAAATTATTAAAATGAATCGTAATTATCTATTTGGCCTGATATACGCCAAGTTTTAAGAAACAGCACCTACCATTTTTATGTTTTCTTTCCAGCCTTACTAACTCTGCTTGAGAGCACAAAGCAGGAAATCATATGTATTTCTGCAGAATTGTTTTTTCACTAACTAAAAATGTGATAGTACAGTAAAACACTAAAAGAAATAGATCAGTAAAATATATCAGCATCCTTTAAAGGTGGACACTCACATTAGAGCAGCCACATTTTCTTGCAGCCCTGGTTATTGATTCAGTGGCATTTGAAAAAAAAAAAATAAAATGCTATTTTACATTTTGTGTTTCCTGGGAAGTCTCCCAGGACAGCTTCTCGTGAATGACACTTCATTTAGTAAGGGTCCAAACTTTCTCACAGCAGTTTCATAGCGCACAATGAGAATGACGCTGAGATTGCGGAAGCCCAAGCCAGTAAATCTCCGCAGCGCTGTGGAGTACCACGTGTATTTAAGTGGTATATTTAACCCCGTGCCCGCGGCAGCTGCCTAACTGCATTCACACACCACTTTCACTTCTGGACTAAAAGTTGGTTTTTTTTTTTTTTTTTTTTTTTTATTAAAATAAGAAAAATAAAAATCTTCCTATTCTGCCCGCACAGTGAAATGAAGCCTCAAAGAAGTCTCACGCCGCTGCCACAGAAGGCGAGCAGTGCTCCACTGGCTGGATTAGCCACAGGCACCTGGGTTCAGTCAGGAAAGTTAAAGCGATTAAGCGGAAGACGAACACTTCAAATTACATTCCCCTACACCTTACGGGGGAATATTTTTAGCACCTTGGTGGCACAGTCTACCATCGCCTTAATTCCAGAAGGAGACCCTCCACAACTACATCCATCCAATTACGGCTTCTGTGCTTTATTTCCCAATCTTAAATAAATTCACTCTCTTAAGCATCCCCACGTATACAGGCACTCTGGAAACAACTCACCGCAATCCTTTTCCTTTCCTCTGTCTCCACAAGGAATTCAGCAGGCCACAGTTTTAAAGAAAATACAATTTTTGAGTCAAAAAGACTGTTTGGGGAAATACTAACTAGGCGACAGATTTGTAACACAATATGGAACTTGCATATGTGTATGTAAGGGCATACAGCTTGAATTATTGCCTGCTGGATTTCCCATGGCAGTGAAACATAGGGCAGTCATTCTGACCTTTTAAAAGCTGCTTATTGGTACTCTGGTGCTGAAAAACAATCATTAAAATTATTTTCTGTAGTAAACAGATGGTTCACCTTTGCAAAGGAGCTCTCAGGTGTTCCAAGGGCATGGATAATGAACTCCTATTTTTCCTTATCCCCCATCTGCTGGTCAGCAGGTATGGAAAAAGGAGAAATAACTAGAGTGACCCTAACTGATTAGACTCTTGCTCTTAGACAGCCTTTTGGGCACAGAAAAGGTACATGTAATTTATGACAGCAATTAGGAGAATGATTTTGAACACTACAGAGAAGGAAACTTCTCTTGATGGTTGGACTCGATGATCTGAAAGGTCCCTTCCAACCCAGACAATTCTGTGATTCTGTGAAACAGACCTATACTGCTCATGTATTTTAGGTCATATAAATCTCTGTTAAGTCAGTAAAAGGCAATCCAAGAAAGCAACACATTTTTATTAGACACACCTTTTCGGAGTTTTGCCTGAGTAGCAGTACTTCTTTTTGGCCTGAGCAGGAAGCCAAAATTTAATGTCTTTAGGGTATTTCTACTACAAAGAGAAAATTATGAGAAAGCTGCACATTTCTTTGAAGAAACTTTTCACTAACAAGATTATTTGCCTTTCCCTCGGGATTGGGCTGATCTTAGCTCACTCTTCACTTTCTTCCCAGGCTGGGTTTTCACAATTTTGTGTGAATGAAGCATTATCAGGGGTTTTGATGGCCATCTCTTTGAAGATGCGTCACCAAAGACAAGCCATAAGCCCGCCAGGTCTTTGGGACCACTGGCTTAAGCCACCTCGTTGCCACTGCTGGTGCCACCAACACCAGAGTAAAGCCTCCTGTGCTGAAATCACAGTCATTTCTTTGCTTGGACATACATGTAAACAATATTCAAAAAAATCCATCAGTCCACATACGCTTTGCAGTCAGTTAACATGAAGTGGCAAAATACGTCCGTATTTCGGCTGAAAGCAGCCTCCCGGTGCCCCAGTTGACTCCACAGGAGTTTTGCTGCTTCTTGTGCCGAGTCAAGTCTTAAATTGCAATGTAATAGCGGCGTCATTAAAAAAACCCAACAAAGTGATGGTTTTAGGATTCAAGTTTTTGATTGGATTCCGGAAAAACATTGTTGAGGAACTTAGGCACATTCTAAGATAACAGGGTCTGGAGTAAAATAAAGAGAAATACAACTACCCTAAATTCACCAAAATAAGATTGGACACTTAGCATTCACTCTACATCACGTAGCGATAACACACAGCGCTTGATGTCAACAAGATGATGAGTGTTGAGACTGAAATTACGACAGAGGACTTGATGGCCCAACTCTAAGACAACTTTCTGTCTTCAGAGATGTTCACTGCAGCTCAGAGGCTCTCACAATCAAAAATTAAAAATATTGCAGCAGTTTTTAGCTACTAGCCAAATACTATGATCTCACTGAAATTTACTGAAATCTGGGCCTATCAAGGAAGATATTTTTGGGAATTAACAGGGGAGTTACTGATTACATACCACTTGTTTTAAAATGAAAGCTATTTACTTTTGATGTTTAGTATCAGAAATATATTTTTCCAGATTCTGTGTAATTAATATACGCTTATGCATAAAAGCAACATTTTCGTCATGGATTTACTAATTCTTTGAAGTAGAAAAACTCCCTTTTTTAAGTTAACACTACCCCTTTGGTTTGGCTCTGGTACAAGGCGACTTAACTAATCATTTCATTTTAATGATGCAATGAAAATACCACAAGGCTGTCCTTACGGTCCTAATTACTACTAAAGGGATCTAAGGGGATACTTTAGAATATATTCATCCTGTACTCTGTAAACCATAAATTCAATTAGCAAGCTATATGTTCATACTTAGATGAATATACTTTAGAGAAATTAATTCTTCATTAGTGACAGGTGTACTAAATACTTCATTCCTGTTTATACCAGCTGCTACCTTAATTATGATTTATTCCAGTGATTAATTTTAAGACCTTGATGTAATGTAAGATTACTGTTGAGTAGCAAAGAGAAGTAAGATTTAACAGTATATATATTTATCATTCTCAAGAAGTTAATATCAACAAGTCTATCCATCTTAAATCAAAAAAATATTCCCCTTTTCCAGCCAGCAAATGCCCAAGCTAAATGCAACAGCAGAATTTTAACCACGGTACTTTTTGGATCTCTTGGTTCATTGTACCAGCTTAAGTATTCTTATATGTACTAAATATCCCACATCTCCCCATTTTGAGACTTAAGTTGTATTTAATTTTAAGAGGCTCCACACAAAAGGACAAGTTTAAACATTCTAAATAATGAAATTAGATCCTTAGGAATTTGAGGCAATTAGAAAAAACAACTATGCCCCAAACAAGGAGTTTTATAGGGTTGGTCTAAATTCTTCTCTGAAGAATTGTTAAAATAATTGTCTTCCTTCCAAATTTCCTCTTTGCATGGGAAGCTCGAATATGCTGTTAAAAATCAGGAGGCTGATTATTAACTATAATATTCAAGACTGACTAACAACTGTATTATTCAAGACTGACATTCTTAAAGTAGATTTGCTTTTTCTGAGTCTTCTGTCAAAGAAAGAAACCATGGGTTCTGCTTCATTTCACTGCAAGTGTATAGGAGCTGCATTATTTCACTGTCCACCAGCACAGATTGCTTTTTCTTATATTCTATTTATAAATGAAAACAGATGAACTCAATAAAATGTAAGTCTACAGAATTATGGCTTCCTTTATTCTAGTGGTAAAGTAGTTTATACATAATTGGCACATAATTTTATCCAGTGGTTTAAACTTTTTCTTGAACTCAAGAAAGGAACCATTCTGTTTAAGAACCTGGTGGTTTCATTTCAGTGCAAACCATCAGATTTGGTGATGCTAGTCAATGTGAATTGGCTAAACAGCACTGAGGTACTAACACTGCTTGATGCTCAGGAAAGCATCCCTATTCCAGTCTTAAGCCCAAAGCCTAGACCAGTACCGTGGATCAAGACAACCAGTAGCTTATCAATAATAAAGACAGGGTGGCTTAAAAAGATGGAGGCCAAATTCTCCTTTCCCATCCACGATAGCAGGAAATTGAATTCCATTTAATGAAGAGCAGAACTTTGCCCTCTGTTACACCAATACAGTATGAGTGAAACATAGCTCTCTAGACATTTCATAGTTATATGTCAAGTTTTATTTGAGGTATATATTAGAACTTAACATTTTGGTTTCTTGCCAGCACTCAGATGGCAAAAACAACTTTGTATTTTCATTTAGTTATTTCTGGGTCATAGAATCAATTATCAAACCTTCTGCGTGCTTCATGAGCGACAAATAAAAGCCAATTCTAAAAAGTGACTGACACAAATATATGGCAGTGCAGTGTGTTTCTGAGACACTAATAAAGTAAAAAGTAAACACAAAAGGTCCTCCACGATAACACCAGACCAAAGCCCAGACCTTCAGCTCACCTGGAATTGGCACAAGCCCATTGACTTCAGTAGAATGGCACTGGCTTTACATGCAATGAGTTTCTGGCTTTTCAGTAAAGGCACTACTTCCTTCAAAGCATTATACCACTATAATGAATGCACAGCACACTAATAACCCCTAATAATGTTAATGTTTCATTTGTTACCAGCTTCAGTTTTATCTAGCGTTTGACTTCATTACAGGGGAAGGGGGGGAGTAGGATCCAGCTCACCTAATGGTAATTGTGCAAAAACAGAATCATAGCATCATAGAATTGTCTAGGTGGGAAGGGACCTTTAAGATCATCTAGTCCAACCATGTACCTAACTCTGATTAAAAAAAAATAAATTAGTCATCCACTTTGATATGATAAAATATACTCCTTTGATAGATAATGCAGAAAGAAATTCACAGCCAGAGCGTAATCCATTGCCTCATGTAAGACATCCATCTTGGACTGGGGGGATGTTTCATCCCACTCTACTTGTCTGCATGCTCTCAAGCCCAAGAAGCTAGCACTGATCATGCATCCAACTTCGAAACTCTAATTGTGAAAAGCTGCTGATTTAGCTATTTCAGATTTCTTTTCTGCAGCTTACCTGGAGCTGAAAGACCAACTAACGACAGCACAATGTGGGTAGCAGCTGATTCTTTGCCACATTACGAACAAGCTAACGCTGATGAATAGGCTACATGATGTTGTTTTTTAAGCTATGTAGGAGTTGAAAATGGACAGGATGTGTAGCACTAATGTTTTTCAACACACCACTGAAGATAAGTCCCCTTAAGATGACAAAGCAGTACCGTTTCCGTCTTAAAGTACAATATACTCAAAACATACAGCTGCCTTGAAAAAATAAGATGGAAACAGATTATAAATTACAATCCAGTCATCAGCTTGAAGTTCTTTCCATCACAATGAGATCACACAAAATCATTTTTCCCATTTTAATCTTTCTCACTGCTCAAAATAAAGTAGTTTTGGAAAATTTTAACGGTATGAATACATTTGTGTGGATGAATACAAAAATCCCGCTTTTCAACTCACTTAGGTCATTCAGCCAAAACCACGCTGTTTTATAATGCACACCTTGTTGTGTGCTCTCACTCGCACAAAAATATTATTCATACAAAGTTTGTAATAACATACTTTGAGCATTATGATAATAAACATTGTTAACAAATGTTCTGTAGTTGGCAAGGAAACTACTCCACCTTACACTAGCTACCAGCCTTGCAGAATAAAGTTTCACTTCTTAAATAAATAAAAATATCTAAGTCCAGAAGATTTGAGAGATCCTTTTGTGAAATTACTCGGAAATGAAAATCACTACAGAAGCAGAGGAAAGACACAAAAAGAAGGAAAGTAGCATTAGAAATATCAGATCTTATATTACAGATCAAAATAAGGTTAGAACTCAGCAAGAAGTTTTCAATGGTCTTTTTACACTAGAAAATGCAAATTTTCCAGATCCAAAAAGGGGAACACAGGATGACAAAAATGCCGCCAGGTAGGATATTCATTTGGAAAGAGCGAATGTTCAGTTTAAGTGCTGGATTTCACTGTTTTGCCAGATCCCCAGGCATTCCCTTCCTACCAGCCTGTTGGCTCCTCGGAGGTGGTTGACTCGCTCTCTGCAGCCATTTCATTTTTGACAACTAAAATTCACTGAAGCAAGGATGTGAAGTCAAAAAACTTCACTTCCTAAGAAAAATCAATGGCACTACCCATTATTGTGGTCTTTCCATCTCATGAGTACTTCATTCATTTAAAGTGAAACAATTCCAACAGGAGAGACTTGAAAAACAATCACTCCCAAAGGATCAGTATACCTGCTGGTACAAACACATTCATCTGTGCCTTAAGAGAGCCACGGTCGTGCCTCTGCTTAGGTCAGTGAGTAAATATCAATCATTAAAACACACCAACAGGCATCATTTAAAAGTATTTTTCTCATTAAAAGTATTTTGAAACTAAACCCATCTAAAAGTAAACTGAAAAGGAACAATAACTAGCATTACAGAATCTACTGAAGGCATTTAATTAAGCAGGCATACCTTGATTTTGCACGGGTGAACCAATCCTGTCCCTCAGCTTCTGCTCATGGGGCAGAAGCTCCAGCCCTGGCCCCCTTAACCCGCTCCAGTTCATTGATTCCTTCACATATTGGAGGCCTCAGACTGGACACAGTACCCCTATGTGGTCTAACGCAAGGAGAGGGGGAAATGGATGTGGTGGGTAGTGGAGTAGTGGATGAGAATCTCAACGTGAGCTGGCAACGTGCACTGGCAGCCCAGAAAGCCAACTGCATCCTGGGCTGCATCAAGAGAAGCGTGGCCAGCAGGTCCAGGGAGGGGATTCTGCCCTTCTGCTCTGCTCTGGTGAGACCCCACCTGGAGCACTGTGTCCAGCTCTGGAGTCCTCAGCACAGGAAGGACATGGACCTGTTGGAACGGGTCCAGAGGAGGGCCACGAAGATGATCAGAGGGATGGAGCACCTCTGCTGTGAAGACAGGCTGAGAGAGCTGGGGTTGTTCAGCCTGGAGAAGAGAAGGCTCCAGGAAGACCTTATAGCAGCCTTCCAGTACCTGAAGGGGCTACAGGAGAGATGGGGACAGACTCTTTGTCAGGGACTAGAGAGATAAGAAGAGGGGTAACGGTTTTAAAATGGAAGAGGGAAGATTTAGATGAGATACCAGAGAGAAATTATTTGCTGTGAGGGTGGTGAGAGCCTGGCCCAGGTTGCCCAGAGAAGTTGTGGCTGCCCCATCCCTGGAGGGGTTCAAGGCCAGGCTGGATGGGGCTTGGAGCACCCTGGTTTGGTGGGAGGTGTCCATGCCCAGGGAAGGGGATTGGAAATTCCCCCTGATCTCTAAGATCCCTTCCAACTCTAACCATTCCATGATTCTATGAAAATCTCCCCTCTCCCCTGCTGGCTGTGCTCCTGCCCACAGGGACCAGATACTGGTCTCCATCACTGCCAGGGCACGCTGGGGGCTCATGCTCAGGAACCTGCCCAGCCTCTGCAGGCCTTTTTCACAGAGCTGCTCCCTAGCATCACCGTAAGGGGTTCATCCTTCCCAGCTTTAGCACATTGCTCTTGTCCTTGCTGAATTTAATGAAGTTCCTAATGGCCCTTTCCTCCAGCCTGCCTGGACCAAGCTGAATGGCAGCCCTGACCTTGAGGATATCAGCTGGTCACCCCAACTTCATGTGGAGGACTCCATCGCCTCCTTCTGCTGGATGATACAGATATTCAATAGTCACAGATAGACCTCATTTGTGACTGGGCTCCAGGTAAAGTATGATCCGCTACTACCCTCTGAGCTCAACCATCTAAGCCATTATTTTCTCATCTACTTGTCCCGCTCTCCAGACCATGAGACCCCAACTTGGATACCCTTCCTTTTCAGTTGTTATAAAGTAGAGCTATTTTCTCATGTCCAACCTTCTATTTTATTCTCCGTAACTCCCAAATTGCAAATGGTATAAAGGAGATTTAAGACACAGAAGCCAAAGCTTCTTTAAGGAATTTACCTTGCTAGTGGACTATACATCATAATCTATATTCCAAAATGTGACAACTCATTTGGATAATTAATGTTTTAGAGTATTTCTTCAATTTCCTTCACTGTTTTTCATTTTTATAGTTTAGGTCACATTATCTTAATAATATTGTACCATGCTATATTTAAAATACGACCATTGCCATAGCAATTAAGTACATGTAGTTCATAATTTCTTCCCAGCTCAGTTTGGTTACTAAGTCTCCTACACCAGCAGCAGCCTAACTTCAGCAGGTTTAGGCTACATACCTCTAATATGTGGACAACTGTCTGGGTTGATATGCAGGCTGCATTACAACAAGTTGTGCATCTGTTTTATCAGACATTTTGTCAAAGAACGTTTAATATTTAGACCATGATTTCATTTCAGTTCGAATGACTTGCAAATTTACTTTGCTTCTTTTTCAGCATCGTGCAAACAAAGCAGCTAAATAAAATTGCAGTAAATGCCCTATTTAAGGGGAAACTTTCAGTTTTTTAAGAACCCCAAAGTGCAACATAACATATACTATATATTTACAACAAGAGTCTTCTATTCCCCCCCCCGACAAAAGTATTGAAGGTTCTTTGAGCCTTTGGAAGTCTATCCATGATTTAATGGTTATATCAGGAATCTTAATCCCTCCTGAATTTATCTTAAGCACTCTTCTGATTAGATAATCCAGATGGCATGAAAGCTCTATTTGTTTTCTTTGTTTACATGAAAAAACTTTACAACAGTAGAAAGTATATTCTCACTAACTAAAGAAAAATGGAACCAGTAGAATAAACTAGGAGATGCTCTGAAAGAACAGACTTGTTTTCAGTTACACACGAGGAAAGACTTAAATTGGGGTTGATGAGGCATCTTGGAAAAATTAAAATTATCAAACAACTAACATTTGGTTTCTGTTGCAAACTTTGGCAGACACAGCCTAGTACTACAACTGGTAGTTGATCCACTTCTTGTTGGGAGTGTAGCCTCAACCTTTTTGATCAGCCATATTAAACATAATTTATAGCATAATGAAGATATGACCTTTATTTTTGGACTTGGCTCAGTCACTGTGCACTTAAGAATGGTGTAAGACTCCAAATGAAAAACCCAAATAGATTTCTTTGGCAAACTGAAACATTTGACTGCCCTCTTGGTTTCAGAGAGTCACTACCTTTCTTTCTGGCATAACCTATAGTAAGGCCAAAAGAAAAAATAGACCTCTGATCTCCTGATTCCATTGGAAATAATTGCTTTTTCTTTTTTTATACATGTATTTGGGTGGTTCTTTTGCTCAGACACTGACAAGAAAATAATCTTAAAAAAAAATAATAAAAAAAAAGTGTTGAGAGGGCCTTTGATCCCACCAGCGACTAAAAGCAAGGTCAGACACACAGTCCAGAAAGTCATGAGACAGCATCTTCAAAAGGGGAAGGAGGAAAAGAGTCAGTCAGGAAGCTACAGAAGTCATTCTCAGATGAACGAGAGCTGGCTGGAACTAGAAATAGGGCCATGAGAATTCCTAGGGAGAGAAAAAGCATCCCTGTGTATTCCTCGGGAGAGAGACAGACCACCTTTGTCAGACAATTAGATCAGGTACAAAAAGTCTGCAAAATGCAGAAGCCACTGAGTCTTACCCAGTTGCAAAGAATTCCTCTTCAGAAGAGAAAACACCAGCTCCTCCACCTAATCTACTTTTCAGTACAGAAAGAAACTACAGATGCTTAAAGAACAGACCTTCAACCCAGCTCTGACTGTCAAGAACAAGCTGAACTCCCAGGAAAAATAAAGTACCCTGAAGCACTCAAAACCTCTCAAAATGTCAGCTAAGATGGAAACAAGATTCAACTGCTACTATTACTCTTTGTATTCTAGCTACATCTTTAAAAACAATCTCCCTAATTCTCTGCAGCATTTGGACAGTATTTAGCCAACAAGTAGTAGCTCATTAGTATGAACATCGATACTCATTTCATCTCATGCCATTAATGTAACTGGCCTATGGGATTCACTGACACAATAGGAGGAGTTTAACAGAATTTCCAGATGCATTAGTCTGTCTAGAATCTAAATATTGAAAAATATTTCGAGATTAACACTCGTCAATGGGACTACTCTTCTGTATAAAGCTATTGAAAGGGTAAAGGCTTTTCTGATCAAGCATCAGGTTAGGTTCTTTGTATTCTGCTCCTCCACGACGGCTTCAGTGCCATCTTCTGTCATTCACCCTCTACTCGTTCTTAGAATTCATGTATCATTTGGCTGCACTTTGCAGTAGATGATGAATCATATCTGCTTCTCTCTTAACCACACTGTATCCAGGTAACCGGGAAGAAAGATTAGTCAGGAGTGCGGACCACAGCATTAAAAGAATAAATGTCTTGGATTTTTTTTTTTTTTGTCAGAAACATTACAGGAAAGCCAGAGCTGGGAAGGTCACACTAGGGAGAAAATACAAATACGCCTTCTAAGTCAGGGGGCTTTGTATGTTATATAAAAACTATTGCAAATGTCAGATAGCACCCTACATCTAAGTGGTTTTGTGAGTCATCACCTTAATTATTCAATTTGAAATATCTGAAACCTTGGGTAGATACACTTATGTGCGCTGAAGTCACAACAGCATAAAACCAGCAATACGATCAGTAGAACAAGACAGGGGTCTCTGGGCTTTTCTCCACATGCCCAAACTGAAAATACCGCAGTTACAATTTGAACTCTGAAAGAGAGATGGGTAAGTCATTCTCCCCTGCCCGTACCTTCATAAGGAGGTGATAACTCCAGCACTCAGCAATGCTCTGCAGAGGAAGTTCCAGAAACCCCACCATGGGCTCGTACATCACTGCCCAACACAGGATGTGCTTAATGCTCCTCAATGCACCCACCTGTCATTAACACCTTCCTTTAACTGCTCGATTTGCTAGCACGCGATTCACCAGTGTCAGAAAAATATCTTGAAGTGTTCTGAGATGATTCAGATTATTATTTTAAGTGGCATCAACATAAACTACGTTCACTTTTCCCACAGCTAACTGTGAGCACCAGATGTAATTTAGAAGCCCTACGTTTCTGAACAGAGGTATGAAAAACACAACGCTTTTCTGTGGCTTTAACCGGCTTTCTGTTTGGTTCTGAAAACAAATCTGTGCTCTGGCTAAGACAAGTCACAGCACTTTCCTTTGCCAGGGTCCTATGACATATTCAGCACTTTCAATTCCTACCAAGGTGACAGCACTTTGACCTTCAACCACACGTCACCCCCAGCAAAACATTTTAGAGGTTTGGGAGCAGTTACTGTTTATTTCCTTTCCTCCTCATCAAAATGATAATGCCAAGTCACCGCCTGGTGACTTTTGCAGCCCTGGATGTTGTCAAGTACTTCCTGAAATTTTTCCATCCTGTTGTTTTGCCTTATTTGAAGAATACAAACAGAAATTCTGTGTGGAAGGTGAACAGCACTGCTGTTCCAATCCCTTCCAGCAATTGCTGTTAAAAGTCAAACATTCATATTTACTTTTCTAAAGTCACTCACTAGCCTTGCCATAAGGAAAAATAAATCATCTTCGCTAATGACCACTAATCATCATATTGGGTTAAAAAAAAAAAAATTCTCAAGGCCATTTTTCCTTTGATTTTGTCTTGGGGGAATTGGTTCCAGTTAATCCACAGCACACCCCTCCCTTGGCTAACCAGGGCTGGCTGGAGGTGATTTATCCCACTGCCATTACCTGGGTAATTTGCCATGTATCATTACACTGCTGACCAGTGATTTGGGAGTCCCAGCAGTATCCCCGGGATGTAAAACTAGTGAGAACCTACTATATGAAAGCTGGAGTTATTATACTGCTCCTCTCTGAGCTGTTTAAGCTACTTTTAGGAGACCCTGGAGTTTGCTCCTTAAAGTGCAGTATTTATTTTCCATGACAGTTCCAGACTTAAAAGCCCAGGGCCTGATCCAATGACTCTTGGAGTCAATGGCAAACGTTCTACTGATTTCCTTTGCATCAAGGCTTCGCACACCGTTCGCAAGAGTTACAGCCACAACAGGACCCTGTTTTAAAGCCACAAATGATAGTTCTTGAGGGGTGAGCCTTTACACTTACCCCTGCTGCTGCTAACAGCTGCTGAGAGGAAGAATACGCTGCAAAGCCATTAAATTGCCAAGAAGACCCTTGACTTCAAGATCTCAATTTTACAACTTGGGAACAGTTCAGTCTCTTGTTCTTTCTCATACATAGGATATATTGGGGGGGGTGCCTTTTTTTTAAAAAAAAGTTTGTATTCTATAGATTTTCCCCATGAACAGAAATATTTGAGTTTCAATGGCAGATTAAAATGTCCTTTTCCTTCCGATCGTTCAAGATTTTGTGGGTGAAGTCACATCTACACAAAGTTTGCAAGGAAGCTCTGACTTCCTACTTACAAGAATTCTTAGTAAGATACAAAAATAAGAATAAAAAAATCAAGTACCCAAAGCGCTCAGGAAAAAAGTGTATGGCTCCTGTAAATTATCCTAATCCGCAAGTTAAGGATTTTAAAACGATAAAACCTGCGTACAAGCCCTCTCTGATATAGGAAATTTCAAAGCAGCACTAGACATGTTTCATTCCACAGCGACTGTGAATATAATTTTTCTTCATATATAAAATCTCATGTTGTACATTGAAAACATCTGTTGTCCTGAAAGTTCTTAGCAACAAAAAGGGAACAAAATCCAAAACCAAGACCATAATATGGTTAAGTGACTCCTCAGTTTTACTTGTATATTAGAGCTGCTTTGGGGTTTTTCCCATTACCAAAAGGAAATGAACATACACCTTGAAATGACTGAGACTGTGCTCTAAATCACAGACTGTCATCAGACCAAGAGCTAGCACTTTCAGTAGCTAGAGCTGAGCAATGACTAAAAGCTATCAAAATATGTGACTAATAATCTCAAAGAATAGCTGTAATAGAAATTAATCTGGTTTTAAAAAATTAAATAGGAATTCTCCTTCTCTGTCTCAGAAAAGGCACAAACAAATAGTTTTAAGACCAAGCATGCAAAGGTCTATATTTTTTTCTAATAAAGACATGCAACCTGAAAAAACAGAAGTACTTTTACATCTAAAAAAAAACCAAGAACAGCAGTAAAAACTTAACAAAAGGCAATTTGCTTTTCCCCTCTCCCTCCAAGACCAGAATGTTAAAAAAAATGGAAAAAAATAATAAAAAAGAAAAAAATAAAAGGACAGAATAAGACCAAATAGTAATTTTATGTATGTAGATTTACGTTTTTCGTATTAACAGAATGAAAGCAACCTCCAAACACATTTATATTGTCTATTTCCAGACCACGCACCCTGCTGGCCTTCCTCTTGGCCCTAAAACTGGCTGCAGGATCTTTCCACTTGAATCACCTGGTTTCACACCTGCCTCCCAACAGCGGTAGGCGTTTAAGTTATTACGTTACGCACGTGTTCGTGTGCGATGCCAGGAGCTAATGCTTCTGATCTGTAAAGAAAACGACGGCTTCCTATGAGTAGTTAAGCTGTATATTGTGCGTGGGAGCAGATCACAGCATGCTGCTGGGAAATTCTACGCACCACATACGCCGCTTTGACCACTGCCAATATTTTCCCCCCCGTGTCTAACTGTTACACTCTACTTGTACAAACCCTTCCAAGGATTCCTCTACCTTATTTGTTCTACAAACCAGATCTAAGCACACCTTTGGCACAGCAGCTGCAGACAATCCTTTTTTGGAGAATTCCACCAAAAAAAATGGTCAGCTCTGCTTGTTAAGATATTTAAGGTGTCCTATTTAAATCAAGTTTAAAAAAAATATAATTAAACGGGGTCTAGTAAGAGAGAACAATTCCACATAAATGAAAAACATGTGGAAGTGTTCAATAGGTCAACTATGCAAAAATGTGTTATATACTGTGTTTATAGGTATTTTATTCACATACAGGGCTGGCATTAGGGTTTTATTGATATCCTGGCGAGAGGCACGTTAATCTAAGGTTTGCAAACCCCTTTTCTCTGCATTTTAATGCAGACCATATATAGCATAGTAACATACAATTATTTGCAAAACATATTAACTTGCATTTAATTCACATTACATTTTGATTTTAAATAATTTCTGGGTTTGCATCCAGACTTATTTGCAGGTGACCTGTCCACGTATGCTGTTGCCATTCACATGCCATATGAACATTTTTGAACTTAGAAGTTGAGATTATACATCTAAAAATCAGAATCCTATATTACCTATATTACATGGGCACCAGGCTCACCTTCAGTCAAAAGTGCTGGACATTCTACTACAACTAATTAGACAATCTAATCCAAGTAATATAGTGTCTGATTTCACTGCACCTGGGAACATACAAAATTTTGCGGTTGCATTTTGCAACTAAAGGTTCTATTTTGCAATTGATACAACTAAGAAGAAAAATCTAGGTACTAAATACAGATAATTTTCAAATCACGCCTTTATTTTTTCATTGATAACATAGCTCCTTCAATGAATGTGGGAGGAGAGAGGAATAAAAAAATCTAGAAAAAACAGAAAAAGACCATCTTCTATGCATAATTAATTCAATTTGTAAGATGTTCAAATAATAGCATTTTATTTCTAAGGTATAAAAAAAGATCTTGATCTACACCATTTCAGAAAACAGCAATGAGGCCTCAATAAAAAGAGATGGACTGCACAAATTAAAACTAAAACTCCAAATTATGGACCAAAGAGGTGCTGGAAATGCTCCACTAATTTGGTCTCATCTCTTACAAGAAGAGAAGATGATGAATTCTCTGATCTTCAATAAATTATCTTACCTCCACCATCTACATAAACAGATACTTCAGGTTCTACGTCAATATTGAAGTAATTTCAAATCCTTTTTTCAGCCACTGATTATCTCACTGAAAAGGTCAGGTACCTACACATTTGAGCATGAACCCACATGGTCCATCAGAGTATACTCAGAATTTTAAATGGCAGCATTTATAACACCAATCTGAGAACACTTAGTTCAAAACACATAGAGAAGAATGAAAAGAAAAACTATGAGAATGAATGTACTGCTTTTTAAAATCACCATTAAGGGTAATTATTTGTTATGATAAATTCTTTTGATAAAATCTTACCACAGGATCTATCTGCTGGAAGATATGCTTCTACTAAACATACTTAGATTTTCCATGGTACATCCTAAAAATCATCCCTCCACTTCCTCCACATGCTTATTTCAAAGAGAAATTGCTTATCTACTATGTTACCGTCTTTAAATTCTGCTCAACATCTATTTGATGTACAGATGACTAAATCCCTTTATGATTAGTTCACGTAAGTCAGAGTCAGATGAAGTTTAGGGCAATTCAGGACTCCCTTTGTGTTAGTCTGCTCCAAGCAAAACATGTATTTCATCTGTCCCTTTTTCCTCACCTTTCTTCCTCTTGTTCAACAAAAAAAAGAGACAATTTCAAGTCTCAAAGATCTCAGGAAACTGGAACTTGGTGGGAAAACAGTCACCAGTTGAGTTTCAAATGATTTCCTGATTCTACCTACTTGGATTTTTTTTTTCCTCCTCTCCTTGCCCGGTACCCAAATTGCATGCCACAGTTTTATTATCTCTGTCAGAATATAATTTGGGAAGGTACATACTTGGCAGCTGCTTTATTAATCTAGGCCACACGAAATATGGCATTTCAGGGTATCTCAAGGATCACGTGATGGTCTGACTGCACCTAAGCTTCTCCTTCATTAAGTTTCATTATTAGTTTTTTTCAAAAGTTGCATGGTTCTCCAATATTCTGATCCAATAAATCTGCTGTACTGAATCAATTTGGATGTCCTGAGGCTCTTTTCTTTTTTTAAACAGGTACTTCTTCATTTACTCAACTGCAGCCTGACATGTGCAGACAAACCAGCTTAGACTCTGGAGGATGGGTAAGAGAGAAGGATAAACTGCAAGAGGTGAGAAATGGCATAAAGGAGAGGATTCATGGTAGAAGGGAGGTAATCCTCACATTACCTTCAGCACACACTTCCCACGCTCATGCCCATTCTCCCATCCTTACTCTTTGTTGAACTTTAAACAGGCATTATCTAGAATTGATGAGACTAGTTTCTAAGACATAATTACTTTCTGCTTGGCTATGATTTCTTCCACCTCTAAAATGTTAACTTCCAAACTCCTTAGCAAGGCTCATTTAATTAGAATATCACACAGATAAAATTTAATTAAATGTTACATGTGAACTACAAATCTCTGACAATTCAGGCAAGCGTTGTCACTGATGAGACGGACCCATTATAAGATGAGGAAATGGCCGCAGTCAATCAGCTAGAGCTGCCTCCTTTCATTCTATATGAACATCTTAAATGCTGCATAAAAACAGACAAACATTTTAAATATTACAAAACTCCTAATGGAATCCAGTTTGGGCAAATCCAATGCTCAAGATGAATGATCAGTCTTCCTGTGCTACACACATAATTAAATGAACATGCTAGTCCAAGTTTCTACATAAAAATGCACTTGCAAAAGAAATTTCAGTGAGGGTCACCATTCAACATACATGAATATGAAATTGAAATCCAAGAGAAATTTAAA
The DNA here is from genome assembly GCA_003697955.1 of Calidris pygmaea. Classification (NCBI taxonomy): domain Eukaryota; kingdom Metazoa; phylum Chordata; class Aves; order Charadriiformes; family Scolopacidae; genus Calidris; species Calidris pygmaea. The sequence continues at coordinate 309,654 of QJSC01022314.1, read as the reverse complement.
CAGAGGAGCAAAGACAGAGACATTGAACACTGCCAGTGAGGAGAGAAAGATATGTGTGAAAGAGAAACAGAAACTGAAGTTCACGGAATTTGATTTCAGAGACAGAATGATAACAATGTAAAATTGGGACAGATAATGAGAAGAGTCACATAGTACAACCACATGGAGTAGGATGCAGTACAGGGTACGTTACTGGCACTAGTGTTCTGAGGACTGGAACTCCACGAGCTCACTGCCTGGGATTGGATCTGAACAAGATTTTCAGAAGCACTTTAAAACAACTGCTCTTTCTGAATAACAAAAAATCCCCAAACCTCACTAAGTAGTGAAAACACACTAGCTCTTGAAGCACGCATTTAAACCACATACCTTTCACAGAATCACATGGGGTTAGAAGGGACCTCTGGAGATCATTGAGTCCAACCCCCTGCCAGATCAGGTCCACCCAGAGCAGGTCGCACAGGAACGTGTCCAGGTGGGGTTTGAATGTCTCCAGAGAAGGAGACTCCACCACCTCTCTGGGCAGCCTCTTCCAGGGCTCTGCCACCCTCACAGGAAAGAAGTTCCTCCTCATGTTTAGATGGAACTTCTTATGTTCAAGTTTGTGCCCATTTCCTCTTGTCCTGTCCCTGGGCACCACTGAAAAAAGCCTGGCCCCATCCTCCTGACACCCACCCTTGAAGTATTTATAGGTGTTGATCAGATCCCCCCTCAGTCTTTTCTTCTCCAGACTAAAAAGACCCAAGTCCCTCAGCCTCTCCTCCTAAGGGAGATGCTCCAGGCCCCTCATCATCTTTGTAACCCTCTGCTGTCCCCTCTCCAGCAGTTCCCTGTCCTTCTGGAACTGGGAAGCCCAGAACTGGATCCCGTGCTCCAGATGGGGCCTCATGAGGGCAGAGCAGAGGGGCAGGATGACCTCCTTCCACCTGCTATAGCCTCCCTTGATCTCATTTCTTACAATTTCTGTTCAACTCAACTGCAAGCATTTTTGGTAGCCTTATCAGAAGGTATAAAAAAATATACAGATACTGGGAATAGGAAATCTTATAATGAAAAGCATGATATACAGCTCAAAACCCCTAAACCAAACTGTTATCCATAAACATATGGCCTTCTTTTGTGGGATTTTATCTCCATATTACTAAGTTAGTCAGGTGTAGGAGCGCCAGTTTGTTAAGTATTTAAAAATGGCTGAGCTACAGCAGCTGCCTGGATCTCACAGCACATCCAAATAGACCAAATGCTCCCTGTTGGTAACAGTATATTCAAGTACAAGTATTACTATTACGGATTGATACTAATAAACACACAGTTTAATTTTAAATGAGGCTTAAAAATCCATTTCCTTCCCTTACCACTTGCTATTTATTTTTTAGCTACTGAATATTCCTGGGCAGTTAGCAAAAATCTTAAACGTTTCATCACTTCGCAGCAGTTGAAGGCTTCAGATGTAACAGTACAATATTTCTGAATTAAAGTTACTTTTCTGGAATCAAGTAAATACATACCATGTCTGTATATTTTTCTTTTCAAACTTTCATTTTAGCTCATGCCTTACAGCTTCAACTCACCAAGTCCCATCATCTGCGCTAATGCTGAGGGATAGGGAATGAACAGGCTTTTAATGTCACCACTCCTACTTCTTACTCTCTCAAGTAGACTTTTCACTCTTACAAGCCTATGAAGATGATTAAAAAGAAATTTTAATTCACCTCGATTTAGTTTATAACATGTGCGAGCTCCATTTCTGAAACTAGGCAGCGTTCACAAACAATTAGGATTTTTGACCCTTTGGATAGTCATTGGGATCAGGCCACTGAGAATTTCATTGCTTTAAAGGAAATCTCTGGGTAGCGGAAGGACAATTGAATTGTTAATAAAACTTGCTTTAGAGAATCATTGCATATCAGGTGCTGCGTGGAGAAGGAAAAGAAGTTAACTATAGAGCTGTAGAGCTATGAGTGTTCTCAGTTAAAGCCAACTGCTGTAGAGAGCTCCCACAGTCTATTTATCAGATGGTTTAGGTCCTTTAATTTAGAGTCCATTACGACGACTACAAAACCAACCTTGGTTCCAGTTGCTTGGACGTGAAGTCAGGAAGTCATGGAAGAGAAAGCTCTTTAAGAACAGCTGCACATGATCACCGTAACGACTAAAAGAGGATGAGGTCTGTCGTAGGCACGTGACACATAAAAGGACATATAAACACTCTGCTTTTGAAAAATATGCAAATTTAATCAAATGCTCCAGTGTCATTGACTAGTCTTTCTCAAAATTAGAAACAAGACTGGACAAAGGTGGGGCTAATTTTGGAGGCCCAAACAACCTACTGAAAATACAATCTTTGCCTTTTACCTGACTGAACCCAACTGAACTCAACTGAACCAAGACTGAACCCAACCCAACAGAATGCCGTTGGCCAGTATGCTGCAGTCTGCTTTCTAGTATTCAGCATGAGAATGGAATCTTTTGACTAATGTAAGGATGACAATTGAAGTAATTCAAGACAAAAAGAAAGAAGTTTTCTTTTAAAAATTATTTTAATCATCTGGAATTTTTGGAAAATAATTTTATAATCCAAAACACAGCCTGCATCAAAACTAAATTAAATAAATGGAATTTGTCTCTTCCTCCAAGAGACACTGCCAGAACTACTTTTCAGATTTTGAGCTGGATTTTTTGTGATTTATTTCCAGAAAAGCAAAGTTTGGAGCATAACAAATATATACTAAGCTAGTTGTAACTAATAACGGATACAAATGATCATTGAAATTATTCAATGGGTTTCACAGCATCACAAAAAAGATTACTCAGAACTAGTTTAACATGTTTCTATTCTATTGAATGCTATCAAAAGCAATACATTTTTCAAATCGTCAGAATCAGATATAAGAAGGAATCACCTAAATAATTACAAGCAACTACCTGAGTGTAGATGCTATTTTTTCAATTTCTGAACAAATTATGTGGTTTACTTGATACATGCTCTGCAAAAGCCACTGTTTCAGTAAAGGAAGTTGATGCTCCCTGAAGCACCTGCAGCTTCTCATCTCCACCCTCCTCACCTTCTCCAGACCCGCCTATGATCTGCTTCCTTAACCCATTCCAGACAAAAAAAAAAAGGGGTTAACTTAAGAAAAGAAACGGTAGGTCTTTGCTAAGCAAGGTCATTTTGTCTGAAGCAGTTCAGAGAGCAATCAGCAATTAGCTCCACTCACAAATCTCAATCATTGCTAATCTCTGACGGGGGGGGGAGGGGAATAGGAGGAAGAGGAAAATTATGTGTTTCTGTGTAAAGGTTACTGATTATTTCTTTTACTTACAAGCAGAATATGATGGACTGGATGTCTGTGGTCTAAAGCATCAGACAACAGAACTTGTGAATTCTCCTAATGCATATTTCAGGGAACAGAAATCTTTAGGAATGAAAGCCTGTCTGGATTGGTTAAGTCATCAGATGCAAAGTGTTAGAATTGCTGAACTTGTTTCCCTGTTTAATCTCTTGTTGAGGGAGTCCCCAAGGCAGTCTTTAATTGTGTTTATACAGCAAAGCAATGATATATCACATGTGGCAGTACAAAAATATTTTCACGCTGATTACATGGGTTTGTATAACTCCGATTAGGATACTTCTGTTTTAACTTTACAGCTGGACTTTCAAAGTTACATGCCAACTTATAACTTAACACTTGCAAAATTTGCACTTGTAATTAAAAAATATCAGTAGAAAATGACATCTGGTTTGGTTTCATTTCAACTGCACACAATTATATTAAAATAAAATTTCATTCAAATGTTTACCGTGTATTTATTGCATGTACCCTCACAAAGAGAAGCAAGCCTGTCCCCCGGGTGATCACCCATTCAGGAAGCAGAGCGCCCAATATTAACCACGAGCCTGTGCGGAGACCTAATTCTGCGTTATCTTAAGAGACAAGAAAATCTGCTTTTCTTAAGAAAGGCAGATTGCAGTTGTTTTGTATTTTACTCACTTCTTGTTACAACACTGCACAGTTTCCATGCACAAATGATATCTATAGTATCAGTTATAGTCTCCAATCACAGCAGATCCAATTCTCAGAGTAGCTAAAGTTTCGTGTGTAAACTACCATATTAAGAAAACACTCTTTTCTTTTTAAAAGCCTGATGAAAGCCTAAGGTTTTGGGGTTTTTTGATGGGGATTTGGTGGTGGTTTTGTTGTTGGCTTTTTTTGGTTTCTGTCCCGGTGTAGCCAAGAAAAACCCTCTAATGGTTTCCATTGCAAATGAAAGGCGAAAATTTCAGATTGCAATCTTAACACGTTCACATTATTTTACAAAAACTTTGGGAAGGAACACCAATTAAAATTTGTTTTGTAATGCTGGGGTAGGATGAGCTACATCTGAAGCTGCAAACCCAGGGGGAAAAAAATATCAGTTTCCCCTAAATACATGAGTATCGTGTTTATGTTGCAGCACCGCCATGTGAAAATATACTATTTTAAGTAAAATTTACGCGCACCAAACAACAAGCCAACATGAAACACTTCTGTTTCAATGATCCCACACAGCCTGTGCAGAGATGCCCCAAAACTGCCCTCAGTATTACACACTGCCTGGGTTAGAGGCAGGGGCAGAAAGCCACCAACAGTTAATCCCGGCTGGTTGGCATTGGCTTCTGCCGCTGCCAACAGGCACTTGAAGTCAGATGGGCTCCTCTGCATGGAACCCCTGTGCCACTTTCATACTGCCACAGGACGTGTCAAAGTCTCTGCAAACTATTTTCAAAAGCAGTTTAATAAAAGCAAATGAGCTAGCGACTACTTTTTTATTTTTTTTTTTAAAGAAACAGTACTCGGTGCCCAAATTCCATTACATTTCAAAGGAATTTAAGAGCTCAACTCCCATAAGGTCTGTAATGTAGGTTAGCTACATACCATTTATCAAAACAGTAACTATTTGATCCCCACTTGTGTAAAAAAAAGATGGGTGCCAAGAGGCAGCTTCAGCATCTTAAAGTCAGTGATTTACATATATCAATTTAACCTTATATATGGTGCCTCCACAGTCATTACCTAATAACTACTTTATGGTTTCCTGACAGGGGCCTCCTCCACTGTACCACAGCCATTAAATAATACACTCGGGCTCCCACACCTCTTCCACATCACGGGTCTCTCACGGGATGACTGACCAAGCAGTTGTCATCCTAAGCTGATAAGAGTTCAGAAAAATAGCTGAAGACCAGACCGGGTATGAATTATGTTTTCAAAAGCTCAGGATAATTTTTATAGAGTGTCACCAAATCAACTGGGTGCAACCAAACCATTTATTTTTTTTAAATATATAAAATGTAAAAATAGTCTTAACACTATACGTGATCTTTGAGGGAAGGAGATATTTGAAAAGTGGATGCTCACGTGTTTTTCAGGCTATCTTCCTACGGTGTTTGGCACGGCTCTGCAATGCCACCCAGGGCATTTTTCATTCTTCAATTCAGCAATTCTTCTGACACGCTGTAGGAAAAGCGAGTGCCTTGCCTATCACCCCGACAGTAACCGCACGTAAGGTTTAACACAAAAGCCAAGGACGCAAATACATGAGGCAACTACTCCCTCAGTACAGATCCCAGCAAGAAAGGAGGCAACAGCAGAACCTAGGGGTTGACCTCATGTTTTGTAACATAAGCACTTTCCACCCAAAGGGCAAAAGTCAAGAAGGGTTTGATTGTGGAGTCAAAACAGTCCTACCACTCTGTTATTTTAGCCTCCCTTTCTTCCTCCTGATTATTCCACTCAACATGACCCCCAGCGTTTAGCGATAAACCTGCTGTGGCACAATTTAAAGAGGAACAACACTTGACCCTCTCTCAGCTACTTATCTTTTTAAGCAGTCACAAGAAAAAAACAAAACCCTACTATATATAGTGACTCCTGGCTGTCTCGCCTTCCCCCCCATCCCGCCTTGGTTTTTTGTAGGCGCATGGGACACCAAGGTTTGAAGCAGAGCAAAAGAGAACCATTCACTTTCACAGAATCACAGAATGCTATGGGGTTGGAAGTGACCTCTGGTCCATCTAGTCCAATCCTCTGCCAGAGCAGGGCCACCCAGAGCAGGTTGCACAGGAACGTGTCCAGGTGGGGTTTGAATGTCTCCAGAGAAGGAGACTCCACCACCTCCCTGGGCAGCCTCTTCCAGGGCTCTGCCACCCTCAAAATGAACCAGTTCCTCCTCATGTTTAGATGGAACTTCTTATGTTCAAGTTTGTGCCCATTCCCTCTTGTCCTGTCCCTGGGCACCACTGAAAAAAGACCGGCCCCATCCTCTTGACACCCACCCTTGAAGTATTTATAAGCATTTATAATCCCCCCTCAGTCTTCTCTAGTCTAAACAGACCCAAGTCCCTTGGCCTCTCCTCATAAGGGAGATGCTCCAGGCCCCTCATCATCTGTCCCGAAAGGACAGAATAGATGTTTTTTCACAGAACTGCAGGCAGCCTGAAATGCACAGTAACTGCGAAAGGATGGCAAGATCAAGTACCTTTGCCTGTACTGAAGAACACAAAGCCATTAAATTTATGCCAATAATAAAGAATTAGTATGTACTTGTGTGTGGTTTAAACAAAACAAAGATTCTTCCTTTGTAAGAATAATTTAAGGCAGTAAGTTCTCTATATTTTTTAATAGAAAAGAAGGAAAAAAGGCTTTGTTCCATATACTACAACCCTGCTCCTGTTAAAGCTATCCTTGCGTCTTTCTCAATCTGTATCTGCTTATTTTCTAGACAATTTTTTTTTAGATCACTTACCACAAAACAATAAAAAGAAGCTACAGGGGAAAAAAATCCAGATATACACATCTTCAAAATATCTAAGAAAAAAAAATCAATAAGAAAGAATAATACCAGCTAATTCCAACAGTGGGTTCTGCATGCCTATATGTGGATAACACATAAGTCTATAAGAATCTAACCTGATTTTTATATAGCAGGCTGAGTTTGCAGAAAATCTGGTGCTTGGATTTTTTTATAATAGGAAAACGGATCATGTTTGATTTAGAAGCTTTCATTAGAATACTCCTAGCAGCTACAAACTATTTTGTTCTGCAGTACTAAAAACTGTCTTTAAGGAAACACTTTTTATTTTTTTAAATTTAAACTAGCTTTTAATCCGTAACTCCAAGTGGTTTCAAACCCCAAAACCAACTTGTTCACAATCTATGGTCAACATATGGAGACTATTGAAGCCGACCATAAAAAAAAATTAATCAGATTAAGTATACTTGAGAAAGATGTTGGCCTTCTGAGAGAACATAACTGAGTACGTTCTGCAAAAGTTTCTGCAACACAGATCTCCTATCTGCTTTTCATAGCTTTCTAACGCAGATTGAAGGACAACATGAACTACGGATAATGCTATCCCAAAAACAAATGTACAGAAAGTGCACCTACAGATAGTGGCAATAACTTGAGTTGGCTCCCACATCAATAGGAGTGAGTATTCTCGTGTGCTGGCCATATGCAGGCGGTGCAACAGCATTAGAACTATGAAGAAATAGCCAAGGGACTCATTTATATCTGTTTTTGCAGATGAGACAATTTAATATGAGGATCCATGGGGTGCATGGCTGTAAATCTTTAACTGAAAATTACACATGGAGACAGAAAGCAACGGAATTATTGCAATACTTTGAGCCTAACAATGAACATCTCAGAGCCCCTACAGCATGGGTACAGGGTGCCAAAGACATAAATCATGGGCCTCAAAGAAAATGAAAAAGAAAATGTTTTGTTGGTGTAAAAACATGAGAAAGGATGACTTAATTACAGAACAAAACCCTCATTATATCCAGTTGATTTATAAGGTGTTTTGTTTTTTTTTTTTATCTATGAGACAACAGCATTTTGCATTACATTTATCTGCAATAAAGGGCATGAGTTACTCTTCACTACCACAGTGAGCACAGTAACACATCCAAGGGTTTAGGAAAGGTAGATTTGATGCTATCCTTTAGGTAGTCCATAAAGTAAACCTACTCTTAATGCCATTTCACTAATCGTAACCATCCTGCCTCCCTAAGGATCCCAAAAGGCAGGTAGGCTCAGCGCTATCTTAGCACAGCTTTACCAGAAAGAGACTGCCATGAGTCTCCTATTGTGAAGACAAAAACATTATATGGTATTATGTAGAATATTTTGCAGAGTTTACAGTACTAATTAATAAACTATGGATTAATACATTTATACAAGACAACTATACCTTTACAGAAACCTAAGTGTTCCTGTTCAGTTCAGTCCTGCCCACAAGCCTTCGGAGCAACCTGGAGAAGTCTTTAAACTTCTTTCCTGCCTCTGGTCTATGTTCTCCTGAAGCACAGGACATCTTCAAGATCCAGAACTTAATATTCCTATTTCTCTGAGTTCAGGCTTTCCACACACCTTGCCTGCCCAGCAGCAATGAGGTCAAGCTCCTTCCAGCCTCCCTTCCTCATTAGCACCAGTCTCATGACGACGTTTTAAGGGCAGGTGAGATCAATAAGCCCTTGGGCCAGGCATCACACCTAGCTTTCCATGGTTAAGATGAGTGAGTCTTGGATATCCTCAAAGTTTTCTCTGCAGGGTTGTGATGGCATTTACAATGGAATCAACATTAAAGGTGACCAACAACTAAGCTCAACAGACGGCACATCTGGCCTTTCTGTGCACAGCAGGTGCAGACAGAGCTTCTGTATTACCATTCTCTAGTGGGGAAAACAAACTTGTCAGGTCCTTAATGGGTGAGGCTTAAAGGCAAGGGTCAACATCTACCTTGGGCATTACACCACTATGCACTGCACCAGAGAGCCCCAGTTCCACCTTTGTTGCTGCCCCACAACCTGTGGCATAAACCTTCGGAAACACCTAAACAAAAATACAAGGTGGAGATATGTTAGGTGGAATTTAGGTTACCTGGTCTTGGTCCCCCGAAAGAGACTTAGGTTATTAGGGACAGAGTCAAGTTTCTCTCCAGTGTAATTAAGAAAATTTAAATAATAAACAGAAGCTTGTGGAAACAGCTAGTCCTATTTCCCACCAGGATTTAGGCAGCAGGTAAATAACTGAGCAAGGCAAGCCCATCTACCTTTTCCAACACCAGCCTAGAGGACACATCACTTCAGAAGAAGCAGGAGACAGGAATCAGTTTCTTTTTTAGGCTGAACGAAAACCACGCTGTGCTCCTCCTGGAATACTAAACTGCCAGGCTGCTGGCAATTTTCATCTCTGAATCTCCCCTTCCAGGAAGCGTTAGGCATTTTATGGCTTCTAAAGCAAGATCTTGCAGAAACATTATCAAAGCACAGCTTTTACCACACCGCCCCCAAATGAAGCAGTGATTCAGCTTCATAATGGCCTTAAAGCACGCTGAAGACTGCTTTGCATGCTCGGTAACGCTGTCTCCTCGTACTCCCATTGTCTCTGGAGCGGGTCCAGAGAAGGGCAAGGGAGCTGGTGAGGGGTCTGGAGCACAAGTCTTGTGAGGAGAGGCTGAGGGAGCTGGGGGTGTTCAGCCTGGAGAAAAGGAGGCTGAGGGGAGACCTTCTGGCTCTCTCCAACTCCCTGAAAGGAGGGTGTAGCCAGGGGGGGTCGGTCTCTTCTCCCAAGGAACAGGCCATGGNGGAGCTGGTGAGGGGTCTGGAGCACAAGTCTTGTGAGGAGAGGCTGAGGGAGCTGGGGGTGTTGAGCCTGGAGAAAAGGAGGCTGAGGGGAGACCTTCTGGCTCTCTCCAACTCCCTGAAAGGAGGGTGTAGCCAGGGGGGGTCGGTCTCTTCTCCCAAGGAACAGGCCATGGGACAAGAGGAAACGGCCTCAAGTTGCACCAGGGGAGGTTCAGATTGGAGATTGGGAAAAATGTTTCCACAGAGAGGGTTATTGCACATTGGACTGGGCTGCCCAGGGCAGTGGTTGAGGCCCCATCCCTGGAGGTGTTTAAAAGCCGGGTTGACCTAGAGCTTAGAGACATGGTTTAGCGATGGTTTTGATCAGAGTGAGGTTGATGGTTGGACGAGATGATCTGAAAGGTCCCTTCCAACCTAGACAGTTCTATGATTTTATGATTTCCACTTCCTCCCTCCTGTTTTGTCCTCTGACCGAAGGCTCGGGCACAGGCTGCTGTGCTGCTTTCCCCATACACAGCACCTACTCAACAGGGTCACAGCCTGGGAAACGAATTCCAGGGCACTACATCTCTGTAAACACCCACCACCAACAGGCCCATCAGAGCAAATTAACTAAGTATACTTGGGTGATGCGTGGTTCCCAATCACTTCTTAAGCAGTCACTCTTACTGATTTAGAAATTCATTTTTCCCCAATGAGTTCGATAGCTATGGGTGCAAATTATTGAAATTCTGCTTGGCTTATGCGGAACGTTTCATGAGCAGATCCTCTGCTGGTGCAAACTAAGAGCTTCAACAGAACAATAAGAACAAGAACTCAAACCAGAGTAAGAACAACAGCTCATACCACCATCTGCCCCTTGATCCCTGCTGACCTCAGCCTTCCTCACAAACACTCTCATTGCCAGGGTACGACTCAGTCCACGCTCCAACCTGAACTCTCAGTCCTGTGGAAAAAAGTACCTATTAGGGTTGGATGCAGGTACACTTCCAACCTTCTCCTTGTAGCTTGACACTGTGCACACCTGTGAGTGGTCCCAGTTGGATGGGAGCATGGAGGTGGGAGAGGGAAGGTTCCAACTACCACCTCCACTCCTCTGTTACTGGCAAAGCCATAATCATGTTTCAACCACGAGACAGAAATGGATGGAGTATACAGGACCCCACTGGCATTTAGATGATTTTTCCCGGCAGCAGCTGGTTGCTACAGCTCGGTCTAGACACGAAGAATTTAAGAAGTTTCCTTGTAACCCTCGTGGGAAATGGCCAACTGTGAAAACTGCTGGAATTTCCTGATAACCACAGCATCCTGCCCTGTGTTTTAGAATAAACAATGCTGACAGCGACAGCGCGCAGAAGTAGGCTTCACCAAGTATGCTGCAGCAATGGGGAACTTCCACCGACTTTTCACTTCTCCTCATTATGAGAGCTGATGTGTGCACCACGAGCTGCTCCTGACACACTCCTGTACGTTCCCACAGTCACTTGAGTGAGTACATATAGAAGAACAGAGAACATGCAGCAACGCAGGGTTATTTCCAAAGCTTAGAGCCATTTATTGTTTCTTTCATTACGCATACTTACGACAAATAATATAACCAATACTCTTTTCAGCCTATTTTTATAGAGAAATTACACTAAAGTAAGTTTTCATGCACTGCATAAAATCATGCATGGGGAAAAATAATATTTAAAGACACATTTCTTTTAGTCCACCTTTACCTCAGCCTACAGGCAGCCATAAAACTGTCTTTATGGCTTTTCTTTTTAAATCAGCACAGATTCTGGGTTTTACTGTCAGAAAGACCAAGAGATACGATAACCTCAAATACACACACTTCATACCTGCACACTTTTTTGCATTAATAATAATAATAATTCATAGATTCAAAAAATAAGAACTAATAAATGTATACAACATTATTTTTAGCTATATCCCTACCACTACCTTTCTGGAAGTCTGAAAGGAAACCTTTACTGGTGAAAATTATTCTGGTGAAATACCTGGTGAAAATTATTCTTATGTGAGGAACAAGATGTCAGGCCATGAACTCAAAAAAAAAAACCTTCATGCCACCTACCCAACAATATACCTGCACTTCTTAATAAGCAAAACCCACAGAATTTCAGGAGGGTTTGGTTTCCCCATATGATTCTAGAGATAAGTGACCAGTTCAGCATGTTTAACCATCATCCAGCTGACCGTGGTGACATAAGCACCAGCTGTGGGGACGTGCCAGTACTCATCGTCTGTTCTCCCCACCTGAAGTACTCGGGATTTGTCAAACCTGTACCTCAGGGCTCCAGGAAACTCCTGCATATCCATCTGCCCGGCTTGATTAGCCTGCAAACCCAAATGGTGGGGGAGTGGCAGCTACCAAAGACAAGTTCAAAGGTAGACCAGAAGATAACAAAGCTCCTTATGAAGGAGGATCAGTTGGCTTCAGCTGCTTGCTGTATCATCAAGCAACACAGGTATGTCCCTCTTTCGTTAAGACTACATCCAATTCCTCCATCACTTTTTTCCAAACTAAACTTCAAAAGCCAACTAAAAATATCGCGCAACAAACAAAGGGTGATGGTAGCATCAAACAGACACAAGTGCTCACAAACGTCACCAACTGCTGGGGGATGAGGTTTGCAGGCCACCAGCCATACCTGGTCAAAGACAAAGAGATGAACAGAGCTGGAAGATGCCCATGAAGTATCTTGGTATGGCCTCGTTGGACAAGGCATACAAGGAGATGGAAATTTCATGGCTAAAAGAGGCCAAGAATAAGAGAGGGGATATATGGTGATGGTGTTGCTTTTTGTTTGTTGTGTAGGTGTTTATTTTTGTCAAAATCAGGTTGACGGTTGGACAAGATGATCTTTAAGGTCCCTTCCAACCTAGAAGATTCTGTGATTCTGTGATATTAAAAACCAGGATCACACTTCTGATAGCTAGACCAAGCCAGGCAGCCCATCTTATGTTACACTGCTGTGGTGCTTCTGTGAGGCAGGAATGCAGCCCCCGGGTGTCTGAGTCCTAGCGCCAGACACACCAAGCTGCTCCGGCCGTCTGTCCGGCCGTTACGATGCGCTGCAGGTCTCAGACCTGGCCCGGGAGGAGAAGTTTTATTTGACATGGCCCCCCCCCACCCCCCAAGCCGGGGAGGGCGGCAGGCGGTGAGTGTGCGGGGATGTGCCTGCCGCCCGCCTGCGGGGAGAAGTTGAGTCACCGCTCGCCCTNGCTTGTGCTCTGTGGTCAGTTATAATTGCTGAAATCTTGGGATTCTTTTATTTATTGAAAGTTCGTTCTGCAAAGGTTGTCTTGGAATGGGCCAGGGGAATATCAGGCAAGGAAGTAACTCCTTGTCAGACAACCCAAAGAAACGTGTCCAGACAAGTTCAATGTAACCAACTCCTTGCTTGCCAGGAAAGTTGCATGTAAATGCCACCGAAAATCCTCAAGAAAGGCATAATCTGTACTGCCTCACCGTTTGCTAAATCCCTCCTCTGATTGAGGTTGGTAAATTTTGAACATATTGCCCTTCAGGAAAAGAACTGATCTCTAGATGGCTATAGACACTGTTTAGAACTTGTTTAGGGCTTTTAAACCAGATTTCAATGTGATACTGGTAATCATTCACCTTCTTGTATCGCAAATGGGAACAGCAAGGTCAGCAGCAAGATTTTCAGGAATAATCTTTGAGTCTTAGTTCCCTAGTTGATGGTAAAATACGCTTGGCCCTAACTGTTCCCAAAGCTTCCAAAAAGCAAGTTAAAGTCATCCCAAAAAAGTTTGTCACCCTCAAACATTGGTACCCCATAGCAGGAATTTTTATAAAATTCTGGTTTATCCATTCTGTTCTGTCACACAAAATAAAAAGGCTGATGATAAAGAAAATGAAAGTGAAGGATTATTTTTTATTCCTCAGCCATCAGGTTGCCCGTGTCTGCTGACCATTGAACCTGGTTTATTTGCAAGGGCAGCAGGGAGCAATAACGGTTCTCCAGCAGGAAGGGAAATAGAAGAGTTACAGAATCACACATAACCCTCCCCAACATCCTTTTTATGATCAAAGGAAAAAGGATAAACATAATTCCATTGTGGATAAGGAAATTTGAGATTCAGGTCATCTTCTTGCCTGCCTGTTGGCAGAATTAAGTTAAGGACCAAGTCCTAATTTACCACTTCAAACATTTATGCCACATTCAAAGACAATTTATACTTCACTTACCCCTTTCCATCAAAGAAACAGTGCAGATACAAAACGGGCTTTTAGAAATGTGAAGATCATAAATTTGATCATCTTTAAAAGGAAAGAACGTCTGTGTATTTTTATACACTTTTCCAGTATCTAAATAGGGAAAATGACTTGCTTTGCTCCTGTTCTTTCTGGATACAGGTCAGATGTGTCTCTCAACTAATTTGACTCACCCATGGCCTCACTAAGGATTGCCAAGCCTTTACAAGGCTGTTTCTAAGCTTTGAATATTGCCAAGAGAGCAAAACCGCTCCAATACATGTCAGGGAGACATTGAGGAACTTGTGCATTATATTTGAGTTTTCTCTGGAGCTGAGATTCAATGAGGTCTTGTTTCTTTGTGATAAAAGCTATTTCCTTAGAAATACAACAGAAGGATAACTTCAAATGGACGACCAACAAGTGTAACAAGATAGACAGTCAGGGCCATTCACAGCGCCATTGCCAGACTAGACAGGAATGCAAAACACGAGGCTCCAGCTCAGAAGGCTCATTATATAAAACCATACAGAAAAACAAAACAGGATGTGTCAGCATTTTCTGCCAGGAAAAATATTGTAGGGCTTACCAGCTACTGAGGACAGGAGACTGTTAATTCGAAGAAAAAGTAAAAAACTATGTGATTCAGGATCTAAAGGTCTCCTCGAAAAGAACTGCAGTGGGATGGAGCGGAGTGGTTCAGCCAGCCCATGGCAGGATGCTGTAGTGGGATTACCGGAGATGACTTATGCCAGTTCTGTACCTCAGAGTAGGAAACAGAAGCCTGTTTACGTGCCTGCCTCGGTGCCTTCTTGGAGAGCACATCAGACCTTTCAGTGACCTTCTAATTTCTCTTTCCTAAACCCATTTGGACATCAAAACTTTGGACCGTGATTTCTTTTGTTAACATTATGATAATCCACGTAAAATCGACAATGTTGCTTTATACAAATGGTTTAGTCAAAATTGACGGCAGTAAATTTTTCCCTCACTTGACAGTGTGGGGATTTGGGTGCTGCCTTTTAATCACACCGCCCAACGTTAATCACACCTCAGAGACAGACGCCCAGATTTTGGCTTGAACCAAATGTGATGAACAGAAACATGACGAAAAACCTCAAGCCCCACATTATTTTAGTTATTTGCACAATAAAAGTACACTAACATAATTTCTCTTGTAAAAGCAATTCACTTTTCTCCACTCTGTGGAGTGGACCGGACCTCTGTGAGATCCATAAATAACCAACCCTGCAACCAAATTCCTTTAGAGTTCCTTGCTTTGATAAGCAAGCACCGGTTCAATGACATATCTGAAGTTGTTTGGTGAGGTACCTGTAACCTGCCACTGATTTAGCTTTTCTAGAACCTCTGAAAAGCAGTGTACCATGTGGCTGAAAATACAGCAGCTTCAGGAGGAACACCAGGTTGCATCTCTTCAGCTCTACTAAAGTTTTTTGTGGCAATTCAAAGCATCCTTTGGATAAATACATATAAAATATATATATATATATAAAAACATTATAGATGTCTATTTACTTCAGAAAAAGGCAGATTCTTAGGTCATGAACTGCCTTCTCTTGATACTTGAAAGAAATTAATAAATCGCCTAAACATTCCAATATAGAAACTGACTTGCGCTGGTAGCAGGTAATAGTAGAGAATAATTCCCATGATAGTAGAGCAAGGTTTTGGAATAAAAATTGGCTTCTGAAGCAACGAAAGCAGAGTTAGTCTTCGAAGATTCACAAAGACCACAGACTGGAAATCCAAAATGTCAGAGCTGACTGCAAGAGTTAAAAGAGGCTTTTGGCCCTTTTTTTTCTCAAAAGAAGTCAGAAGTCACATATGGCAGTATCAATTCTTTTTTCTGAAATATTATTAATTATTCAATATCTTACTCTTCCTTTGGACTTGAAGTGAAGAGAAATCAGAGCCATCAGTCATCTGCACTATTTGGAAAAACCCAGCTTTCACAGTCAGGGCAGTGATTCAAGTTACACCTGAATTTTCTCCAACACGTCACTGTAACTACTGAATTTGACTGCCATTAAGTGTAACACACATAATAAAAATATCACGGTCTAACAAACTAACTGTGAGATTCACGTTAAGGAAATTCTGCACTTCAGTCCCTGATTCGTCCTCAAACTTACTCAATTCACATAACATGCCTACTTCATTTTCCCCCTGTGTACATACATCTAATTATCACAGTGGAGTTTTGCTGACCAATGAACCCACAAAATGCTGATGCTCAGATCTCCAAAATGATCCTGCGAAAGTCTTTTGCAGATAGGTGTGGCGACTCCCTCCCCAGTCCCTTGCAATTTACACAGCTGCCTCTTGCAAAATACTGTCAAATTTTGGTACAAGACATTGCGCGTCAAGGAGTTAGCATCGTTCCTGGGACAGGAAATAGGGCAGAGGAACAAGCAACTACCTGGCACGTCCACAAACGTTACAGAAAATGAATCAGTTGAGATTTGCTGAATATTTTTCTTAGTAAGTGCGTGCATCATTTCTGTAGCACAAATAAGACTACAGTTGAAAGAAGGCAGAGAACGACATGGTGGAGGGCTGTGCTGCCATCCAGCGAGACCTGGACAGGCTGGAGAGCTGGGCAGAGAGGAACCTGATGAAATTCAAAGGCAAGTGTAGAGTCCTGCGCCTGGGGAGAAATAACCCCCTGCACCAGGACAGGTTGTGGCTGACCTGCTGGAGAGCAGCTCTGAGGAGAAAGACCTGGGAGTCCTGGTGGACAACAGGATGACCATGAGCCAGCAATGGGCCCTTGTGGCCAAGAAGGCCAATGGCATCCTGGGGGGCATCAGGAAGAGTATGAGCAGCAGGTGGAGGGAGATCATCCTGCCCCTCTGCTCTGCCCTGGGGAGGCCCCATCTGGAGCACTGGGACCAGTTCTGGGTTCCCCAGTTCAAGAAGGACAGGGAACTGCTGGAGAGGGGACAGCAGAGGGCTACAAAGATGATGAGGGGCCTGGAGCATCTACCTTATGAGGAGATGCTCCAGGGACTTGGGTCTTTTTAGTCTGGAGAAGAGAAGGCTGAGGGGGGATCTGATCAACGCCTATAAATACTTCAAGGGTGGGTGTCAGGAGGACGGGGCCGGTCTTTTTTCAGTGGTGCCCAGGGACAGGACAAGAGGGAACAGGCACAAACTTGAACATAAGAAGTTCCATGTAAACATGAGGAGGAACTGGTTCACTTTGAGGGTGGCAGAGCCCTGGAAGAGGCTGCCCAGGGAGGTGGTGGAGTCTCCTTCTCTGGAGACATTCAAACCCCACCTGGACACGTTCCTGTGCAACCTGCTCTGGGTGGACCTGCTTTGGCAGGGGGTTGGAGGAGATGATCTCCAGAGGTCCCTTCCAACCCCATAGCATTCTGTGATTCTCCTGATAATATATATTATATATAACCTGCTTTGGATTCCTGCACAAAACATCAGAGACATCAAAACAGACTGGTTATCTGTACTTCGCAGATGTCCTTGAACAAAGAGGTAAACTTTTGGGGGTTTTTCCAACTCCTTTTCAAAATTTCAGAGATGGACCAAATAGAACATTCACTTGATTCTGGGGTGATCAATCTGTACAACTGGAAGTACTTTTTTATCCAAGAATTCAAAAATAAACGTCTATGTGCCCTTCCACCATTTAAGGGTCTCATCACAAGTTCAGTGACTTCTGCAACCAGCACTCTAATGAAAGCAATTTTGGGAGCCCTAGCTGTAGACTTTCTTCTCCTACATAATCAACAGCCTTTCCTTTGGTGCGTCTCTCAAACCTTTTTCATATCAGATGGCTCAGCACTCAAGAAACAGCACCTGAGTAGATGAAAGTTCTAAAAAGACAGCCAAAACTGGGAAAACACGAATGTGACTCAGAAGCCTTGCATAGTTTTCAAGATCACCGAAAGCCACAATACGGAACTCTTAGAGGAAATGCAACTTCTAACACTTGTTCACAGCTTTAAATGTAGCATTTTCTATCTACCACAGTGACAAACTCCTACCCTGGTAAAATACTGACTTTAGAATTGAAAACCATTAGTGGTTTAAAGTGCTAGTATGAAATCTTTACTCTTGACTAATTATATTATATCCATACAGCATATTCTATAGTGTGCAAAACAGAAGAAAATACCAATGTAAAAAAAGAAAAAAAGCTACTTTCTTATTTATCTGCTGCTGATTAATTCTGTCAATTAGCGCCATTTGCATCCCAGCGGACCTAATATTTTCAGAATATTAAACTAAACAAGTTGTGTGACACTTGTCAGTTTATTAGGAAAAAAAAAAAAACAAGACCCATGGATTTCATTTTGAAAGAGGAAGGTCATCAAAAGTTATCAAGATTTGATAGAGCCCTCTTGATCAAAAACGTACCCCCCAACCTTTCCTTTTCCTGTACTTGCAAGAACATTATTCCATACAAAACATGTCTTGCTCAAAATGCTCAAATTTCCTAAAGACTACTGGACTGTTTATTTTTCCAACTGTAAAGGTAGCAAGCAGTGGTGTTAATGATATCCCTACTTGAAATTTGCTTGCAATTACATTGCAAAAAAAAAGGCAGAATGTTAGTAAATTATTTCCATTCTGCCTATATGCCCATTTTCTGCATATCATTAAATCTATTTAGATATACATTTCTATAAATTATACTGCAAATTACCTTACTTCCAGAATCCCCGTGCTAGCAGCTGAATGAATATGCGGAGAAGATGTTGCCATTCTCTTTAGTGACAGGATATTCCACAGGATTAATTTGCACTATACCTTCAATTTTGTAGTTATGCTTATGCTAGTGATCAATGTTATATTCAATATATTTAGGGCAACTTTTTGCTAGATTGCCAAGGCAAACGCTAAGAAAAGAAAAGAATGAACAGTGAGAAAATGAAAACAAACCGAACCACGGTCCAGTGAACTGCGGCTTTGCTTTAAACACGTTAGCAAATATTTACCCCAGCTCCTCATTTCTCCCACGTTTCACAAAGGTCTATTAACCCCTTCCCTTTGGTTGGGGGTGGGAGCTCAGCGCACCGAGAAGGTACGTTCAACACCGGGCAGCCTTCAATGAGTTAACTTTCCTTCCACAAAGGTGAAGAGTTTTGCTGACCCAGTGCGAGTCGGCCGGAATAAAATTCAATTCTGCTGTAGTCAACAGGAAAGTAGGAAGGAAAATAGGATTTAACAAACAAAGCATAAAAAGTCCACAGCAGGAAATCATTATTTGGGCAATTGTCCACTTTGTTAAGAGACTGGGCTGTATTAATATCTATCAGGGCATACTGCTGTTGTTGGTGGTTTCTCTTTAGTGCCACGTCTAGTCTAATTAGTTACAAAGTGGTCGTACAGGCAAGAGAAATCCACAATTGTGTGAGGTTTCCGAGGAATACAGAATACATATGTCATTGACGCATAATCTGGCACCAGCTTATTCTGGGTAAAGTTTGAGTGGTTGCCTGAAATTAAATCAATACTAAAGGAAGCTCAAAATGCCAATAGAAGTGGTTTACAGAAATAGTTTCACTGACCATTACAGCTGCTATGGATTAGGCACGTTAAACGCTTCAGTTCAAGTTCACATTTTTAGTATAGATACAAAAAAAAAACCTGCAGGCACAGTATTCTGCCCGCATGTTTGCAGTTAAAAGCATTCGAGGAAAACACATAACATTGTTCCAAGTCACTATTTTACATTTATCGATTTCAGTCATGCTTCTCACCACAAGAAGGTTAAATTCAAATACGTTAAAACATAATATTAAAATATGTGTGTGTGCGTATAACACCGCAGTTAAGAAATAGATCTGTAGACAAAAATCTTGTAAACTGCTGGGGAAAGGCTGACATTCTACAGGGCTTTACAGATCACAGAGCCTTACTCATACAGTCATCATAATCATTATATTATGAAACCTAAAAAGCTACCAATAGTAACCAGTGAACAAGGTAACACCAGCGGTGTTTGTACTGGAGCGGTTCCTCAACTTTCAAAAGTACGAGAGCTGTCATAAACCCGTTTTAGTGTATTCTGAAGGGCCTGGACACAGAGCAGCTCCGCAGGCAGAACACTCACCTCACCATCAAGCCACATTTTAGCTCCTCTTTTTCCAGGGAAAGGGAAATATTTCCCTGGCTGCCTGCCTTACTCAAGCGTCTTTGAAGCTACCAGCAGCCTCTGAGACATGAACTTCTGGTTACAAACTGCAGGTGGGGAGGTAAGTAAAGGTTTGCAATATAACATGGCCAACCTTTTTATCAGACCCAGACAATTGCGATCAGTACGAAGGCAGCAGAGTGATGCTGATTTACATCGGTTGTGAACGCAATTCAATGATTTGTGCTGAAGAAAGATTTTAATTTACTTTTTTTTTTTAGGATGGGAGCGTGGTCCCACCCAACACTACTTCCCAACACTGCAGAGATTTATACGAGACACACGCTGAATGAATCGCTCTGATCCATTCATTTATAATCTTTTATGGAAACGGAAGGATTTATTATTTTATTAACTGAATAAAATTAATATTTTATCCAGTTAAAAGGATAAAAAAAAAAAGCTGATAAAACTGATCCAGGGCATCAGCTACTCAGAAGAAAACTGGAAAAGGTCAATGTGCACAGCCAGCTATTGCAAAAGGCATGGTGTGCATTGTATTTCACTCCTGACCCAAAAACTCCCCTTTCCCAACCTTGGCATTTCAGAGAATGTGGGTATTTTTTATATCTGACACTTGGTAGGGCTGTCATTTGCCAGCTTTCACAGTACTCTGACCACTTTTCAAGGTGTTAGGACAAAACCAGTATCTGGCAACACTTCTAATCCCCTCTAGATGTGTCTTGTGCTGAAATGCAGCAAACGGTGCAAGGCTCCTTGTAGCAATTAAGCCCCACATAAAACCAGTTTGGGAATAAGCTGATGAGATACCTGTGTGGGTCACCTGTGCCACCTCTGCTCTTTGTAACTGGGGTACTTTGACATTTGAAAAGTCCCATCATGTCCTCATTAGGACACTGAGGAAGTGTGGGCTGGATGAGGGGACAGTGAGGTGGATGGAGTCCTGGCTGTGTGACAGGACTCAGAGGGTTGTGGTTAATGGAGCAGGGTCGAGTTGGAGGCCTGTAACCAGCGGTGTCCCCCAGGGGTCAATACTCAGCCCAGTCCTGTTCAACTTATTGATGAATAAGTGACCTGNCATGTCCTCATTAGGACACTGAGGAAGTGTGGGCTGGATGAGGGGACAGTGAGGTGGATGGAGTCCTGGCTGTGTGACAGGACTCAGAGGGTTGTGGTTAATGGAGCAGGGTCGAGTTGGAGGCCTGTAACCAGCGGTGTCCCCCAGGGGTCAATACTCAGCCCAGTCCTGTTCAACTTATTGATGAATAAGTGACCTGGATGAGGGGACAGAGTGTTTCCTCAGCAAGTTCGCTGATGATCCCAAACTGGGAGGGGTTGTTGACACGCCAGAGGGCTGTGCCACCATCCAGTGTGACCTGAACAGGCTGGAGAGCTGGGCAGAGAAGAACCTCATGAGGTTCAACAAGGGCAAGTGTAGGGTCCTGCACCTGGGGAGGAAGAACCCCAGGCACCAATAGAGGTCAGGGGAGGACCTGCTGGAAAGCAGCTCTGAGGAGAAGGATCCGGGGGTCCTGGTGGACAGTAAACTCTCCATGAGTCAGCAATGTGCCCTTGTGGCCAAGAGGCCAATGGGATCCTGGGCTGTGCAGGGAAGAGTGTGGCCAGGAGGTGGAGGGAGGTCATTCTCCCCCTCTGCTCTGCACTGGGGAGGCCACAACTGGAATCCTGCCTCCAGTGCTGGGCTCCCCAGTTCAAGAGAGACAGGGAACTGCTGGAGAGAGTCCAGCGTAGGGCAACAGAGATGATGGAGGGATTGGAGCATCTCCCTGATGAGGAAAGGCTGAGAGAGCTGGGCATCTTTAGCCTGGAGAAGAGAAGGCTGAGGGGAGACCTTATTCATGCTTCCAAGTGTCTAAAGGGTGGGTTGGAGGAGGATGGAGCCGGACTCTTTTTAGTGGTTCCCAGGGACAGCACGAGGGGCAACGGGCACAAGCTGGACCAGGGGAAGTTCCACTCCAATCTGAGGAAGAACTTCTTTGGGGTGAGGGTGGCAGAGCCCTGGCAGAGGCTGCCCAGGGAGGGTGTGGAGTCCCCTTCTCTGGAGATCTTCAAGCCCTGCCTGGATGCTCCTGAGTGATGTGCTCTGGGCAGCCCTGCTTTGGCAGGGGAGTTGGACTGGATGGTCTCTAGAGGTCCCTTCCAACTCCAACAATTCCGTGAAAGCAGCCTTGGGCTTTAGATTTACGCAGACCCAATGGCCCCACCTGCCTGTTTATCTAACAGGGAGGAGATGCAGCGATACGCCTGTTCACCCTCAGCCACAGCTTTTCAAACATAAAGTGTGTAGTATTACTTCCACGTGCCTCAGCATGCCGCAGGGCTCCAGTACCCCTGTGGGTTTACCAATCTATGTATCACAACGGTGCATAAGTTTCCATACTTTTATGTAGATTACTTGATTAGTCTATCAACCATCTATTT
The DNA here is from genome assembly GCA_003697955.1 of Calidris pygmaea. Taxonomy (NCBI): domain Eukaryota; kingdom Metazoa; phylum Chordata; class Aves; order Charadriiformes; family Scolopacidae; genus Calidris; species Calidris pygmaea. The sequence continues at coordinate 287,210 of QJSC01022314.1, read as the reverse complement.
ATTGAAATTCTGTCTCAAGAAATATCAATTTAACCCTAAAATAATTATTTTCAGTTTTAGTGTCTGCAAATTTGAAATCACTTTCAGGTACGTCCATTAACAGAGATTTTGTTGAAGTTATTTGTAATTTACAGATTCATAAAAACCCTCATATAAATCTGAGGATTAAGCCAGGTTGTTGGTAATAACCTGGATTTACAGAACAGAATTTGGTTTCTTTTTGTGAAAGGTTATCTTTTATATTGTACTTACCCCGACTGCCTTTTTTTTGAGACAATGCTTTATAAAACTAACAACCAAATATTGACTTTTACACAAGACTGCAATTCATTGAGGTAATCTTAGGGATGAATCACAAAATATTTAATACTTGGTTTCTGCAAATTATTAGCAAGAATGCATGTCATGATTTACTTCAACTTCAGGTGCTTGATTAACATCTCAGTGCACTGAATTCTGCTGACAGATGCCATGATATTATTCAGGAAAAGTTTTATAGAACCAATTCAGAGACGACACTGCAAGTTTTGTCAGTCAGGGCACAACTATTACATACATAAAACATTCATTCTAAATATTAAAAAGATACTTAAGTCAAGCCTTATAATGAGAACAAGTAACCTCGTGGGTTTGACACTAGGCTGGTACGTGGGAGATGTGGAACCAGTTTAAGTAAAGCTACACTATACTTTTGGGCATATCTTTTGAAACATTTTAAGATGTCCCTCTGAAAAATGGGAATAATAGTTTTTTTTTTTTATTTGGGATAAGATTGCCTCTTCTAGTAAGATCGCGTTTGCGGTAGCACAATAATAAGATAACCTCTACAAAACCTCTTCTAAAACTTCAGACCACAATCTGCACTGACCTTAATTCAGGCAGAAAAGGGGCACACAGACATTCGTGACTCTGAAACAAATATGACAATAGAAAGAGTGCACTAAGTGCCTGTGAAGTGAATTCTAGGCACATTAAATATAAAACCTAACACAAACATGTAAGGAGAGAGTATCTCCAGCTAATTTATAAGTCCCTAAATTATGTCTTCTACACTTCTTTTATCCAGTGGCCTATGAATTGTATTTCCACGATGTACCCAATCAATACTAAGACAGTGTAAGACTCTTTATTCCCTAGATTTATACAGTAACTCTGGATACAACAGCCTAAATCAAATCTCCTGCTCAAAGCAGGGTGAACACTGAGTTCAAACCGGGTTGCTCAGGGTTTTTAGCTTATCTATCTGGTCCTGAAACCTCCAAGGAAGGAGATGCCACAGCCTCATTTGGAAGCCTGTACCAAAGTTCTACTGTCCTCATTGTGAAAAGTTGCAGGTTGGTTGTTTTTTTCCCTTTATGTCAATTTAGAACTTCCCCTGTTTCAGTTCACGACCATTGTCTCTTCTCCTCCTGCCTGGCAGCTCTGTGAAGATGGGCTTTTTCTTCTCAAATCCTCCTCCTTAATACTAGCAAGCTGCTCTCAGGTCCACCCCGAACATTCTCTTCTCCTGGCTAAGTAAGTCCCAGTTCCTCAGCTTTTCCTCCTAGGAGGAGAGCCCCAGCTCTCAGCTTCGCAGTCCTCTGCTGAACTCACCTAATTTTATCTACATCCTTCTTGCACGGGAGGGGATCAAAACTGGACACGCTATTGCCAATGTGCACATTTCCAAGTTTTGGGGGATTTTTTTTGTTGGTGGTGGTTTTTCTTGGTTGGCTTTTGGGTTTTTTTTTTTGATGTAACACTATTTGTAACCAATTTCTTGAGATAAAGATATTCATTAACTAAAAATGGACTAGTAGGAATTATGTAAGACCTCACAGCCTGCATCCTGATTCTGTTGTGCTCTCCTGAGAATATAATTTTTTGAGTATATAGTTTATTTATGCTTTTTTATTTACATCAAGATTTGTCATTATTTACTGCTCTAGGAGTGTCTGGTTTAGCTAATAACTTTATTTCAATATCATTTTGTTCACAGATAAGGTGAGAAATACTGGATATTCTGCATATACAGAACAAGAATGTTTTCTTAGGACTTTCGCAATTCAAGGAAAAAAACTGTCAGATATAGGTACTAAAATCCACATCAACTTTTCATATTCGATTATCATCTCCTCTAACTTACAGTATTTGTGGACTAATTCCTGAATCGGCTATAATTATTCTGTTAAACAAAGTACTGAACCCACTCTCGTAAGCTCCCAGTGGGGCTCTTTCTCCCTTTGGACCACATGCAATTTCTCCATCTACCAAGCTCAGGCTGTGCTCAAGTCTCCTGTATTCACAGTATAGTGCAGGAAGAGAGTTTTCTAACACTACGAAATGCAATCCTTTAGGAGGCAAGAACCATCATCTTTGTCTTCGTACATCTCAGTCACTGTTTTCTCATGTCACAATTTGATTGGAAGTCTTACCGATACAAAACCTATTTCAGACTAAACCACCAAAACCCCACAAAACCCTACCAGCCCCGCAGTAACAAAGCTTGCCTTACTTCATGTCATCTTGATCTTACCTGTTTATCAGCACCTTCAGTCTTCTCCCTCAACCAACATAAGACATTTGAACAAAAAAAAAACACCTTAAATGTTTTTGTAGGCAAAAATAATTCTTGCAACACGTTACTCCTGTTACAGGTAAAGAGCAATGCAGCAATTACTCCATTTGTTAGGAAGAGGTCAACATCGCCCTGTGGGCTCCTTGTAGAACTCCAGCAGTTACAAAATGTCTTTGTGCAATGTATCAGCATTCCTGAATTTTTGTGAAATCGGGGGAAAAAAATAAAACTCAACATTAAAAATCAGGGAGCTGTAGCCTTTACATGAAATACAGTTTTGTTCCTACCACAAAGCCAAGTGGTTTTGATCTTTCTGAACTCCTCAACCATGTGTGACCAAAGAATTCTTCGCAATGAATTATGTTTGCCTTCTGTGTTAAAGAAAAGCCAACATGAGTAATTTATAGAAGCCAGGAACCAAACATTAAAAAAAAAGAAGTAATAAAAAAGCCATAGGAGTCTTTACTGGGAGGGTCCTCACCATCTAAACGGAGCTGTTATGCAATATTTTTCAGTCAGATTTATTAAGTTTAATTTGAATACATTTGACTTTACAATGATGTTTGTACAAAAATTCCAAGGAGCAAAAACATTAAAAACTAATAAAAATTTTAAAAATTGAACGATCACAAGAAAAACAAGGATTCTGTAGAAGACTCCATTTTCTTTTAAAGCTTAATTGGGCTTAATTTAAATTTTTAAAGCTTAATTGGGCTTAAATTTCAATTATAAGTATCTTAAATACCATGTCCCTTTTTCACAAAGAGGATCCTGATATTTTGCTCTTCTTTTTTAGCTTTTATGTTGCTATTCCTTTGTCCAACGACTTCCTGTAAGGAGTGGTGTTGCACCAAAGTAACTGTAATCCTCCTTCTACAGGGACACAGAAAGGCTTCTTCAGAAGGCAGGAATTGAAAAAGCAGTAGAAAATATCACAAGGTCTGAATCCTGAGCCACAAACATCAACAAGGAGCACTTCGTTAGCTTGTGCAACTTCAAAATATATGTAGCTATATAAGTTTTGTAATGTCGTGTCGCCCCACCTCTGGATACATGAGATTATACACTAAATATTCTACTGAAAACCAAAGCTAGCAATAGAAAATACGTTTCTTCACCTTGTTCCTTCTTTTGGGACTTCTTACATGCTTGTTATACAGAACAATTAGATTTTTCATGTAATGAGTAAGAATCATCTCTCATCCTTTTAAAATTGATATACTCCATTTGAATTTGTCTACATAAGGCAAGATTTGTCACCTACAGCATCTCGCAAACCTTGAACTGCCTTAGGTAGACAGTTGCTAGACTGCCACTAAGTGCTAAGCTGTCACTGTGGGTACCATGCCATCTATGGGCTCATCTTCTCTGCAGAATTAATTGAGCAATTAATCTGAAGTTGCTCCTACCCTGAGTCATATCTAGGCACATGATCTTTCACATGAGAAGGCAACTCGCTTGAGATGTATTAACACAGATTTCCAGATAAAACTACTTCACACATCTGAAGAATTAATTTTCCAAAGGACCCTCAGTAACTAAACATCAGGTTAACAGAGGCACAAAAAAACTGAGCAAATGGGGCATACAATAGTCACATTTACCTCAGTAGACCCCTGAAAATACTTAACTTGCATCCAAACGGCTTTAAATATGAAAAAAGGATATTGAAAGAATATAAATCTTAGATCTTAACCAAAATGTCCAATTGACAGTAAGTTTGAAGGTATGTATCCAGAGAAAGTTAACAAACTATCAGTAACACCATCTTAACTCTGTGCTGATGTACATTACAACAATTACGAGTGAGGTTAAATAAGATTAGACTGCTTACGCCCTACTTGTGTAAGCAGAGGAATGAAATAGCTTCTACTTTGAAAACAATTCAAGAGCTGGACCTCATTCCCAAGGAAAGCCTGATCAGGCCAAAGCGTTTGACAAGTGAGCTGGTTAGACAGCACAAAACACCATTTACCTCCAATAGAAACTGATTCCTCAGTACAGTTGGGAAAGATCTCTTCTGAACAATCCAGTCCCTCACTTCTTAGAACCAGTAATTGAGAAATTTGTCCTATCCATTTATTACTGCAATATTCTATATGAATCACGAAAGAAAGTACTGGTTTGGAGAGGAACTGTTATGAAATCCCCTGCTAAGTTTAATAAGGTAATTGGCTGGGTCCTAAATCACTTGTAACAATTATGCGTTACAAATCCAGAAACAACTTTCTGTTCACCTTTTCTTCTAGCTAACCTACTGCCTTTTGGCATCTCCTGTTTGCTAGTGGTAGGTGTGTCCAGAGGTTACAAAGAAAACACGCTAGAAGAAATGTGTGCTCCCCCTCTCTGATAGCATAGTTCCTATGGTAAACCATTCTTCTTCTTTATAAATGCTTTAACATAAAAACCTACCTCTCAAGGTCAATCATAATCATCTTAGTTCCAAGAAGACACACATACAAAGACCTGTTCCACAGGCTGTCAAGAATAAATGACTCATTTTCTCAAACAATTGAACAAAAGGAAGCACTGACCAGATGTTACAAGATAAAAATTATAAAGTAGATATCTCTTTTTGCATCTCCACATATAAGTTTTACAGGGAACATTACTTGAATTAAAAAAAAAAAAATCATGAAAGAATTATTGTCAAGTATTTGCTTTCTGTGGAGCATCTAAGAGTTACAACCAGTAACTCAACTGCTTCGACGTGTTAAAGTTTGTCTGTCATTACTACAGAAATTAAGTCTTCACATCCGAAAGCCTCACTAGCTTCATACAAAAAGTATAAGCAACTCCATAAATCTTTCTGCATGTCCTGATGTCAGCAACTCCACGATGATTATACAGATGAGGAATGGGAGAATAATTACAATAATTCAAAAGCTTCATTTCCTATGTGACCATATTCAGTACCAGCGGTGTAAGGATCCTGATGACTTTAGTCAATGTACCAGTGGATGAGAAATCAACACCATAAAAAAAATTGTGCAGAATTTGACGGGATTTTTTGACATTTCTATCATATTAAATCACATTCCTCTCAGATTTCTACGAGAAGATTCAAATTTGACATTGACTTTTATTAATGTCTTCAGACATGTTTTCAACGCACAGAGTTATAAGAACTCTTTGGAAATTTTAGGTCTTAACTCTTATCAAATTTTACATAACTTTGCATGAGGAGGCTGGACATTACCAAATGTTGACAACCTTAGAGGCCAAAAATTAAAGATGCTTTGAGTTAGTTTCTCAAATATGTGACAGACGTACCATGGCAATACGGTGTGAAAGAATCTGGACTACTGCTGTGCCTGATTTTGCTTTTCTTTGGAGCACACGGTGGAACAGGCAAGGAAGTAACAACAGGAGTTCTGTAGCAGCTACTCTAGCAACCTATCGAATTGTTAGAAAACAAGACCTTTACTATTTGGAATAAATTTATAAGCCCCAGAGCAAATAAAGGACTTTTCTCTACCCTATCCCGAAGTCTTCTATAGGACAGTTCCTGAACATTATGCAAAGGTAACCTTCAATACGAGCTAAGCAAAGATCCAACTCATCAACCGTGATTTATCTCACCTGAAGGAAAAAAATTCACTGCATATAAGATCGCATACTACTCATTATAACTTCTCAGAAATGAAAATTCCATAATGACATTATTTATGATTCAATAGACTACGATATTGAGTAACTATTTATTTATTGATGTTAAAAAATATGAATTAATAGTAAATATAATATTAAACCCATAGACTTCCTTAAAGTACCTGCTGCAGTTAAAGTCTGAATTTCTACAATGACCTGCACCCAAGCAGCCATTTGGCAGAGTTCCAATCAGGATTCTACTGTGACGCAATTTCAAAGTTTCATGATTACAAAATTAAAATTGATTCTCAGTGTGCAAAAATATAATTTTTTTTTAGTGTGAAAAGGTACATCGCATATTTGTAATAGCCTAGAAAATTCTTATAAGCTCTTCCTTTATGAATACAATCAAAGTAACAAAACCAGCAAAATTCCCCTCCTCTGTCTAAATCATCTCAAAGTAAAATCAATATCAACATCAAATAGGGTCATTTAAATATCACTAGCGCTTACTTTCACTGTTTTGTTTTTTTTTTCTTTAATAGAGAGATCAAAGGAAATTATTGCAATCCCATAATTGGAAAGCAGATTCTATGCTTAACATAACCAAGGAACTTTATTGGTTTCTAATCTGGTCAAACTGTCAATCAGGGTCATTTCTTATAATCAGAGACCAGGAGAATTAAACTACTGCACCATTATCTTACGCAAATACTCTGGATAGTCAAACGTGAATTTTAACATTTACATCCTTCTCATTAAAAAAGCATGATTTGATCATGCACCTTTGATGCTTTGACAGAAAGACTAAAAAAGATTCAGTGGTTGAAATCATTAACACTAATAAAAAGAGAATTGGAAGACACACGGACGTGATGCACTTCATTAATTAATTTTAATTATCTTTTTTGATATAAAACTCTGAGTTATCAATCATAGAATAAAAATTATTTTGGCTAAGACAGAATTATATATACAACCTTGACATATGCACAGCTCTAATTATTCTTTCCTGCATAGCTGGAACCAAGGAAAGCAGCAAATGAAGCATGACCAACAAGATGACAGAAAGACGAACTTGAAAATCTCATTTCTGATGATCACAGTTACCATATTCTACCCAGCAAGTTGTTTATCTTTTTTCCAAATTAATTTGGAAATCTTTTTCCAAATTAATTTGGAATTTTCCAAAGTAATCAATGTTATCCTAAGCACGGTCCTATTTAAATAAAATAAAATTTCACCTTAATTGATTCTTTAGTCAGCAGACGATAAACAGCCACTTTCCAAAGTATGAAACAAGCAGGCAGTTCTGCACAGCTCAGTGACTACGACTGTCTTGGCTTCATTTTTCAGTCTCACTCAGGTAAAACACTGAATGACATAGAGCCTCAGCAGAAGTATGGGTGAGTATCATACTCTTAACCTGTTTATTAGTGGTTTTTAAAGTAGCGATCAAATACTGTGCAACCGTACATTAGTTGCTTTTGATCAACCTGCAAACAAAAGCCTCCCAAAAAAAGCTGGGGTGGGGGGGAAAAAAGGGAGAAGCTTATATTAACTTCCTTCCCATTTTGCAGTCTTAATTGTGCAGTAAAGCAGTGTTTCAGCGGGAAAAAAAACACAAACCACCACAAAAGAAACCAACAAACAAGCAACCTTAGCAAGCCTGTTTCTAGTTAACTACTTTCCTCATTTTGAATTTTTAATAGCGAGAAGAGAAACACAACCCATACAAAGAACAGAAACGTTCCTATAAAAGCTGCTTACCAGGTTGACTGTTCGTCCACGTGAGAATTCAGTACAAAGGCATTTGCTGCAAAACTTCCAGTTTACACAAGGACAACTCAAAATATTACATCTTTGTTAAACTAAATGTCGATTTCTTGGGAAAATCTACAGGTGAGACTAATGTTGCACAAAATATTTAAGGCTGAATGTAGACACAGCACAAAGAGAAACACTTTCTTATGAAAAAAAAGTCTTGCCTCCTACATCTCCTATTTGATCCAAATTTGATCTTACATCTAATTAAGACGTATACACACTGTGTCTGTCATATGCCTAAGTAGCAGAAAATTGCTAAGGGCTAAACTGTTTACAACCACCATCCTTTTTTTTTTTTTTTTTTTCCCGAAAGAGATCGCTGCAGCATTACCTAATTGTTTTACAATGTCTATTGTTGAAGATTTCACAAGGAACACAAAAGTTTGTGTGGAGAGCTGTTGTCTGTAAAGGGAGTAAGGTTACAGAGCAACAAGCAAATTTTCCAAGGGTTTTCACTGTCACCAAGGGGGCAGTTGGGTTAACCCTTTACCAGTAGAGCTTTGCCTCGGGAATACAGCAATTTTCCAGTTTCAGAGAATTTTCCCCTTGCCTGTCCCAACAGCTTCACTCCTCCTCAGAAATCTGGCCAGTGCTGCTGACTAATTTTAGATCTCTGCTAATTTACTTGTTAAAAATACTACTTCTGTCTTAATACTGTACATTTTGAAACATTGCCCATTCTGTAGCACTTAGAGAAATGTACGTGGAAAAAAAAAAAAAAAAGTAATTATAAATATGCACTGCTTTCATGCAAAGAACAGGACCAGAAATTTAATATTGTGTCAGCAGACTGTCTCAGAACTCCATCCACACACTCTCTGGTGATACGTAAAGTTGCTGCCTCACCCTTAGACACTTTCCTCTTCAAAGCAGGTACCAAAGAAACGAGTTTGTCCCCAGTTTTTTTTAACATCAAAGACTGGAGGTCAAATTAATCCCTAATGTAGCTCAATGAGATTTGTCCTTGTTCTTATTCCCCGAGGAAAACGCCATTCCAAAACATACATTTAATTAATATCCTCTCTTGTCTAGAGATTCCTACAGGGCTTTTAAACTTTTCCTTGCGGCATGCTCTTTGCAATTGATGTAAGTTAATACAAAGGCCTCATCTATGCTAGTGCCTTATTAGTGTTAGGAAATAATTTTACCATGTATGTTTAAAGCTGTTTCCCCAAGCACACGGATAACACTGAGTGACCACACAACAGCAGGATTATAAAACCAACCTAAAGCAAAGCCAAGGAAGCAGCTTTACAGTCTGTGACAGCCTATGGAAAAGTGGTGAAAGAGAAGGAGAAAAGCAATGCCTCAAGAGAGATAAAACTAGGTATGGAAAAAAAAAATTGACCGTTGACCCTATCTCATTCACGTTAATAATCAAAGGTAAAGGTACTAAGAGCTAAAACTACAAAGGATCAAACTTTTCATGCAGAGGCATACAGTTCTCTCAGGGCCCTCCATCACAGATTACTACAGAATTGACTTAAGCATATATTTAAGAGTCTTCCTGAAAAAAATCATCGTGGGTGTACACATAAACAAAGGGAAGATGCACAGTTTTTCCTGAAACAGACCTCACACGAGGAGAATAGCAGCCAGGAAGGGAAAAGTGAATTAAAGTGTAACAGAGAGGTGCAATATAATCTCCTAACAGCATTTAGCTTCTTGAAATTAGAATTAGACAAACCAGATAAATAAGGACTCCCGCTTAAGTGAATGCTTGTTTTAAAAATCCTTTAACTGCTTCTGCATCCATGTAACCTCTCCAGCTCTGAAGTGTACAGACATATGAATATTTTAGGTTATGATATGCAAATGTGTGCATTTTCAAAGAAGTTGCCTTGACAAAGAAAGCTAAATATTCTGACACACATACTTCATGCTTAGAAATAAGTCAAACTCAAGAATTAAAAAAGCAAAACTGCAAAAGCAACAATAAAAGCAAACAAGAGACCACAGGACATGGCTTCTGAACGTGACTCCTCAGAGAGGTTGGGACTATGAAGTAACAAAAGGAAAAAGAGCCTACGGGAGACTCTCCATATTTCTGGAAAAAACCAGCATTAGAACAGTTAGCCTCTAAGTACGCTTATATGGGAGATGGAGAGAGGTAGGGAGGGAGGAAGGGAAGCACTAATGTTACTCAAACTTTAGTTCTTATCTAGGCATGTTACAGAAGTCTGGAACTTTCACCTTGAGCAGAAGAAAAAATGTGAGGTTACATTTTAAAAAGAAAAACCATATGACTGTGAACTTGCTATACACTAAAAGAAGATGTTTCCAAAACCTACTGCAACATCATTCAGCTTCTAGGATCCCCTAGAATGTCACCCTTTAGGACCTGAGATTCACACAAGAAAAGATCAGTGCAGTGTCCTCCAAGTGACCTCCATGTGACCAAACCCAATGTTCTTGGTGAGGTGTTTGTCAGGTGAGGCCGATGCCAAGTGTAGAAAATCTGTGGAAACTTTTAATCCTTGGACTTTATCCTCTGGCCTTATACTTGCTCTGGAAATAGCCAGCTGAACAGAACCACTAGCCATGTCCATGCCAATGTGTTTGATTACAAAGCATCCATGCATCCATAGGGTCAGAAAAACCTCAAATAACCAGAATTTATTTTCTGGAAGCATTTGAAGTGACATCTCATTTTCCACAGCTGATAAGGATACGACTTAATAGAATATGCACTTTGTGGTGTGGTGTGATCTTCTAGTAAGAAGGTCATCCCAAACATTCCATATTTCGTTATTTTCTCATTTGTGCAGGCTTTTTACATTAAAAAAATTCAACTTTTATTGTACTATATTTTCAGGTCGTAAGATTCCTAAAGTACAACGTGATTTTTGAGAAAGACATTAAAAGCAATAAGAGCTCAAAACCAAAATGAAGGTAGCGCTTTTAAAATCTCCCCCAAATTTAAATGATCTTTCAACATACATCCAACTTTGAGCATAATCCAGTTCAAAGTAATTGATCATTTGCAAAGCCATTCCTAAGATACACTATTTACATGCTTTTGTAATATAAATAGCAGTATTTAAAAGCCAGGTTGACCTAGTGCTTAGAGACAAGGTTTAGTGATGGTTTTTTATCAGAGTTAGGTTGATGGTTGGAATAGATGATCTGAAAGGTCCCTTCCAACCTGGACAGTTCTATGATTCTATGATATATGCTGTTAATTTGTGGTTTTTTTTCCAAAAATTCATAACTGAGAAAAGAAGCCCATCAGAACAGCACTCAGACACACCATTTCCCTGAATGCATTCTGCAGACAAAGCTTCCTCGGTACCATGAAAACAACATCAAGGTTCAAGAAGTAATCATCTTGTTATCCCTTGAAAAGCTTTCTGATTTTACCTTCAGCTTTTGTTCAATTGAAAATTAGAAGCAGCAGCTTCCAAAGATCACACAGCCAATAGATTACCCTAATCATGGGTGAGATGGTAGACAGAATCACAGAATCACAGAATCATCACGGTTGGAAGGGACCTCTGAGATCACAGAGTCCAATCTCAAAGAAAACCCCAAAAAAACAAAACCAACAACACAGAACACCCCACCACATCACACCCATCCACAAACCAATAATCTTGGGCACCAGAGCATGCCCTGAAGAGCCATTTCTACATGTTCCTTAAATACCTCCAGGGATGGTGACTCCACCACCACCCTGGGCAGGCTGTTCCAGGGCCTGACCACCCTCTCAGGAAAGTCATTCTTCCCAATATCTAATCTAAACCTCCCCTGCCCCAACTCCAGACCATTTCCTCTGCTCCTGGCATTATTTCCTTGGGACAAGAGGCCAACCCCCACGTCTCTACACCCTCCTTTCAGGGAGTTGTAGAGGGCAATGTACAGGGGCACGATGACTTCCCTACTCCTGCTGGCCACGCTAGTCCTGATACAGGCCAGGATGCTGGTGGCTGGTGGCCACCTGGGCACACTGCTGGCTCATGTTCAGCTGGTTGTCCACCAACACCCTCAGGTCCTTTTCTGCTGGGCAGCTCCAGCCACTCTTCCCCAAGCCTGTAGTGTTGCCTGGGGTTGTTGTGACCGAAATGCAGGACCCGGCACTTGGCCTTATTAAACCTCATCCCATTGGCCTTGGCCCATTGATCCAGTCTGTCCAGATCCCTCTGTAGAGCCTTCTGACCCTCAAGCAGATCAATGATGTATGGCAGCCATAGGGAAAGTACTCCAAACTACTTCGGGGAGGAAGGTTCCAGCCTGGTATGAAGGATTATTCCACACGCAGTTCCACTGGGCAGCAATTATGCAACAACGGCAAGACATGGTAGAATTAACTAGTCACACAGCTCTTTTGAATTCTCAAAGAATAACTATTTTTATTTGGCTTGAAATATGATTTTTAAGGAAATACTGTAGACTCTAAAACTTCATTCTGATCCTGACTTTCTGCATGACCTTGGGTGAATCTCAAACTCGATATGCCTCAGCTCTTCCTATACCAAAATGAATGCAGCTTAACCTACCCACCTCTATAAATCTTTATCCTGCTTAAATGAAAGGTATTTTGCAACGTAAGTGCAAAATCTTGTTATTTATTAAAGGAGGCTTCTACCACAGCCCCTCACTTAATGTTGTTAGGGCCACCTTTTACCTTTAAATCTGGCTAGGCAATTATTGATTAGTGACCACACTACCTCTGTCAGAAATATAAAAGCGATATAAACATGCCTGCGCCTGACAAATCAGCCGTCTTAAGCAATGACTTGCGTAATTTTATCTATTTATCCTAATGCACCCCACCTTAGTAGTTTCTAGCACTCTTAAGTGGATAGGCTTGCATTAGGCAGCCCTGGTTCCTGTGGGGGCATGCTGGCGCTGGTGCCGAGGTGCTCTCGTCTGGAGTTTATGAGCTACTGAGAGGTTATTGCACAGAGCAGTTCAAATTTCCAGCAGGTAGGACTGAAAAGCAAAATATTGTGTTAATCTACAAAACGCTTACAGCATTAAGCTTTATAGGAATCTGCACTGTCCAGAGCAATATTGGCCAATTCCTTTCTGGAAAAAAGAGAATTTACATTGACTGCAGTGACAGTGTATCATGAATTACATGCTGTCAGGATTACTGTCATTCTTAATACTGAGTGTAATTCATTGCACACAATTAATACCTATCTACAAATAGCAAGGACTGAAAAGATACAATGATAGTTGTTATTCACGGAATCATAGAATCATTCAGGTTGGAAAAGACCTTTGGGATCATCGAGTCCAACCATCAACCCTACTCTACAAAGTTCTCCCCTACACCATATCCCCCAACACCACATCTAAACGACTCTTAAACACATTCAGGGATGGTGACTCAACCCCCTCCCTGGGCAGCCTATTCCAGTCTCTGACCGCTCTTTCAGTGAAGAATTGTTTCCTCATGTCCAGTCTAAACCTACCCTGTTGTAGCTTGAAGCCATTCCCTCTTGTTCTATCGCTAATGACCTGTGAGAAGAGACCAGCACCAACCTCTCTACAATGTCCTTTCGAGTAGTTGTAGAGAGTGATGAGGTCTCCCCTCTGCCTCCTCTTCCTCAAACTAAACAGTCCCAGCTCCTTCAATCGCTCTTCATCAGATTTATTCTCCAGGCCCTTCACCAGCTTCGTTGCCCTCCTCTGCACCCACTCCAGCACCTCCATATCTCTCTTGCATTGAGGTGCCCAAAACTGGACACAATACTCCAGGTGTGGCCTCACCAGTGCTGAGTACAGGGGGACAGTCACCTCCCTACTTCTTCTGGTCACACTATTTCTAATCCAAGCCAGGATGTCATTGGCTTTCTTGGCCACCTGGGCACACTGCCGGCTCATATTCAGCCGCTTGTCAATTAGGACCCCCAGGTCCTTTTCTGCCAGGCAGCTCCAGCCACACTTCCCCAAGCCTCTACCGATGGCAGGGGGTTGGTGTGGCCCAAGGGCAAGAGCTGGCACTTGGCCTTGTTGAAGCTCATACCATTAACGTTGGCCCATCGATCCAACCTATCCAAGTCTCTCTGTAGAGCCTCCCTATCCTCATGCAGATTATTATTATAGTTACTCTTGGTAAGTAAAAGCAGCCAGGTAAGAATCTATTCTTTGGAGTCTATCGTTAAAAGAAACTTCCCAGTTGTTAAAGGAATTAGTTTTTTCATGTTGCTGGCAACAATTTCATTACCAAAATGCATCTTAAAACTACATATTGCCTGAATGAACCCGGCTGGCAAGCTGTTTGAGAACATCATGTTGCTTTGTAGATGGCAAAGGGGTGACTTAGAAATTATTTTATAGAAGAAGTAATAAAAAGCAAGATATTCGGCTAGAAAGAAACAATCTACCTGGAGCAGGTTATATTTATCCAAGAGTCCATATATTTAATGATCAAATTTAGATCTGCTAAGAATAAAACACTCCATCTCCTGCTAAAATTAGTTATTAAAACTGGTAGACTGGGAGAGCCAAACTCTGTGAGAATGATAACTGCCAGCTGACTGAAAAACATTCCATTAGCAGGAGATAAACTGACTGGAATAAACAGAATGTCACAATGTGACAGGAGCAAACTGCTGCATCCCAAACACAAGAGCAGCTTTTTTAACATGGCAATAAATTACAGCTGAGGAAGAATGCACACAAATGACTTTTTCATCCCTCACCACAAAAATTTGTTACAAATAGTAATCGACTACGCATTAAAGGTAAAATAATGTCCAAAAAAGTGAATTTAAGAGACATAAGAATGGCAAAAGCAGTTTCTAAGACAGTGGAATTAAAAATAATCAACTCAAAGTATAGCTCCTCTCACTTGCCAATTAATAAACCCATCTATAGATGACTCAGATTTTTTTAAAAAAAAGCAACAACAACCAAACAAAACCCCAAAGACACATCTGCAACTCCCCGGAGGAGGTTTTGTAGAAAAAAATAATGCTGCTCTTCTAACAGCTGTAAAGGTATCTATCTCACCCATAAACAAGTGAAAGACACGAGACATGCCCAATTGTGATTCAGCACTGGGGAAAAAAAATCATACAGATGAAACTGTTAACCATTTTTTTCAATAAATGGGTTTGCCTTTAAAGCAGTTCTGAGTTTCATAATGTAAGTGAATGGATCTGTTCTCTAAACCAACTCATTTTTCCTCTCAAAATGCAAACTTTTTTCATTGCTAGCAGTGTGCCACGAGCCTGGAATTCTACCCCGAGAACCAGAAAAAAGAGGAGAGGATGCAAGTAGCCTTACGCTAGACATGGAATTTGCAGTGTGATAAAAGCATGAGCAAGGAGTTCCCAATCTCCAGCTGGTATGCACAAACTGTATGGAAAGCTTTTCAAGTTCTGCAGGAGCTGGGAATAGCGGCGAGGCCTAAAGCAAAGCCAAGGAACTCTTGGAACTTCTGAGAAACTGAATGTCAACACAATATCATTTATGAAAGTATGTGGTGAATTCTGAGAAGCTGCCTCGCAAGCCTCAGTACAAGCAATGACTTTAGCAGGAGCCTTAACTGCTTTTCCTGCCACCCTTCTTCTTCAGCCACTTCTACTTCGACCACGGAGTGAAGGCACCAGGGAGTGGACATCTCCTAACCCCTCGCTCATGGCGTTTAAGCAGACAGTGTCCCTATGAACAGCATGATTCCCATCAGATTTCCGTTAAATGACTTCTCCCCTTTAATTATTTTTTCAATGAAAGATGAAACTAGCAATGCACTCAAAAAAAAATGATAAATAGGCTGGAACTCCGTCAGGAAGCTGTCACTGGGCACGGAGAAGAACTGAGTATCGGATGATAGCAGGTTACCCACCCACAGAAGAAAACTCATCTCCATACTAAAATACTCATCTTATGGGTTTGTATGAATTCCTACTGATTGTGAAATACTTATTGTTTCAAATATTTCATATTGGAGTTCAGAGAAACCAAAGAACTCAGGAGATGGCAAAGAGCAGAAAAGCAATGCGACTCAAAGATTAGGGACAAATAACTATTACTTTTCTCTGTATGACAGCAAATAATTCCAGGTACTGATATAATGAATGCCGCAACTACATAAGAATTCGTTTAATATTCATACTGCAATGGCAACAGAAATACAGAGCACCTGCACATACAAAAGGACTGTTGCAGCCTTGAATTTCAGTTCAGTGCATGAAATAATCACGTGCATGAATCCACTCCTACCCAGTCCAGCAGCCCACTGGTATTATTAAAAAAAATATCTGGAAAACCACTGACTTCCACAGCCTGGATCTCTCAATTATCCCTATAAAGTGGGTGACTAATGGATTGGGTCCCTATTTTCCCCACATTAGTTTAAATACCATTATGAATTGAGAAATCTGGTCCCTGTTCATTTGCATAATAAATATTAGTCCATAAAAAGGGATTTTCACGTAATTGTTAGTGAATTCATGTTTCGTGTAATAGTAAAAAGCTACTTGGTCTCTTTTTTATGTGGCTGCTACTGTTTTCAACATCTGGAGAAATAGTTGAAAATAAATTTAAAAAATTTACAACTGCAGGAGTAATTACTGGATCAATATCATAATTTTAAGAGAAACTGCCAGTAAGGGTTATGGAATCATACCAATAACAAAAAGCAGTCAATTCAGGAGTATCTCCTTTGGTTGGACTGAATAAAGAAAATCCAATATATTGACATCTGATAAAACACATATTTAATAAAAAATTCTTCAATCTGACCAAAACTTGCACTTAATTTTGTGACACAACAATTAGATAAAACTTAAAGCAAGCTTCCTCTAATGCATTCTGCTTCATTAAAAAAAAACCAAAACTGAACAAATTTTGAGGGAAGAGGATTAAAGCCCCAGTATTTCTCTTACATAGAGGGAACTCTTTGGTTCATGTGCCCCTCAAACAGTGTCATTATCAAACATGAAAGAAAGCATAAGCCATTTTAGAAAATCTCTAGATATGCCCACAGGAGACACAGGAAGGGACAGATCTTTTTGAGGAAACTGGCCATCTGACTCATTTGTTCTTCCTTTTCCACTAAAGACAAATACAGCCCCTGGAAAATTTTGATTATTTTAATTTTTTTTTTAAACTCAAACTCCTAGGTGGGCCATAGCCACAATTAGATAAAGGGAATATAGCTAAGAAGTGTATAATCTTCCCACCGTCTGACATATACAACGTGTGCTAAGAGATGCTCAGCCTGAGCTCTGATGCCTTTTCCAAGTACTTCCCTTTTCTCAATACAACTGTGAACCTCTCAGAAATAAAACATCTTGTAAGTGATGTGAAGACAATAGAGGCAACGAAAAGGAGATCAGTAGGAGGAAGAAGTAGCAGTCTCTGAGTCTATTAAGTAACTTGAAGACCTGGTTCACCTCTCTATTCACTTAAATTTCTTCCAACCAACAACCCCATACCATCTCTTGCGTAAATGTGGAATTTCACAGTCTGTAATATGGTCTTCCTTTTAACCTCCTTAGATATACAGAAAATGCAGGATGACGGGTTGAACACACAGAATCACAGAATTGTGGGAGTTGGAAGGGACCTCTAGAGCCCATCCAGTCCAACTCCCCTGCCAAAGCAGGGCTGCCCAGAGCACATCACTCAGGAGCATCCAGGTGGGTATTCAAGACCTCCAGAGAAGGGGACTCCACACCCTCCCTGGGCAGCCTCTGCCAGGGCTCTGCCACCCTCACCCCAAAGAAGTTCTTCCTCAGATTGGAGTGGAACTTCCCATGGTCCAGCTTGTGCCCGTTGCCCCTCGTCCTGTCACTGGGAACCCCTGACAAGAGTCCGGCTCCATCCTCCTCCAACCCACCCTTTAGATACTTGGAAGCATGAATAAGGTCTCCCCTCAGCCTTCTCTTCTCCAGGCTAAAGAGCCCCAGCTCTCTCAGCCTTTCCTCATCAGGGAGATGCTCCAATCCCTCCATCATCTCTGTTGCCCTACACTGGACTCTCTCCAGCAATTCCCTGTCTCTCTTGAACTGGGGAGCCCAGAACTGGAGGCAGGATTCCAGTTGTGGCTTCACCAGGGCAGAGCAGAGGGGGAGAACATACATAAAATCAGACGAGGCACCCATAATTAATGAGATAAGCTACAATTATATGAGTCCAGATAACTTCTGTTTAGGTAGATAATATATCACATCTGCACCAGGGATAAAGAGAGGGTGACACAGAGTTATACCGTCCAGAGCTACAGAAAAGTTTTTATTGCGTGTTTAATGCAGCAGGAGCATAGCGTTTTAGCTGCCACAAAAATTCAAACAAGCCCTTCAGCTGAGTTGCATACGAGTAGGACAACTGTCTTCAAGCTATTTCATGCTGCCTCATAAGCAGTTATTAAAAAATAGTTAGCTATTTTCCCAACAGATTTTTTGTTATCCTCCAATATAGTTTGTTTGGGTTTTTTTCAACAGAATATTGCGTACAAGCACCAAGCCTTTTAGTGTCTAAGTCCCCAGGCCTACTTTGCAGAGAGATCAGGCTAAAAAGTGAGTCTGAAATAACACCAAAATAAAAAAAAAGACACATTCAAAACCACAAGAATTGTTAGTCCTGCTTGTCAACTGCATTTTAATCGTTTTTACAAGTCTGTTTCTGAAGTTGTGTGAGAACTAGCTGGCAAAAAAAAAAATGCAGCTATAACTTATCAGGGAAAACACAAAGCAATGTAAGCCATCTTGAGTGATTCTCAACAGCTTCATTTTAAAAACAGAATCACGACTGCAAGTGCATAAACTGATGAAAACACCGATTTATTTTTAAGCATGCTGTACTTGGAAAATCATTACAAACCAAAACAAGGCAGAGCTCAGCAATGGAAAAGAAGCTAAAAGAAATCCATATGGGCTTCATCTTTTCACATTTTTTCCCCAGACAAATCCTGCCGTCCTCAACTGTTCTACTCTGTATTCCCCTCCCTCTCTTGTATTCCTGCCATCTTCAGTACGGGCCTTTAAGTTGCTAGTCTCTCTCCTTCCCTTCCTTAGAGCTAATTATCCATCTGCTTGTCATTCAGATCCTTCCCAAACATTCCTTTCTCCAACAAATTTTCTTCAACACAGCACTCTACAGACATATACACTCATGTGTACGTGCAGGATGAAAATAAGGTCCCTGAGCACTTATGAACCTGGATCTGAAAGATCAGGCTGGAAAAACGAAAGATAAGATGAGAGGTAACAACATAATAGTTAAATTTACTCTACATTTGATTCTGCAGGTTGGATGTCCACTGTGCTAAAAGTTGAATTGGAATTGTGGGAGAGATCCAGAAATACCCCCTCAGGAATCTCTAACTTAAGGGACGAAATACCCAAGAAGTGATTCTCTGGGTCCAGAATGCAATCCTGGTCACTTGCCTGCATAGCCTACGGACACAGCAAAATATCTTCCAAGGAAAGCGTCCAAACCCCCAAAAAGCTGTGTGTAGAGCTACTAAGGACAGCCAGGGGGAAACAGTGTACTTCACATGTGATGGAACTTCACTTTTACAGGGGTTGGTACTCGGAGCAGTGTTGTTCAGCATCTTTGTTGGGGACATGGACAGGGGGATTGAGTGCACCCTCAGCAAGTTTGCTGATGACACCAAGCTGTGTGGCGTGGTCAACATGCTGGAAGGAAGGGATGCCATCCAGAGGGACCTGGACAGGCTGGAGAGGTGGGGCTGTGCAAAACTCATGAAGTTCAACCAGGCCAAGTGCAAGGTCTTGCA
This sequence comes from Calidris pygmaea, assembly GCA_003697955.1. Classification (NCBI taxonomy): domain Eukaryota; kingdom Metazoa; phylum Chordata; class Aves; order Charadriiformes; family Scolopacidae; genus Calidris; species Calidris pygmaea. Next base: position 267,534 of record QJSC01022314.1, on the reverse strand, counting down.
CCTGGGTCACAGCAATCCCAGGCACAAATACAGGTTGGGCGGAGAATGGCTGGAGAGCAGCCCTGAGGAGAAGGACTTGGGAGTGCTTGTAGATGAGAAGCTCAACATGAGCTGGCAACGTGCACTGGCAGCCCAGAAAGCCAACTGCATCCTGGGCTGCATCAAGAGAAGCGTGGCCAGCAGGTCCAGGGAGGGGATTCTGCCCCTCTGCTCTGCTCTGGTGAGACCCCACCTGGAGCACTGTGTCCAGCCCAGGACACAGGAAGGACAAGGACCTGTTGGAATGGGTCCAGAGGAGGCCACGAAAATGCCCAGAGGGCTGGAGCACCTCTGCTGTGAGGACAGGCTGAGAGAGCTGGGGTTGTTCAGCCTGGAGAAGAGAAGGCTCCAGGGAGACCTTACAATGGCCTTCCAGTACCTGAAGGGGCTACAGGAGAGTTGGGGAGGGACTCTTGATCAGGGAGTGGAGCCATAGGACGAGGGGACATGGTTTTAAACTGAAAGAGGGGAGATTTAGATTAGATACCAGAAAGAAATTCTTTGCTGTGAGGGTGGTGAGACACTGACCTAGGTTGCCCAGAGAAGCTGTGGCTGCCCCATCCCTGGAGGGGTTCAAGGCCAGGCTGGATGGGGCTTGGAGCAACCTGGTCTGGTGGGAGGTGTCCCTGCCCAGGGCAGGGGGGTGGAACTGGATGATTTTTAAGGTCCCTTCCAACTCGAACCATTCTATGATTCATCTCTCTTCTTCCATCGAAAGCATGCCTGCCTACCAGGTGGCTCCATTTGGAATAGATCAAGGACAGAAATGTCCAATGAAGACAAATGCCTTAATAAATAGGGTTGTCTCTTTGTAAAACTCCCTTCTTTGTGTTTTTTAATATATATAGCTGTTGTGCCTGAGTTTTGCTCTGAAACAGATGGTTTGGGTGCATTTTAATAATACCCAGGGAATGCGACTCCCGTAATAGCCAGGCACATCCCCACTTACTTGGTGGAAGGCAGTCAAAGTGAAGGGAAGTTTGCGTCCAACGGTGCATTTAAGGAATCTCTAAGGCTAAAGCAGAGCATAAGCTCGCTATTGTTTTCTTATTATTTTTGTCCATCCCTTCTTTCGTCCCATTTTAAATGCCAAAACAGGTGTTTAAAATTTTGCCTTTAGAAATGGGACACTGTGAAAGCAATTTCAATTCAGTACAGCATCGTGAAGACTATGTGATCTAATAAACAGATTAACTACTGTATATCTTCATTTTAAAATAAGGATCCAAGTTGTTCTTGAAAAATAAATATTGTCGTATGTATCATTTCATGGTGTCAGTAACAACAAAACACTTTTATATGTTTAAAGATATAAAGACACAATTACAAAGGAAAAGGAGGTCTTAAAACTGGGTTTCAAAAAAATTCTGAATGCTGGCTTCATCAGTGAGTATAGACTATATAATAAAAGGATAAAAAAAAAGAAAACCAAACCAGACCAACAAGAGAAAATAATGTCTTTCCTTGGTGAGAAATTCTCTGTGGTATCTCAGCTAACATTTATCTGTAACTACAGTCCCCACCTTCACTATTCACAGCATTGCCTATGGAAAAACAGCCAACAACTGGCAGTGATGCAGCCTGATGAACAATAACGTGGTATGCAGTTTCAGAGAGGAAGAAGATTGAGAAAGACAGTAGAGGAAAACTGATTCCAGCAGAACGTTGAAGACGCAGGTTTTGTGGTGGGCAACCTTCTTCTGTACCTCAGGAGAAAACTCCTTTCCCACCTACTTAAATAACAGCAACAGACACGTGCAAACAACCACGAGAATCACAGAATGGTTAGACTTGGAAGGGACCTTAAAGATTATGGAGTTCCAACCCCGTGTCCCCAGGGACACCTCCCACCAGACCAGGTTGCTCCAAGCCCCATCCAGCCTGGCCTTGAACCCCTCCAGGGATGGGGCAGCCACAGCTTCTCTGGGCAACCTGTTCCAGGCTCTCACCACCCTCACAGCAAAGAATTTCTTCCTAATATCTAATCTAAATCTCCCCTCTTCCAATTTAAAACCATTACCCCTTGTCCTATCACTGCATTCCCTGACAAAGAGTCCCTCCCCATTTCTCCTGTAGCCCCCTCAGGTACTGGAAGGCCATTGTAAGGTCTCCCTGGAGCCTTCTCTTCTCCAGGCTGAACAACCCCAGCTCTCTCAGCCTGTCCTCGCAGGAGTGGTGCTCCTATGAGAAGACGAACTGCTTAATGTTTTGGCTCAGCACCGTATTTCTGGGCGACAGAAAAGCTCCAGGGCATGAGATGGACAGGCAGCGGGTCCTACGCCTTGGGAGGTGCCAAGCTCTGCACGGGAGGTACTAAGAGGCTGCGGCTCCTCCTGAACTAATCTGCAGGCTCTGGGGAGCGTGCCCCTGGCTCTGCACCGCCAGCTCTTACACAACACATTCCTGGAACCACGTCAGCCTGGCTGAGCAATGCTATGTTTAGTGCAGGACATAATGGGTTATGAATCAGGAGCTCTGAAGACAAGAACCTATTCTTTTTCTTTTTTTTTTTTTTTTTTTTTTAAAAAAAAAAAGATGTATTTCCAATGTGTATTAAACACACCAGGAAAACCGTGACTGCAAGGTTTGGAAATATCACTGCAACCATTTATTCCACTTAACATACCACCTGTATGACAGGAAACAAAAATATGTGAATACAAATGGAAAATAAAATTCTACCATAGTTAAATATACCACACACAGAGACCTTTTCATACAACATCATCAGACAAAATAAGAAATGTCAAAAAAGATAACGTCAGTGAAATCTATTAATAAAATTAAATTTCATCAAGGCTCAAGCCAGAGGAGACAGCAATAAAACCTTGGTAAACAACCTTACACTATGCTTTAGAAAAAAATCAAAAGGAGAAACATTAGTACCATTTTTTTATTTTAATCTAATAAAGTTCTTTTTGCAATTAAGTGGAGAATCAAATTAAGGGATTTAGTCATTTAACCACCTAGTAGGCAGGTGCAATCAAGTGGCTAGGTGACTAAATCCCAAAATACGGCTGTGCAGTTAAACAGCAGACATAAATTTGTCCTTACAAAATTATAAGTCATCTTTCAAAAGCAACCCCCTAGGGGAAGAAGGAAAAAAAAAAAAAAGATCATTTCTTATGTTACTTGCAAAGTAACTGGTTCTTATACTTCATCCCCAGAAGGCTTTTCTGTTAGAATGAAATTTGGAATAAATAAGAAAAATAATTGAAAGTGAAACAGACTTGTGGGAGGTATGTTACTAACAAATACGGCTTTTTTCAGTTCCCTTTAATCTGCCGTATAGCTTTCTAATTAGACAGATCTGCTCCAAGTAAGCCAAATAAATCCATAAACCCAATTAAAGCAAAACTCTGAGGTTTCTACTCTCCATTCTGAGGATCAAGTTATTAAATTACTTTCACCTACAGCAGCACGGATTTCTCCTCTATAAAACACATGCCCAACCTGACCAACGTGAAGTGGAGCCATTGCAAAAAGACCCCATCTCTCTCTTTAACCAACCCCCAAATTTCTGTTATATCAAAACTACGAAGTTATATGTTGGGGGCTAATTATTAAGGGTTACTTCTTCCTTCCTGGCTCTTTAAACTTCCACCCATGCTAAGCCTGTGATTTCATGTAATTTATAGTACGCGTTAAGATAACTGGACATGATAAAGAGAAAACAGAGGCAAGAGACGCAGTATTTTATGTAGAGGGGTTAATTTTATCAATGAAGCAGTACACAATAGACCACCTCATGGTGTTTTTCACAAACTGAGAAATTAAACCGCAAGAACTCTTAAAAATATCAAGTTTTCTCTGCCCTACTCTTCATTTAAAAAAAAAAAATAATTATATATTTCACCAAAACATTACAGAGAACCAGAAATCCATGACACAACTATAAATGCTGCAGTTCAAAATGGTTAAAACAACATAACTTGAGACCACACTTCTCTAGTGGCAGTGAAGTGCTTTGACTTAAAAATACTTTTACATTTAAACCAAAAAGCACAAAAGAAATATTTACTAGACAAACTAAATAGATCAGAACTAGCTCAGGCCTCAGTTCTGCAAACCACCTGCCTATGAACAGCACCACTGCCTATACGTTAAATTTTTGTCTGTATCACCAGGGCCCAAAATAAGCACATAATTTTGCTACAGCGTTTGAAAATCCTGTTTGTAATATTTAAAACACCCATATAAATGGTTAAACTAGAAGTGCCTACACACATATAATTGATCCTAAAAGATGATACAGCGAATCATCAACATTTTTGTTCTTTGCTTTTTTTAAAAGTATGCTTGTTTTTTGATCCTGCGGGGCAAGATGAGAGAATATAAAACTAAACAAAACTTCAATTCAGATAAGAGAAAAGCGAGTTAAAAGATATTCAGCCCGCGAACTGATGTCATTCTTCTGAGAAAAGGCTTTGCTTATCAGGCAAATGTCTGAAGGACAGTGCCCCTGAGGAAGCCCTTTTCCCTAGGGTAATTTCTGTTTAAAGAAAACCTGTTCGTATCAGTGGGTTTAGATGTATAAACCTAATAATACACAGTTGTACCTTTCCCTTCTCCAAGGAGATGTTTAAATCAGATTGAGAAAACAACAGTTTTGCCGAAGAGGCAGAATCATAGAATCATAGAATGGTTTGGGTCAGAAGGGACCTCAAAGATCATCCAGTTCCAACCCCCTGCCCTGGGCAGGGACACCTCCCACCAGACCAGGTTGCTCCAAGCCCCATCCAGCCTGGCCTTGAACCCCTCCAGGGATGGGGCATCCACAACTTCCCTGGGCAACCTGTTCCAGTGTCTCACCACCCTCATAGTAAAAAATTTCTTCCTGATATCTAATCTGAATCTTTTTTCTTCCAATTTGAAACCATTTCCCCTTGTCCTATCATTACACTTCCTGTCAAAGAGAAAGGAGAAGAAAAATGGTTATGGTCAACAGTTTTTAGACTGACCTTCTCTACATATGTACAGGTGAAAAAAACTAGGTAGATGTTACTTAAAGCAGAGGGATTAAGGTGAGAGGAGATCGATGCAATGTCACTGTCCCGGGTAAGAGGTACGGTCACTTCTGTCCCCACCTGAACTGCTGAGGATTGCTTCATAGGTGGGCACAAACAGAGGGATGTTCTACCTATACCTGCACAGCTAGGGAGAGATCTCACCCCTTGGCCTCCCAGGAAAGGAGAAAAGGGCTCCGAAAGGCCAATAAATCAAACTCAGGCCCGGGAAGCTTTTATGCACATGATACAGGGGATCAAGTCAGATTGAAGTTCAAGATGGTCAGAAAAACAATAACCCTATAAAACCATCTAATGCGAATGAAACTGTATTCTCTAAGAAGAACCCTTGAAAAATCCAAATCACATGAAAATATTTTGCAATACCTGATTAATATCCTGGATGTCTGGCAACTATTGAGTGACCCACTCTTTATTAAACAGTCCATGGCTCCTGAAGTGCCCTGAGCGTGTTATTAAAGGTTCATTTCATTGATGGGTAAGTGTAAACTGATTGCAAAATTTTGCACCTCAGCAACAAAAAAAGGAAGCTAATTTCAAAATTATCCTGAGACTCTCAAGATTTCGCATAGTATTTGACTAAACTCTCAGACTAGAACAATTCTTAAATTTCATCACCTCCTGATTTTTGTAATCTCTCTATATGGATATAATCTATGGACAGGCCTATACATTACCTAGGTGGTGCAGCATACGACCTAATTAACTTTTACTCTGCTTATTAACAAAGACATGTCCACGGAATGACAAATGTAAATGTGGCTGCTGCATGAAGGTCAGACTAATCTGGGTGTGCAACCAGTACTGGGCAGTGACACAACACAACACAAAGTTGATCAGTTTTTGCTCTAAGAGAGAAGCCAGGGAGGGCAGTAAGAGGTAAACTAAACCAGTATTGAGGATAGTCAGAAATAAATTTTCACCAAAAAGACACATTTCTAGTTTTGCAAGTGTTGATCGCAGATCACGCTGCAGGTATCTCTCAGGTACTTAAAAATTCAGCTTATATTTCATTCCACTGACAGACACACATTTGGCCAGGTCTTCACACAGCGAGACAGCCCTTACCAGAGAAGGAGGTTTACTTTTTTTGAACTCATACTGCTCTAACTTTCTACACAAAATCCACCTGTAACAGGGCAGCATAAAGCACTGATAGATACGCTAAGAAAATATCCTTTAAGCAGAGTATCAACGTTTCCTATTCCGACCAGCGAAAAAAATGTAGGCATGTAGGTAAGAACAGTGAGATTTGAGATTAAGATACATTTTTCAACTTTTACTTGAATGTGGGAGCATGCTGAAATAGAATCCATACTTTAATAACCTAAAACAGGAAATACTCATTTAAAAACAGAACTGGAGGACAAAGTATTCTAAATTAAAACAATATCACCTGCAATTACCATAAAAATACACTTCATTTAAAGCTAAAATAGCATAGGCAGAATTTGAATACTTTTATAAACAGAAACCAATTTCTGAAACGCCTTATTCAAACATGAGTAAAAATGGAGCTGCACGTTTGGTTAATTCTGATGCCACTACCAGTGACATATACTGGGTGTATCTACGTTACAACTGAAGTTTGGAACAGAAGTGAGCTTTGGAAGTCACCCCCACTTTCTGTACTTTAGTTCATATACCATGGAACAGTCTCAAAGAATAGAGTCGAGACTCCTTTTAGATAGAGCAACACTAGAAAATGCATTTCAACCGCTAATGGAGTCCATGGGAGCAGATGAGAGAGAGTCGGAAGTGAAACGCCCTGAAATATAGATAGTGTGAACATCAAGCTCTCCACATAAACTGCTTCCTTCCACAAATGTTGAGGTTTTTTTGCCCTGGGCCGTTCAGCATACCCATTACGATCACTAGACCACAAATTATGCCTACTATCATATGCTGCTACTTCCATTTAAGCACTGCAGAGTAAACTGCATAAATAGCACTGAACCTGTTACTTATCCCTGCTCTTGGCACCTGAGCTTGGTCTCCCCAGCCCCAAGTAGATGGAGAGAACTTGCTGACGCTACAGTTCCGCAAACAAAGTAAAAGAGCATAAGCAATACTTATTCTGAAATAGGCAACTGCCCTTTCCCAACCCTTACCTTTTAACTTTCCAGCATGGGCTTAAACATTTTTGGAGCTGTGTAGAGAAGAGGATCCGAGAACTGCTTGAGGTGAAACTAGCTCAACGTGTGAGCATGGCACAAGGAGTCCCAAAGCAAAGATGCGCCCAGTCATGAATACCTGAACCTAGAGCTTCCCCCGGAGCCACGTTGCTCCCTACAGGGCATGCAGGGGGACTGAATCGCCATTCACAGCCCCGGAACAATCCTTGGAAAGACACAGGTATCTTCACTACTTCTTCAGCGAATTCTTCAGAGGAATCTCCTTTCTTCATTAACTATCCAGAAGCTTAGATGGCTAATGTAGGTGGGATAGAATCATAGAATCGTCTGGGTTGGAAGGGACCTTTCAGATCATTTAGTCCAACCGTCAACCTAACTCTGATTAAAAAACAACAACAAAACCCCCCCAAAAACTAAAAAACCATCACTAAACCATGTCTCTAAGCACTAGGTCAACCCGGCTTTTCAATACCTCCAGGGATGGGGCCTCAACCACTGCCCTGGGCAGCCCAGTCCAAGGCTTAAGAACCCTTTCCCTGGAAACATTTCTCCTAATCTCCAACCTGAACCTCCCCTGGGGCAACTTGAGGCCATTTCCCCTTGTCCCATGGCCTGTTCCTTGGGAGAAGAGACCGACCCCCCCTGGCTACACCCTCCTTTCAGGGAGTTGGAGAGAGCCAGAAGGTCTCCCCTCAGCCTCCTTTTCTCCAGGCTCAACACCCCCAGCTCCCTCAGCCTCTCCTCACAAGACTNCCCCTCACCAGCTCCCTTGCCCTTCTCTGGACCCGCTCCAGCCCCTCAAGGTCTTTTTTGTGGGAAGGGGCCCAAAACTGGACACAGAATGAATTACCAGGCTTGAAACCAAGGCTTGTGTTTTCAGATACTGAAACACTTTGTTAGGGGCCTGAAGTAAGCAGTCAAAATACCGCTTTACATGCTTGATGCAAAGCTTGATTCAAAAGCAGGTCTATCAGTGGTACCAATGATATATGGAATATACTGGACATATATCTCCATACTATGTTAACATATAGTAACCAATAGTAAAATTAAAAATAATTTAAGCAAAATATTATGCCATCTACTTCCTCTGTACTCAACAGTGAGGTCAGTGGAACAAAACTCTGACCTTTGAATTCACTGGAGACAGTAGAAAATTGTATTTCCTTTTTCTCCTTTAAAAATGCTAGGGATCTGGTAGGGTTGACCTTTGGAAAAGGCAAGTCTGCTTCTTTCCAATTCTAATAGATTAAGTCAATAACCTGAATATCTGCATAAACATTCCAATTAAATATCAGTAGTTCTAAGTAAATCTCATAGGCATCCAGATGCAGAATTCAAAGCTACACAGGTACAAACCCTGGAATAACAAATTATATTAAAAAATAACTCAGAAGTTCGTTCCAGAAGAGACTTAAAATGTTCATAATTTAATAAGGCTTTTTTTTTTAAGGTTTAGTGAATGAAATGTAAGACACTGGCAGCTTTGCCTCATTCCACTGCTGTGAGCTCAGCAGAATTAAAGGGCGAGAGGCGGGGGCACATGTGTTCACAGTCACATAAGCATGAGGAGGAGTGTCTTACAGATACAGTTCGCATCACTTTCTTTATTATACTGTACCTTTAGTAATGTACTTGGCTTCACATTTTTTCAGGTTAGACATACTATAAGCATCCTACAAACTACCACTTAAACACACCAGAAGAGCTCTGCAGATCCTCCAAAGGTGGAAAAGCTTATACTTTTCTGTTCACACCCTTTCTCTCTTGGATCGATCTTATCAGTTTTACTCAAACAAAACTGCGCTTCTTGTGTCTGGAATTGCGCTCCCAGTGCTGCTGGTCCGAAATTTCCACTGCCCTCAAACCTCCCTGCAGGTACCCGGCTGCCATTTTTCCCTCCTCTATTAAATACCTCGTTTTTAACACATCATTTAAAAGCATGGCAAGGATTTGAGACAGCGTGGAAGAAACAAAGAGCAGAATAACAAGTTTGTGATGTAGCTCTGCTTTACCACACTTACTGGGTGGGAGAGCTGGGGGACAGGCACCTGAAAATAATTTTCTGCATTTTGTTATTTAAAAATCATAATTTTAATTTAATTTCTCTTTAGTTTTTGAATAGGATTTCCTTATAATGTCGTTAATCCCTAATTGGCCTAAGATACACCAAAAGTTACTCTCAGGTATCTGTTACCTAGATTGAACCATACTGCAAATGGATTCAAAATTTGTTCAGCCTTTAGAAAACTGGACTTCATAAATGTTCAATACACTTTATCTCTGTATAAATTAATGATCAAGTCATTTTAAAGCATCGTTAATCAGCAGGTTGATCTATATTAAGGCTCCTCTAATTGTTATATGACACACCGTTTCGGATCTCACCTGAACTGATCTCACCCTTCAATGAAGTGAATGTGCCCAACATAAGCTGGACAAGAGAAAGACTTGAGCCTACGCCTCAGCTACTTTTCCAGCGCCAACGTTTCTGTCACCAAAAGACCTGACAAATCAGTTTGCTCCCCATCATTCCAGCATCAGAATCCTTCTGTTCCTTCAGCAATGGGGAATCGATTACAAAGATGTTCCCTTTTCTATTGGTCATAAATCTGTGCTGGAAAACAAACTACAATTTTTACAAATTTCTCAAATTCAGCTCAATGAGACAGAGCGCATCTTGCTAGAACAACTTAAAAATACTGACTCCAGCTTCTACAGGAATGGCAGGTTGGAAAGAGGTGTCACATCACAAGACAAAGGGATCTGAACGGCTCTGAGTGACAGGCAGACATCCTTCTGGGGGACAGGAGATGCACAAAGCAAGGGAATGTACCACGTCTATCCAGAGATTCCTCTGGACACTTCTGTGGGTTATTTTATACAAAGACAGCAGGTCTCTGAGGATCTCTCTCATCATGAGCCCGTTAATTCTACTTCAAGCAGTGCCTGCCAAGGATAGTCTCCCCTGAAACTGTTAGTTATGACAAAATCAGGCAACATGCACTAGTTAATGTATATTGCAGATTTTAAAATCCATCCTGTTTGCTGTAAAACCAGGGATTTTCTTTGTGGTATTTTAGAACGAAGCTCATCACCAGGGTTCTGCAATGAGGACAGCAATATAAAAATCTACCAAATCCAGAGATCTAAAAAGGCTTTAAAAACCGATTTCAAAAACTCAAACCCAACTCCTATTTTTTTGTGGCAGCAGATAATGGTAAGCAAGCAATGCTCGAAACACCTGCTCTCAGAGAACTAGCAGAATATTCCCATCTAGGATTTGAGAAAGAGAAGGCAGAAGGGGAGCCCCCTGCCCCTGCTTTTGTGACATAAGAACTAAGTACTTCTCAAAGCTGGTACAGTGGAAGTTACAAACATTAGCCCAACAAAATTAAAAATAATTTCCATGTTGTCTCTCCCAGAACTACCAGGCAGGAAAACCACAAAGGATGGCTACTCTGAGGAGTACAGAAAATTCAGGGACCAAATAACTGTTGGGAAAAAAAAAAAAAAAAAAGGGGTTGAAAGAATATTTAGGTGGAAGACTTTTTGAGAATTAGAGAATGATTTTTCATTCCTAATTTATCCTATATGATTTTTTTTAATTCCTGTATGAACTTTAACTGTTATCTTCCACAAATATCCTCCCACTGATTTGCAGAAATAAGTCTGAAACCACTTTCAGATTCTCTACGTTGAGCTGCACGCATACTTAACATTTCCATTGGGTACTTTTTCGGTTTTTATTAACAATTTTATTAGATATTACTATCACCCTCTGTCCTATGACTCTGTAAATTACCTAGAATTCGATTTTAGGAGCAAATTCAGCTCCTAAACAAAATCAGTTTCGCACACAAACCTGTGAGGTGTGCTTCTAGAACAGTTTTAGCCAATGTGTCTGTTGCCTTATTTATGGCTGTGCGTGTGTAAACTCCTCCTTGTATCAACGTTAGTTCTCATTTACTCTTCTGGAGAACAAGTTGAGGGATGTAACCTGGCAGAAGACTGGCCTTTTGGAACTAATAGGCAATGTTCAGTTCTGGAGGGAATGGCAACCTTGATGGCCTTAACCTAAAGAGTTGTAGAAACGATCCTGAACTTGAAAGAAGAAACAAATGGTTAGTAAATATAGATAAGGCAAAATTCAGTTTGGTACTCTAATCACTGACCAAATTAATGAAACCTTGCATTCATTTCAACTACCTTTCTCTACATGTAATACAATAACTTTAAAGTGTTACCTATGATCGCTTTTCAAAATTCAGGAACGTCCTACAAAGCACCTAATTCTTCTTAATGAAATTCAGACTAAAAAAATCACAGAATTGAATACGCAGAGCAGCTGTGATATCTGGACAGGAAATCCAGCAGATCTGATCACCTGCCTTCATAACTACCAATAACCATTAACACCTTCCACTTCTCTATCGAATACTCCAAGCTGAGCACTCAAAAGAATTCATTATTCTCCAAGAAAAAAAAAAGGACTCCAGGACTGAAGAGTGAAAGGAGAAAGTGGGAGCAAAAGGGGAATCACTCCAAAACAAAGCTGATTGACAGAAAAAGCAGATCTGAAATACAGATATTAAGATGCTACCGCAGGAGAGTGGGGTGCATTTACTGGAAAAAGAAATCAGTTTTGGCTAAATAGTCTATGTTTTCTAGTTCGCCTTTGCATTAAAGTACACAACACAGGTCATGAGGTATTACATGAATATAACTATCAAACATTGAAGATCCAGAAAAGAAACAGTGAAATACAGGATATGACACATTACTTAAGTCAGTGCATAATTGTCAGAACAGTACTCCAGAAAGCAAATTAAATTCAACAGAACTTCTCATGTTGCCCTCCCCTCTTTTTTTCCTTTTTTTTTTTTGACATTTATTGTACTACACTGTATCAGACAGCCCCTCTGAAAAATCCTTTTAACAAAGGAAAAAGAAAAGAGAGAATAGTAATTTAATTTTAGACTGTTCCAGATTGATTTCTAGTCCATGCTCAGATGTCTGGAATTCAGCCAGAATAAAAATTGTATTTTAGAGAAAATGAACACAGCCTGTGAACAGTTTATTATCCTAAAGTTTAGCTGTAAGTTATAAATACTCCAAAATGTTAAAACTGCTGCTCAAGGGTATTTATGTGTTGGCTTAGCTTCATGTTTGTGATGGAGTCTTGACCTATTCTCCGTTTCACGAAACCAGCAAGCTGCTAAGGAGGACAGGAGAAGCAGCTGTCCTAATATGACATTTTTTTTTCAGACTTGCAATCAAGAAAGACCAAATACAGTTGACAAAGAAAGACCAGAGGGTGTTTTCACTTTGCCTACTATACTCCCCTGTGAGTGCAGTGAGAGTACATAGACTTAGCAGTGTAGCTGCTTAAGAACTTTGTTGGATCAGGTCCTGTGTCCACAGCTTCAGAGCTGTGAGAAAATTGCCAGGAAAAACCATGAATGAGTTCTGGCCCAATGGATTGTCAACACCAGAATGAAGAGGGTCCCCATTATACACAAACCACCTTCTATGGCATAAAAATAAACTACTATTTCCACCACTGATTCATTAGGTAACAGAACTCAGAATAACTTTACAATTCCACTTACTAAGGGTCTCAATGTGGCTACTGTGGCTGCGAGTCACACGTAAGCCGACGTAAGCTGGGGCAGTCGTGGCTTCTCCATTCCCTTCTCCTTCCTTGAACTGCACCCCTGCAGGTACACGGGGGGTGACTGAGGAAGCTGGCCGAGTCAAAAGCTAGGACACAATTTCATGTTATACCTGATCTGATGTCTCCATGGCCTGCTGCCAGAATGGACAGTCAGGTTCTCCTCCACGCGTCGTGATGGACAGCCCACCCTCCCCCACTGCAGGACTAGCAGCGTTCCCACCTGTAGACCCAGTTAAAACTCACTGACCCCATAAAACAGCAACCTCTCCTTTTTATGGCCTAACTGTATAATGGGTAAAGACTAAGGTAAAAAAAAGCAGCTTTAACCACATTTTGGGCAAGGTTTTAATCAATTCAGCCCCCTTACCACATGGCCATACACACAGCAATGCATTAGGAAAGAATTTTTCACAGCAAGAGTGGTCGGGCATTGGAATAGGCTGCCCAAGGAGGTGGTGGAGTCACCATCCCTGGATGTGCTTAAGAGTTCTTTAGATGTGGTGTTGGGGAATATGGTGTAGGGGAGAACTTTGTAGAGTAGGGTAGATGGTTGGACTCGATGATCCCAAGGGTCTTTTCCAACCTAGACGATTCTATCGTTCTATGCTGGCAGCAGTGACTGGAGGAGCACTTGGTGGCCGGGAGGAAGAGAAGACAGATGTGGCAACTGCCCTGATTTAGGCCATAGCTCCTTCGGATACAACCAATCTAGTTTTAAATCAGCGAACCGAGGTACCACCAGCAGCTCAGCTACACAGAAGTCATCCTTTCAGGCACATTTTGCAACATGCCCTGAGGAACAGTCGCGGTGACTGTTTGCTCGAGGCTGCCAGCACTGCAGATGAAGGCATGCATATGTTTTTAATCATGCTTCTCACAATTAAAAAAACTTTGCTGGATTATGACTGGAGGAGAGAGAACTAATACCCGTGTGATGTAGAACATTTACTGTATTTTCTATTTTTCTCAGTTTCTGCTGTGCTATGGTCTTCTATCCTCTGTTCTTACCTTGCTGCTTTTTCCTCTTTCCCACCCGCAGTGACAGCAGTTGCCAATCCCAAAGTGACAAGTTGTTGTTATTCATGGAAAAAAAAAGAAAATCTAACATTTGCTGGAATATTAAACACACCAGAATAAAGCCACAAAATTTTCGTGATAAACAGAGCCATGGGAGAGCTCTAACTCTGTCTAACTGCATATAATTTTGGTATTCTAACTGCTAACTTTCTCATTAAAGGTCTTCTTGAGTGTGATCAGAGAAATCACATCAAAATCCAAGTTACACGATTTTTTAAGGTTACTTTCCAGATAACAAGCTTAGCTTCTAAGTTTTAAAGTAGTATTCTGCAGGGTGCTAAAACACAGCTGGGGTATTGCAGTGTTGCACAGCCCATCACTCTCTCCATGGCACTCAGGGTACTAGGCTTGAAGATAGATATCACATATATGAGCCAAAATAAGTTTAAAAAAAATAATCACAGATTCAATTCATTATTGACATAAAGGCAAAGGCAACTTTTATAGAGAAGTTTTACAGACAAGTAAATTAAGTAGGAGTTCAGATTTGATTAAGTAGTATCTGAGCTGCTGGCTCACTAGATGGGAGCTATAGATTGAGCTGAAAAGCAATGGTCTAACTGGTGTCACAAGTTTTGGTTTTTACTCTATTTAGGAAATGTAGCAAGCTTTGGAATTACAGGGTGTCTATTGTGGTTCACCTTGTTCTGTTGGGCAACATGGGCTGTAAATAACATGCAAATGTGCTCAGTAAGAGGCACAGTACATATCTTTTGAGGGTGGCAGTGAAGGTGACACAACCACCATAGAAAGATGGAATTCCTGTAAAAGGTGAAAAAGAGGAGGGGATACTCTGTGGAGTACGACAACACAAAAAAAAAAGTCAGAAGACTTGCATTATAGTCAGAGAGTCCTTAAATACTAAATTTTAATTCTTCATTGAAGTCAGAAATGTGACACATCCAAGCATTAGAGGCAACAAGGTCACACGTGCTGCATCTCACAGCCACAGGCAATGACAACCAAGTCAAGAACCAAGGAGCTCGTGAGAGGCCGTGAGCTATGACAGCTGTGACAGCATGCAGAGGTAGGGCCCCAAAAGACATCATTATTATTATTAAAAGGAGAATGTGGTCCTCTGTGAATTTAAACTAAGCTTAAGCTGTGCTTTAAACTAAGCTTGTTGGGGGTGGGGAACATGATCCAGCTAGCCCTTGACAAGCTACGGAATGATGCTCCAAGATCTGTGGAAAGGGTCACTAGCAAAGGCCCTCACCCTGGTGCTCTGAGATGTGGTGGGTACCCTGCAGCGCACACCAAGTCTTATGGGGACGAGCCAGGGGCTCCTGAGGGGATAGGAACCAGGGAGTCACAGATAAAACACCTCTAAGGAAGGCCACATGAAGAGCAGAATGAAGGAAATGCAGCCACTCCAGCCAGTAATCCAGCTCCACCGGGGCTTAGCAACTTCATCCGCCAGCTCCCTCAGGATCAGTGGATGGATTTCATTAGGAAGAGTGTGACCAGCAGGTCCAGGGAGGTGATTCTGCCCCTTTGCTCTGCTCTGGTGAGACCCCACCTGGAGAATTGCATCCAGCCCTGGAGTCCTCAGCACAGGAAGGACATGGACCTGTTGGAACGGTGGAGAGCCATGAAGATGATCAGAGGGATAGAGCACCTCCGCTATGAAGACAGGCTGAGAGAGTTGGGGTTGTTCAGCCTGGAGAAGAGAAGGATCTGGGGAGACCTTACAGCAGCCTTCCAGTACCTGAAGGGGCTACAGGAGAGATGGGGAGGGACTCTTTGTCAGGAAGTGTAGTGACAGGACAAGGGGTAATGGTTTTAAGCTGAAAGAGGGGAGATTTAGATTAGATATTAGGAAGAAATTCTTTGCTGTGAGGGTGGTGAGACACTGGAACAGGTTGCCCAGAGAAGCTGTGGCTGCCCCATCCCTGGAGGGGTTCAAGGCCAGGCTGGATGGGGCTTGGAGCAACCTGGTCTGGTGGGAGGTGTCCATGACCAGGGCAGGGGGTTGGAACTCCATGATCTTTAAGGTCCATTCCAACTCAAACCATGCTCTGATTCTATGAATTAGGCATACATTCAAACTGGGGAACTGTGTCACCAAGCATTCAAAAAACTGGAGAAGAGCTACTGCATACAAATGTAAAACAAGAATTTTACTGTCCATTTTAACTGACCATTTTTAAGAACTACAGCCAGCATGACAGAAATGTGTGTTGCTCTAGCACAGCAAAGCAAGAACAACTTTGAGCCACAATAGACTATTGGGATTTGGGATTCAAGCCTCTCCTGAGACGTGTCAACCCTATTATCACAATAGCAACCTCTGTATACAAACATGGAAATCACATGGCATCAATAGAAAAGCTCTGAGTTGTAGAGCCTTGGTGGTGCATTAACATTTTGAATAATTCCTTCTAATTATTAAGAGACAAAATGAAGATACCAAACTCTGGACATATTCACTATTGTGTACTATTCACAATATTACTTAACTGAGATGATATGCTCTGGCATTATACATCATCCATATTACCAACAATGTCCATTCCTTGACAATTCAAAGCTCTAGCAATGCTCCGAAGTGGCTTATAATGGCACTGATAATTTCCACAAAATGACATGGAAAACCTATTTGCAATTCCAGTAACACTCTCCAACAAAAAGCATGTGGAAATGTGCTCCCTCATTTCAGGTATGTCAGCAGTTCTCTAAGTGAGAGTCAATGTTTCCATTCAAATCCCTTCTTTTTCAGAGGTTGCAGAGTCAGCCCTCAGGGAGAGAGAACTGATACCAGCAGTTTCAGGTGCTTTCATCCAGTCTTCTATCTCAAAAACAGTCTTTTTTTTCTTTTTCTAAAGAAAGTTTAAGCCATTAGCTCATAATATGGATGACTGCCTTCTGGAATTGGTAGGGGAGAAAGGGGTGCAAGACACTAAAATCACTTCTAAAAGAAGATATTTTGGAAAATAACCTCTAACACTTCCACAGTGTCATTTTTTTCCAGCAAACAGTTCCTAAAGACCTAGAGCTAATCTCCCTGTGGTGGTCAATGTTGACAAGCTATAAAGTGAGTCTTGGCATTTTGTGTAACCTGGAAAAAAGACCTGGAAAATCATTTTCAGCCTTATCCTGGATTTAACTAATACTCCTCTGATATATCAAACAATTACATGATTAACTTTAAGATTCTGAGAAAGTTAGCAAAAGAGTTTGAGAAAAGAAATAACCTCTATTATGTGCAGCCCAAGCTTTATCTATACCATAAGCCAGACACTTCCAACCCTGAGTTTCTGCATTGAAAAAACTCCTCCTTGGAGCGCTCAATGAGTTTGGGGGATTTCCTAAAACTTGCAGTACTGGTTTGCAGCAGTACAGGAGGTCTTAGAGTGGAGTGGATCTGGTCTGTGCTATTGAACATCTTAACCTTTAATTACCCAGATGGTAGAAGTCAAAGGAGTCCGTACGCTCCTCAGCTTGCCAACCCTGCTGTCCAGAGCCATGAGCAACTGGCCAGGATTCAGTAATACACCCAGCAGTCACTAAATCCTTCTCGGCTGGGAAAGCTGAGTGGGCATTCAAATAATATTTTGATGAATTTACCTGTCCTTTTATTGTTTTATATATATTTTCTAAAATAGTATCTCATTAGAAATCAGAACACCGTGATTTTTTTCAAGTTCTCAAGGCCTGCCAAGAATATAAAGGAGCCATTAACATCGAACACAAATGCATATAAAGAATCATTAGTATAAAGTAAATTTTATATACACACTTCTATAACATCAAGAAAGTAGTCCTGATATCTGTGTGCTATCTCACTAGCCAATAAAGGTCCAACAAAAGATAGGAGGGCAGGAATAATATGTTCATCCAAATAATATATGAAATTCAAAGCTATCCATGTTCTGAACAAATTGATGATTTTACCAGTTAAACAAAAAAACAAAAGTTGTGTAGAAGAACTGGAGAGACGATAAAGCATTGTGGGAAAACAGATGTCTTGAGAAACAAGTTTTACTGAGTATTCAGTGAAAAGGTTTTGACACAGAGCGAGAGAAAACACCGCCAAGCACTTCATATCCACCAGAAACCAAGCGCTGGGCAGATTTGCAACCTGCACTTTGGATGGCAACGTTTGATATAATGGAGAAAACAACTGGTGTGGGGAAACAAAAACACCACCAGAAATCTTACAAACACCTGCAGTGAAAACAGCATTATTCTTCACCTTCACACGGGAAAAGCAAGCAGCAGCAAACACCAGAAGAGGGACTAGTTTCTGTCCATCTTTCCTGGCAGAGGACTAGCAAGTGACTGAATCCCAGTGACGATCATCTACTTCTCTTAAGCTCATAGTTATGCAAGGTAACTGCCAAGAAAATATGAAAAACAACATTTAGTCACATAAAAAAGTTTTGAAACTTCTCTTTTTTCTCATTCCTTCCACTGCACTCTAGTTCCACTTCCTCGCATACAAGGCCTATTCAGAGGTAGTCACAACGTTTTTAGCTTTGATTTCCATTTCTATTCCACATTTAGCATGTCCTTTCTTCTCAACCTACCATTTATGTGTTCCTTGCCTTCTATTACCCACCAGCAGTTCCCATGTTCACTTTATCAGTTGTTAAGAATAGGGAAAGGCTTTTTCATGGATTCCAAAAAAGCTTTGGATGTGGCCATGAGTGTGCTGCTCTGCCTTGGGCCGCTCTACTGCTCCTTCAACTGTATCAATAGAAACTTTTTGCTAATAATTTTAAGAGTGCCTGGGTATTCTCAAATCATAGAAGTGCTTTAAACATTTTTTTTCCATTAAAGCCACTGAGTTTGCAGGAGAAGGCTCGGGCTCTCTGTACTATGACTTTTCATTTCATCCCTTTTTTCTGTGACCTCAGAGCAATTTCTGAGACAACGCACGAGCGTAAGGTGCCTCTCAGTTCTTTGGTTCATAGACTTTACGAAACAAACTGGAATAGTCAGAGACTACTTTTAACCTTTGAGAAGAAACATTTTGTAAAACACGACCACAGCCACTGCTATGGGGCAAACACAGAGACTGATCTCTTCCCCCACTGCAGTGGATAATACACATCAAAATATACTTGAATCTGCAAATATTAGAACATAAATAAGACTTGCTCTGTTCTCACGTATTATATTACATTTCACAGGAGATGTATATACAAGCTCCTGCTAAAAGAGAAACTGCACTTCATTTGCTATTGACTTAATGAAGGAATTCTCACATTAATCTCTTAAGCTGTACTGCTCTTTAGAAAAACAGACTCTGTGGAAAAGAAAACCTCCATAAATCTCTTCAGCTCTCGCCCCAAAAATAGGCTTTTTGTAGCCCAGTGATTTTCTTTGCACCTTTTCTTGTGGAAACAATTAGCTTAGCAATTTTAAAGTATTAGGTAGGCCCAGCTGCAGGCTCCTGGTGTCCTTCCTATTATATAGCAATGTCCATACGGAAGGAAACAAGGATCTAGTCTCATAGTACTACAATACATCAGCGGGAGATACATAAGTGAGCTACTAATAAGGTTAGGTTTTGAAGGAGCTTTCACTTACCTGAGGCCATCACAAGTTCAAGCATTTTTGCCAAATTTGTTTCTAATTCAAGTCTCTTCATTAGCTCAAGGACAAAATCCTGTGTTGCAACTCACTTCTCTAAATGCTTGAAACAGAACCTCAACCTGTCAAAGGCACCTTTACCCCCTCCCGTCAGCCCCGTTAACTGGTTGTTTGACAATCTATTGATTTTCAAAAAACTCAAAAAATAACTCTTAAGTCAGACCTGTTGTTCCTAGTTTTGTCATGAACTTCTGTCTAAAGCAAACTTGAGACAGAAGTTCAGGTTCAAAACCTGATGTGGACCCCTGAAAAGTCTGTGTTGCCAACAATACTGATTCATTCAACTAATTGTTTTAAAAGCTCATTATGGGCATGAAATCCTATTCCAGACAGAATGTACCTTTTTCCAAAATGATATTTAGCTTAATACATAAATGTCCCTTTTATTTCATCTCACGTACAATAGAGTTAGTATTAGGATTGATTTCTGTCCTATTATACCGTTTAACCTGAAAAACTTAATTGCTTGGCTAAGTACACCGAAAATACTTTTGCGGTAATTGGCAAGAATATCAGTATCCAAACGATTACCAGTGTAGAAAACAATGATAATTACAATAACAGTAGTAAGGCAGCCTGTATCTTCTTTGTGTACGATGAAAATGTAGTGCAGTTATTAGCCCAATATGTAAATAATATATGCCTGATGTGGAGCAAATAGAAATCTTTCATAGACCTGTGTTAAAGTTTTTACGATATATTTAAACACCCTTCAAAACAAATTCAAGGATATGTCTCTGCTTATTTGTGTAGGTAAAAGATAATATTAAGAACAGTACAAAAATAAAGAGTCAGTGGATAGCTGGCAACAATTTACATCCAAAAGCTCTTTACCATCTCACTGCTTGTACAAAGCCAAGTGTTTAAGAATAGTCCTTTCTCAAATCAAATAAATGAAACCCTACCGCAAAATTTCATCGTATATTCCACCACTTTGTGATGAGCTACAGTTTCACACAGTTCTGTGTTCATATAAATCATGATTCATGAGAAAAATGAAGCAAATAGCTAAATTTAAATGTGTCACTAGGCACATTTAAAGGCAAACGGTGGCAGTCTTCTTTACTAATAAGAGTTATTTAACCAAGGTTGTGTAACTCAGCATCTTTGTGAGCTGGAATCTTGTGATGGTTCCTAAAATTGTCAGGGCATAATAACAACAATCTTTGATCAGACGGGTAAAGTTGAAAGAGCCTCTTAAATGGCACCCACAACACCTACATGAATATTATCATGCAATGCTGTGGATAAAGTAACAAATAAAGTAAACACAATACATTAAATAAAACTTGAAAGAAAAGATGCGTAGCTGTGCAATGTCTGGGTGAAACTTTGGAGGGTGTTTGGAAAACTTGGCTCAGAACCTCTTGTCTTACTGGAGTTACAGCTCAACCTCGCAGTCATTTATGTATAGCTGCCTATGTATTTAATCAAAAGTAATAGGCCAGATGCTTCAAATTAAAGACAGTTAAAAAAATCTATTCCAATACATAAATATAAATGCTGAGACAGTTTTTGGTCTTAGATGCTATGAGCTAAACCATGAAAGTTTATTTACTTTACTAAATATAATCATACAAGAAGAGAACTTGAAAATGTAATCTCTAAGTCATCTAAATATTTGCATGACAGCAAAATACAAAGAATTTAACTAAAAACAGTGGCAGCACAGTAGCGAGTACAAATGCCAAACTTTTGGTTTCATGAATAGCTTCTCAGAAATATTTCTATTTAAACAATAAGTGTAAGTACCGGGCCATGCTCTCTGTTGTTCTCCCAGGAAAGGACAATGATTATTCTGAACTATCATGGCAAAGTCAGGCAAGAATTTCCCTTAAATATTTAAGACTTTTTTTTTTTCTCTTTAGATAGATCATTTACAGGATAGATTTACAGAATCTTTGGTGAAAAAATCTGCCAGGAAAATTACAGGTTGTGAAAATTCCAACAGCTGCACAACACGACACTTGACAAATCTGACTCCCAGTGCTGTAAAATCCTGGATGATTAACTAAACTACAATGTAATCAGCACCATTGTTCCACAAAAAAAACCCCAAAAAATCAAACAACAAAACACCAAAAAGATATGTTTTTCAGCCAAGTCATTCTTTGATCCATACTAACTACTTTTCATCTGGTTTCCCATCAGCTTAGTGGATATACTCATTATTTACCAGCATCAAACTCTTTACTCATAAAATAGCGACTAGATCCTTTCTGTCTAAAATACTCAGTAGGAATATTGTTTAGAAAAATACATCTTAGGAAATTCTCTTTCATAGTAAGTGGTACGCAGCAGTAGCATACAAGGAATACAAAATAATTTAAGGGCTATATCCTGATAAATGCACACATCATTATTTCATTCTAAAGCTCCTTACTAGTACAGTTTAATTGTTCAGAGAAAAGTTGTTTTAAGGTTGTTCACCATATCCCTTAGAGATGTCTCTAAAAAACCAGCATATACTTACTTGCTACAAACCACATTTTCAACTCATTTTAGCAGAAATACTTAAGTACAAGGAAGAACTTGAGGAAGTGGCCTTCTGCAAATCTCCGTAGTTAACTTCCAGAACACAGGAAAACTTCTTTAAATCAAACCACTCACTCTAGCCGACTGCAACTCCAGTAAGAAATCCATAACTTGTAAAGAAGAAAATGGAAGAACATTGGCAGAACCAGCATAACAAAGAGAAAGGAAGTCCACAGGATCTACATGATAGAGTCTACTTGTGACTGCAGCAGAGATCAGCCTATCTGGAGCATCTCTCTTACGAGGAAAGGCTGAGGGACTTGGGTCTGTTTAGTCTGGAGAAGAGAAGGCTGAGGGGGAAACTGATCAACACTTATAAATACTCAAAGGGTGGGTGTCAGGAGGATGGGGCCAGTCTTTTTTCAGTGGTGCCCAGGGACAGGACAAGAGGAAATGGGCACAAACTTGAATGTAAGAAGTTCCACCTAAACATGAGGAGGAACTTCTCCACTGTGAGGGTGGCAGAGCCCTGGCAGAGGCTGCCCAGGGAGGTGGTGGAGTCTCCTTCTCTGGAGACATTCAAACCCTCCTGGACACGTTCCTGTGCGACCTGCTCCGGGTGGACCTGCTCTGGCAGGGGGTTGGAGGATATGATCTCCAGAGGTCCCTTCCAACCCCTGTGTTGCATTGGTATTGTAGCTGTGAGCTCATGGAAAAAGTAATGATGTAACAACAGAGACTTCAAAGTGGATTCAACTTCAAATTCTATTCAAACTCCCTACCGGGCTCGCGCAGCCCACAATGAGAGCTGTGCCGCTTTCTCCTCACTCTAACCAAAACACATAGATCAGAGTTAGCAGGGATAGGTTCATCATGCTAACATTACTCCTCCAAACGCAACACACACA
Organism: Calidris pygmaea; assembly: GCA_003697955.1. Classification (NCBI taxonomy): domain Eukaryota; kingdom Metazoa; phylum Chordata; class Aves; order Charadriiformes; family Scolopacidae; genus Calidris; species Calidris pygmaea. The sequence goes on along the minus strand of QJSC01022314.1, from coordinate 244,598 downwards.
AACTCAGTGCCTCGAGGGGGTAAGAAGGAAGAATTATTTTCCGTTCACTAGGACAGAGAATATTCAAGGGAGTACTTTTGTACCCACTTAAAGCAAAGCCGTTGGCAAGAAGCTACTCCTACAACTTCATAAATATCATTAACTGCTAAATACCATGAGCCTAATCCCATTCTTTACTATGGAATCACAATTTACTTGGAATAGAAAAAAATAAGTATAAAAAAAAAAATCAGTGTGACCTATTTTAGCAATAAAAATAAAATAATTAATTCCCCTTCCAAAATGACTCTGTGATTTCTCCAGAATCATTCATTCACTTCCTACACAGACCTGCAGCATGACTACTAGATGTCATGTTCTGCTGTCCTAGCTAACTATTCCAAAGACAAAAGCCTCATTGACATGCTTAGCAGTTGCCTGGAAAGTCTCAATATAATGTTTTGCACGAGGTAACTTGCAAGTCTGTGGCAGGACGCTGCCCTACAGCATATCTTCTCATAGCACAGCACAGTCTTCCAGGTCTTAGTCCCTCATTTCCCTCACAGTTCTTTGCACAGCTCATACAACGTATTTAAGGCAGTGACTTTTCTACATCTACTCATGAAATTCCGAAGGTTTTTATAATCTCTCAGCATGACCAAAGAGCACACTAGCATACCATGCAGTGACCGGCAGCCATCTCCATAGATTCTGTACTACATCTCACCAGCAAGAGACCAGCAAGCTCAGATGCAAGAGTTTCATGCAAATTAACTGTTGAGTATTTATTTTGAGTTTTGGTAAATTCTACAGCCAGGATTCGGTGGCCTACTATCACAGGTAGGTTGCTAGCAATGCTGAAGTTAGCTAGCTCCAGACTAACCAAACATCACCTACGCAAGCAGCAATCACAGCAGTGGTGTAAATATAATGATAGGGAGCTCAGAGCCTGGCACAGAATTCGAGCCTCCTCTTGGTCTTGAGGCTTCCTCCTTTGAACTCAATTTCTCCATGTCCCAACCTTCTCAATAGCCCTCCTCTTCAGCAGATTTATATGCACAAGAGAATGTAGCTATAAGCAAGGGAGTCCAAGTTGAGCACACCTCTGAGAGGACTTGTTTCTTCCTTTTGAAGTAAGGAGCTCCCACTGCTTCCTGCTGAGACCCTTGTGATTCAGGTCTTACACTTCTTTTCAGCAGATAAGGCACTTTCTTCTCCTTTGTTTTCCTACCTCTGTGATAGTACTTTTGAGAACTGCTTGAGTTTTGTCTTAATCCAGCATACTCTACCATACTCTATCAGTGGAGACATCAGAGCTAACCCTTTGTTCTGATAGAGAAATACATGTGTTCCCCTAAGGCAACTTCTGTTATTTTTTTGCACTACATTGTGTGTAACTATTAATAGAATTCAACCGGCACAAAATGCTATTGCTAAGATTTGGTCTGGCACCAGATGGAGCAAGTACGTAGCTACACTTCTCACTCCATTTCAATGGATGGTAGTCCGTGGCATTCAGCTGAACTTGAACTTCTGTGACCTACAGAATCCTTTGGAATATTCTAACTTGATCAGTTTATTTTATTCCTTTGATTTCCATCTTCCTCTGTGAATGCAGTCTGTTACTGGAGATGATTCTCTTCAGGTTCCTACACAGGGATATCAGCCATTGTGTCCATCCATGTTCATACCAAACTGCAGCTGAAGACACCCTGTATTTTCTCTTCAGTTTTGAGCTATTTGTTGTTGGAGCCTCAATTGATTTTTATTTGTTTAAACCTCAGCATTAAATTCTGGATATTTTTTGGTAAAGAACATTAAGAAGTTTAGGCATGGTATATCAGTTCAGTTGATATAGCCCAATGAAAAACACCAGCTAAACCCAGAAACCTCTCTAAAGCCAGTATAATTTTGCATTGCCATTAAACTACCTCTATAGCTAGAGATAGGAATAACAAAAGCCACCTACAAGAAGGAAGCAAAACCTCTCAACTTGTAATCAAAATATATCTTGAATTCCCTCAGAAAAACAAAGGGAAAATTTTCACTCTACTTTGTCCGTTTTTTCCTTTTATTGACTGGACATAGTTAAATTAAATGCAAACTCATAAAAAAAAGATACATAAGAAACAACAAATAGTCTTTGAGGGCTCATTGTAATCACCGTGGTCTTGCTGCAGCCTCTGGTGCCTAAGCAAGAACTGAGGCCAAAAATATCACATACAGAAAAACACTGCAATACTGTTGACTTCATGCCTAGTGGTACTTCATGGTTTAAGTAGCTCCCTTGGCTCTTACACTCGTAGCAATTAGAATTTCCAGACAGCTCAGTGGCAGATATTCTAGGTGCTCTCTATATTGCAACACGAACTGGCAGATGGCAGTCAGTTCTTGCTGTGAATGAATTAAATTCACTAGTATAACACACGGCTGTAAACCCTAAAACTTTTTTAAAGCTTTCAAAGTTTTCATTCTATCTTTTATAGTTACAAAGCAACAACAGCCAGCTACATGGTGTAAGTCTCAATTGTTATCATGGACTAAAACTTACAGTAGGATATGCAGATCCCCATGCTGCTGTGCCTGGAACCCATGAATATACTTCTTACACTCTTCCTCTCGCGCTAGTCTTTTCAGAAATCAGGTTGTTCAAACATAGCAGAACACTATCTACTGAAGAACAAACGCATGCTTGATCAGAAGAATGGAACATCAGACAAAGAAGAGGAATTGCCTGCCATGTGTTCTTGATTTATTGGTCTAGCTGCCAGAAGTTGGAATTTTATCAGGATTGTAGCCTGCATCAGAGAGACGATACACTTTTCCATTACCAGGAGAGTACTTAATATATCCAGATGACAAGGGTTAAAATATACATATGTCAACTTTGACAGCTTCCCTTCTTATCACCTGAAGTCCACGAGGACTGCAAGTAATTAGCACTCTAGAAAAGCCAGAGCTGTAGGCTTCAGTGGGTTTTTCGGGTTGTTTTAGCGAGCAGATACTCATTTTGGAGTTTCAAGTGACACCGCAGCATTACCACACATTTCTGCATTAGAAATTCTTCTTCCCTGCCCATTATTAACAATTTCCTAATGTAAACCCTGCTATTGCAATTAACTATGTATATGCCAACTCCATGCCTGTCTGTGCAACAGTTATCTGGGCAAACAATCAGCTGAACACATTTTAAACACACAATTAACTGTTTTTTGCAGATGTATAAGGACATTCAGTAAATTTCTATCATTGGTTGCAACCTCTAAGTCGCTCTTAACTTCAACACCCATCTATAATGAACACATCTGATTTACAAACAGCATTCAAATACATTTAAAAATAAGTATTACAGGAAAAAAAAAAAAACCACAAACAATGAGTGGGGAAAGAGGAATGAAGGTACAGCTTCGTAAATAAAATGGGAAATAGCTGCAGTCAAGGCCCGTGAGCTTACCGGGCACTTTATTAAACCGTAATGCACTACTTCACCATGCTGCTTTTAAAATATGTTAACACTATATCACAGTTCCCGGCAGCATGAAGCCTTTCCAGAAAGTGTGTCATCACTGTATGCAGCATATTTTATAGCCAGTATAATTTCATTTTATTATATCCAATAATATTTTTTTGAAATTCTAGGAAGTCTCCCCACAAAAGATAAGTAATCACCATATTTTAATCAGCTGGCAAAAACTCTAACCACCACACTGCGGGGGAAAAAAAGCCTTTATTACACAAAAATGTCCTCAGTTTCGTTTTGCTGCTCTGGAAGAGGCTGTGATAAAACCTGTGAGAATCTCACTCCAGTATCATGGAGCACGAAATCTTTCAACTGTGAAGTTATTTAATTCCAATAACGATCTCTACAGATTAACTACTCTCAATAGAAACTGAATAAACTCAGAATCCTACACATTGTACTATTAGCACATGAAAAATTGAAAATTATGCTAACAAAGCCTGAAATACGTGGCATTTGTTTCACATGTCCACAAGCATTCTGAAAAGATGAGCTTTAGGCCTCTAAGTAAAACAACATTTCCTTTTCTTACCGTGCTTGGACTTCTGCCTTGCCATGGGCCCACAACTGGGAAATGCTGCAGCGGAGCCCGGAATAACCGTTCTGTCCTCTAGATCAGACTCCGGGATCGTAGCACAGCCACCTAGTTGGAAATGAAAGAACCTTCATGTGGAGTTTCTGTAACAAAACAAATGCACTGATGCATAACTAAGGAAAGGAGGTGATAAATTAGCTGACAGGAACATATAAAACTGAAATAGTGTTAGCTTCCACATCACAGAATGCTATGGGGCTGGAAGGGACCTCTGGAGATCATCTAGTCCAACACCCTCTCCCAGAGCAGGTCCACCCAGAGCAGGTCCCACAGGAACATGTCCAGGGGGGTTTGAATGTCTCCAGAGAAGGAGACTCCAACCACCTCCCTGGGCAGCCTCTTCCAGGGCTCTGCCACCCTCACAGGAAAGAAGTTCCTCCTCATGTTTAGATGGAACTTCTCACATTCAAGTTTGTGCCCATTTCCTCTTGTCCTGTCCCTGGGCACCACTGAAAAAAGACTGGCCCCGTCCTCTTGACACCCACCCTTTAAGTATTTATAAGCATTAATCAGAAAAATGTTTGTTAAAGAAAACCATTACAATTGTTTAGGGGCCGAATGTGCCTTAATGATTTCTCTCCACTACTTAGGCTGGTTTGAAACAAGTTTGAAAGTATTAAGACCACAGAATATGTAAAACTGGTTCCACACAAAAGACAGAGTGATTTGAGTTAAAGATCAGATTACTGGGAGCTAGTTTTGTAATAAATGTAATTAAATGTGAATGAAATAGCTTTACAAAGTCAACAAACCTTATGAAGATTGTTAGCTTGCCACAGAGAATGACACGATGATATTTTTGGATGGGCTATTAAATAGAGCATTTGTATTACTTAGTGCTAGAGATACAGAACACAGGGACACTTTCACTGTCAAATAACACACCACGCCTTATTCAAGTGATTTTAGGATGCATGGCATAATAGATTCTTTGCATTTTGCAATATTGCTGAGTAGTTCATTAGAGAACACAATGACTTATAGCCTTCATCAACACACTGGAGGGAAGGGATGCCATCCAGAGGGACCTGGACAGGCTGGAGAGATGGCCCCGTGCAAAACTCATGAAGTTCAACCAGGCCAAGTGCAAGGTCTTGCACCTGGGTCATGGCAATCCCAGGCACAAATACAGGCTGGGTGGAGAACGGCTGGAGAGCAGCCCTGAGGAGAAGGACTTGGGAGTGCTCATGGATGAGAAGCTCAACATGAGCTGGCAATGTGCACTGGCAGCCCAGAAAGCCAACTGCACCCTGGGCTGCATCAAGAGAAGCGTGGCCAGCAGGTCCAGGGAGATGATTCTACCCCTCTGCTCTGCTCTGGTGAGACCCCACCTGGAGCTCCGTGTCCAGCTCTGGAGTCCTCAGCACAGGAAGGACATGGACCTGTTGGAACGGGTCCAGCTGAGGGCCATGAAGATGCTCAGAGGGCTGGAGCACCTCTGCTGTGAGGACAGGCTGAGAGAGCTGGGGATGTTCAGCCTGGAGAAGAGTAGGATCCCGAGAGACCTTACAGAGGCCTTCCATTACCTGAAGGGGCTACAGGAGAGATGGGGAGGGACTCTTTGTCAGGGACTGGAGACATAGGACAAGGGGTAAGGGTTTTAAATTGGAAGAGGGGAGATTTACATGAGATATTAGGAAGAACTTCTTTGCTGTGAGGGTGGTGAGAGCCTGGCCCAGGTTGCCCAGAGAAGCTGTGGCTGCCCCATCCCTGGAGGGGTTCAAGGCCAGGCTGGATGGGGCTTGGAGCAACCTGCTCTGGTGGGAGAGCTCCAATCGTTTGCCGTGGAATAGATTGATGTGAATTTATTTCAAAACAGCAGCGATCAGGACGTGGGAGGATGTGTCACTATTCCACAGCGAAGACACAGCCCCGCAGTAAGCGCAAGCCAACACCATCCCACGGAGCTGAGCTGCACCTCTTCCTCCTCAGGAGGAGCACCGCTCGGGATCACCACCGGGAAGCAAACAAATCCCTGTGCTTATCTATCGTGTTCTGGAAGCAGGTGTTTACAAACAGCACACCAGCTCCCAACGGAGCCCACAGGCCCTTCACCTTCCTGTCAGAGTTGTTCCATTGTGAAATGTTCTGTTCTGCCCCACAGGCCCCATAAGCGGCCTATCCCATTTGCTACCCAAGCTGCTATATTCTAGATACACCCCGACAGAAAGTAAAAGGTACAGCACGTGTTTCACGTTTGACTTAGATTAAGCAATTTTTTTTTTTCAGTTAGAAAGGAAGGTTAGGGGTGAACACGTCAGCAATGCGCAAATTTATGACTCATGACAACTTCAGGTATTTAGGGTACCTGCTATGAAACTGAAGGAGAAAATAGGAAATTAGAAAAATGTCATCATGATAAAATACTGAAACACTGGGACAACGTCTGACATCCCATTACATATAAAAGCACCTACACCCTAAATGAAAATAAATATCAGTAAACTAATACTTCTGCTCCCATTTGCAAAATGGGACTAAAATGTAAACTATGAGATCTGATGAAATGGAAACCACTGCTTTAAAAGTCAATTGAGATATTTTTCATTCTTATTCTTCAGATAAAATCTACCCCATTAAATAGCAATCTGTAAATACAGGACACAAAATTAACGTTTCTTGCACAAAAGAACTATTAGGAATGGCATTATACACTTTAAGTGGTTTTATAACGTTTTCTAACAGCATGAGTGAAAACTCACGTAGTAAATCAGCCTCTCTTGAATTTCTACATGTAAATAAAAGAACTTTTACAACATTCATTCTGAACCCTGAAGTTCAGTAACTTACATAGCCTTGAAAATTGATGGCTTTTGATGCCAAAATACTTCATTAGTCATCAATGCCGATAGTAATTGAATAAGAGGATGTCAGAAAAGGTCTGTTTACCCTTAGGTACAACACACTCCTTTGCTGAAAGGAAACAAGACTTCCTGCTCTCGATTCTGATGTGGGAGATTTGTGAAGATTTACTTGTCATCTGATACTATTAGAAGTTATTAAAATTAAAAGCAAAATTCACTTATTCCATAACTTTATTTTCTTGACAGCCAATAGTAAGGACTGAAATGTTACCAGTGACAGACTATTTTACATGCAAAGAAAGTGTAGACAGAATACACAGAGCAATAGTATCAGCATCAGTATTAAGAGCAGTAATTATTTCTTACTTCTGCAATGATGCCAGTAACTGTTCCCTATGAATTGTTCTTTAAATACTATTGTTTCACAAAGACATTCCATGTGCTGACAGCGCTGCTCTCAGCAGGGCAGGATTTCACCAGCACTCTTGCACCACTAATTATTTAAATGAATGACCAGACAAGAAAGCAATATAATAGTGATATTTTTACTCTTTTGAGGCTTACACAATCAAGGTCTTTGTGCCCCGGCATTTCTATCTAACTCCTTTAATACCAGCATTGCCTTCTAACTGAAGGAACTAGTAGAATTTGCTGAACTATGTCCCTTGGCTTGTCCAGGCGCCTAGGGCTAGGTAGCATGACTGGACCATCCATCTATGCATCAACGTAAGTGGTATCTGCTTCTTCCAATGAAATTAAAGGCAAATTCCATTTTCTTGCTCCAATAGGCAGAGCTACCCATCCTCAAGATAAGGACGGATACCCTCAACAACATGCTATGATTCCACAGGGAAAAAAAAGAGGAGACCACACTAAGACAACTGTCACATCGAAAGAACTGAAACATCAAACGTTAATTGTAAACTTCACTAAACTATAAAAGAAACTTGATAAGGCACAAATATAGACCACTGAATAAAATATTTAAACTATGCTAGATCAGGATTTTGTGATTTAAAAACAATTTACAACTCAGAAAGACAGCTGTCTGAAAACAAAAGAACCTTTCCTGCTAGGAGTCTCAACTTTTTAATTTCATACTGCAGGGGTTCTCCTGAGGGTATCTACTCCAGCTTCTCTGGGCAGAGACTAACAATTTTTACTTTAAGTAACAAAACCCTCTTTGAATTCTTGTATAAATTCTTGTATAATTTTATTCTCTGTATAAATTTCAAAAAGTATGCACTGAATGCCCTTTTTAGCAAGTATTTAAAATTTTTATGCACCTGGAATCCTAAAAGAAATCACTGCAGTGGAATAATCCATATGCATTGATAATTAAGTGAATAGTATAAATCAGAAAAGTGAAATATTTAAGGAAAAAGGGGGAAGGGAGAGGCAAGAATAGCAGCACATGAATCTACATGCTGGAAACGATCCAAGTTGAGAAGTTCTCCAGATGTCAGTCTGTAAACAGCGCTTCATAAAATGAAACTTCCCCATTAATTGTTGGCAGAAATAACATCTAGAATATGTAATTACATTTGAACCATTCTTTACCCCTTTTCTGTGAAGCTAAATTCATCTGACATCACAGATCTTTTATCAGTTATGATAAATCCAAGCAAGCAAGCTTTGGTCAGCAAAACCTTTTGATAGGGCACAACAGGCACAAAATTACACTTAAGCTAATTGTGAACTTTGTTCACCAAAGGAAATGAGATTTCTCTTGTTTATTTTCACTACGTCTGTTTTTGTAACATATTTGGTTCTTAAGTTGGAAAAAGACACCCACACCCCAAAGGAAACATAAGCATATAATACATATTGCACAAAAATTAAGTCCTGACAGTTTTCCTACAGGTTCCTATCACCATGTTTTTATGGGTTTTAACATGGCTCTGAAAGTTAAAAACAGGAAAGGAGAAGTAGTATGTACCTAAAAAATGAAAAGGCACTTTGAGGGAAAGGCTGTTTGGGCTTCCTCTTTCACTTCCACTCAATCACAATCTAGACTATGCATAAAGTTCCTATTTTCCTCTGAAATTAACTGTTACAAGAGTCTACAGAAAGAAGAAGCAAAAAAAAGGGTTCTGAGCAGTCTTTGGCAGCAAGAGAATCAAAATGTGAGCAGGAAGATCAGCAAGTTTTGTCATCAATGTGTATACCACTACAAAATAATCTAAACAGCAAAAGTATGTCATAGAGATTCCAGACCTATATGCAAAACCATATTCAGTTGGGTTTCCTGTGCCATCCATAATTGAGGGAAGTGTAAATGCAGTCTAAGTTATTAGAGATTATTTCCTCTAAAAGAGAGTTAATAATAATAACAACAAAAAATAAAACAGAGTTAATAATACTTATACTGATTCTCCCAGCTACATTTGTTCAAGACCTGTACATTTTATTAGGATCTGCCCATCAGAAAGGAGCTTGTCTGTTGAACTAAACACTGCACACAAGCTTTGCAGACAGTTAGTGCTACTGCTGGTTCTAGAAAGAAGATAAAAGAACAAAACCTATAGAAGAAAACAATACATATTTGAGTGTATGATGAGGTCCAGGGAACATTTATTCACATACTGGGTCTGGATTATAGTCTGTCATTTAAGCAGATCCATTCCAGGAATGCAAGCATATTCCCATTGCAGAGTGTAAGGAGAAAGAAAAGAAAGAAAAGAGAAAGATAAAGAAGGATTATTTTTTTTCTAAATGGGTGTCTGATAATGAGCATGATTACAATTTGCAGTAGGCAACACAGGTTTAGTTCAGATACTCACTAGCAAAATGTAGACTCACTAATTAATCATAGAACTGTCTGGGTTGGAAGGGACCTTTCAGATCATCTCGTCCAACCATCAACCTCACTCTGATCCAAACCATCACCAAACCATGTCTCTAAGCACTAGGTCAACCCGGCTTTTAAACTCCTCCAGGGATGGGGCCTCAGCCACTGCCCTGGGCAGCCCAGGCCAATGTTTGATATCCTGCTGGGCCTTCTTGTGGATGGGAGTCACATTTGCTAGATGCCAGTCAGCTGGGACCTCCCCAGTTTGCCAGGACTGCTGGTAAATGATGGAGAGTGGCTCAGTGAGCACTTCCACCAGCTCCCTCAGTGCCCTCGGGTGCATCCCATCTGGGCCCATAGACTTGTTTGTGTCCAGGTGTTGGGTATCCAGATGTTACAGACTTCTGAACATAGCAGTTAAGTCTAATAGTGTGGCTATAATTGCGTGGTCACAAAATTCCATTGTTTTGTTCCTGATTTGACATAACCAAATTCAATTAAATTATGGAAAATATTCCTGTATCACATTCCATTAGAATAGTAAATTAATGAAAAAATCATACCAACTGAACATACAGTCCAAGGTCACTGAAGGTCACCAAAACATAATTTCAATGGGAGTGCACAGAGACATATCAGAGTTCTTCTGATGTTGTTTTACTGAAATGTTTCTTAAAACTACCAGTTGATAAATTCCATCGCTTGTCCTATCACAAGTTGTCGCTATTTGCATTGAGAGCTACGCAGAGATAATTTGCACCAATTGTGTGGCTACTGTTAAAGACTGCAGCACATTCAAATATTTTGAACACACCTCAATTCCTAAAATCTTGACTTAAAAAGTTGAGTGTACTCGGCAGTATACTGTGGCAGTATACTGTATACTTTATGGCAGCAACTGTGTTGTTTAAACCATCAAATTGTCTTAGCTATTCTTGCAGGCTGAGGATCCATGTGGTATCCAAATCATACGAGTGGCACTGGGGAACACGTTGCTAAGGACGTATCTAACAGCTGTTTCCATTAAAGAAGCGTTACTGGACATTCAGCCAAGGACACAATAAAAATCAGCACTCAATAGTAGCCTTTCTAACACAGGACTGAGAATGCAGTAACATTAAACTACACAATGTCACTCAATATCTACAAATATTGCCCTTACGACAGGGAACTGCTGGAGAGGGGACAGCAGAGGGCTACAGAGATGAGGAGGGGCCTGGAGCATCTCTCTTACGAGGAAAGGCTGAGGGACTTGGGTCTGTTTAGTCTGGAGAAGGGAAGGCTGAGGGGGGATCTGATCAACGCCTATAAATACTTCAAGGATGAGTGTCAAGAGGATGGGGCCAGTCTTTTTTCAGTAGTACCGAGAGGTAGGACAAGAGGAAATGGGCACAAACTTGAACATAAGAAGTTCCACCTAAACATGAGGAGTTTTGTAGCACTTGGAGGCATTCCATCTGCCTTTATGTAATAGCATTTAAAAAACCAACAGCAGCTTATAACAAGAAATTTTCACAGGGAATATCAGCTCTTGACAAACACCACAACCATAAGAATAATTGTATTTTTCAGAGTACACTGCCTCACGTAACACCTGGTGGCTTTTGTTGATTGGGTCTCACATCCTTTTCCCTACACGCAGTGTACCACTAAGCCTAGCTTTCATTTAGCAGAAGTAGACCAGGTTTTCTTTAAAAATGCTTAAATACAGCAGTAGCAGAAGTTGTAGAATATACTGTCATCAACACATTTTCAGGACATTCTTTATTCAGTAACAAACTTATTTCACGCCACCATTTAGGGAAGCAAGAGGAATAGGCAAGGATTTTGTCATTATCAGTTCTGATTTACCTATATAAACTCATTTTGTGCACATAAATATATACATATATATTAGGATATATATAAAGTATATAAATAATTTTATACCAAATATTTTGTTTTCAGTAAGACATTCTTCCAATTCTTTAGAGCTTGTAACTACTGCATTGTTTCAGTACTGCGCAATGCCAAGGAGATTACTAGATCTTTAGACCTTTTTTACTAATTTACGTGAAAAACATAAATAGGTAAGGCGCCCTTTGATTAAAAAAAAATAATTAGGAAAGTGTTAAAGTGTATTCAAATGAATTTCTAACGTCAGCTCTGGTTTCTACCTGCCAAGAGAATGCCTGAAGGTCAATGTTCAGAGCAGCTGGGATCTAGCTAGCTAGATCTAGCTAGGATCTGGGATTCTCTAGCTATAAATTGTCAAATTTTAGCTAGAGAATACCAAGATTAGATTTCAGTAGCAAGTGCAGCCATGTTAATATTATGCGAGGAATTAATGTTATCAGAAATGGTGTTGTTCTGAAAACGAAAGAAGCCACAACCCCATAGAAATAATCCCAGGACGATAAAAGCCAAAGGCTCCAGTGCAATGACCAGGAAAAAGGTGAATGCAATTCTGAAACTGACCTGGCAATGTTACAGAGAAGGATCAAGAAAGCAGTAATTCTATCGAAAAAAGCACTGGCAAGTCATCTGGGATACTGGGATTCTCGTTACCATGTTCATGACAGAGTAAATAAACCTGGAAAAATTCAGCTGAAGGTGACTAAGATCACACAGGAATCCCTGACACGTGAGCAGATCACCAGTCTGGCTTAGCTAAAAGGGCTAAAAATGGAACAGACTGATCTTTACCAATTATACAATTAGGTCAGAAATCTTTAGTGTCTGGCAAAGTAGAAGACACTCTAAGAACAAGAAAGAAATGACCATAAATTAATTTTTATTTGAAATTAGGTTTCTGACTGTCAAGAGAGCAAGTGCTTTGAACAACTCGGAACAGAAACCGCACAGGTAAACACTTGCATTTATGAAAGGGTCTAAATTGCCTTATTCTAACACAGAAACAGAGTTTCTGAACCAGGAATTTCTCTTCTTCCTTTCCCCCGCCCCTCCACGCTCTCCAAATAGAAGATATAGGGAACGTAGGACAAAATAGATATAGATATATCTATTAGTATTCTATTATCCAGTTATCTGGTATCTAATTATGAATAGTTATCTAATCATTGGGGCACTAATGAATTACTATTCTCTATTTATCTAGCAATATTTTCACAGCTTTCAAAGTGAAGGTGAGACACCACAAGAATAGGCCGCCTGGCTGCTGTAACCAGCTGCAGGAAGGAAAACCTTGGTTCACAATGGAAAATAAAAAATGTAAATATTCTGCAACAGAAGCATCACTGAAAATATTTCATTAAGAAAACAGCAGTGAGATTGTAAACACTTAAATCTCTCGTTCTGATAATTCTGGTTCCCAGAAGTATTTGGCAAGCACACTTACTAAATTTACCTTTGGAGAGACACTGGACTATAAAAAATAAAGTGCCAGGTGCTGAAATTTAATACAAGTAATCAGGCACTGTATTTTTAAGAGGGTAATGAACTGGCCTCTGTCCCTCTATATCTCCAGATACTACTTGGAAATAAGCAACTCAGTGATGAAATAAACATGGATACAAGCATCTCCTTTCAATGTTATTGAAATAAACCCAACAAACACCTATCCAGTGCCTTTCCAAGATAAACAGCTTACAGACCCTTTGGGCGCTAGAAGTCGAGGAAATCAAAGTATTCTTAAGAGAGAAAGAGAATTCTCTTTTTTATAACAAAGTTTCCTTCCACACTTGAAATGCAATCTTTGCTAAAAATACTTGCTTTTCTGTTAATTTTATCAAAGATAGCACATTGTTTGTATTCATTGTAATTTGCTACTTTCTCAATTTTATCCAAATATCAGATTTGTCCATAATGTATTTGTTTAGACTAAAAAAAATTTCACTTTTACTTAATGACTACATTTTTTAATAATTGTACTAGGAGATAAAATCTAATTATAATAACCCGCCTTTGCTCCAATACTGCAATAAAAAATATACATTACTTATATTTACTTTAATCCCACTAGCATTTAATACTTCATTTACTATATACTCCACTGACCAAATAAATCCAAGTCTTATCTTTTGTTAGCTCAACCTTTTATGACATTAAAATCTCTGGGATTGATTTTAGGAGGAATCAAAAAAGGCAACTGGGCTCCACTAAGTATCCTAATGCCAGTCAATTAATCTGGTTTATTTGGAGGAAGTGAGCACAGAACTGTACATAATACTTTAAAATTACTTCTTATCCTGCAGACAGAATTTTTTTTCTTTGCTTAGAAAAACTTCCTATGTAGCAATTTTTACTCTACAAACTGTAGGGAATTTCATTATTTCACTAGTACCACACCTGTGTCTGTGTAAATCACACAATTTTACTAACATCAATAGCATTCAAACATTATGAAAATGATACAACTGGAAGATAAAAGTGATGTTCAACTACTGGGGTGACTTCATAATTGTCTTGTTTACGAATGTTTAAGACTTCATTCATCGGAGACATTTTGTGTCGTATCTTCTGCAAATGTTTTCAGAAGCAGGCAGGGGACGGGAGGAACCTCACAGAGAACAGACTTCCCCAAACTGCCCAGACACAAGGGATCTGAAGATATGAGAAACCATGCTCCCAAAACCATCTATTAACTCCGGAGAACCTTGGCACCGGAGAGGAGGAAGAGACCTAATTTGGCTAACGTCATCAAATGAATTACATTCACTAAAAGATAATAGATATTCAGGGAGAACTGTGTTCAAATCCAACCTGCTTTATTATTTTTTTTTGGTAAAAATCAAGGTCTGTTTTTACAATAAAAGGCTGTGTCTGAAACAAAGTGGCTTTTTATACGGGAAGGCATGGGATTAACTGTTCTGTGTCATCTTATTTAAAAGCTGACATTGCTGCTACTGTCCAAGGTGATAAATAAAGTAAGTGACAGAGCAAGCAGAATACACAAGTGCTCTCAGTCAGCTACTTTTATGCCTTATGCTTATTTAATTCTCTCAATCAACTCTCTAGTTTTTAAAGATCATCTTGTAGCCTGACTGGGACAAGGGGTTACTCATTCTTTAAAAAAAAATATTTTTGTAACTGTGACTGGGTACCCTGAAATCTGCTAAACCCTGTGACGGGGGTAGCCCCTAGTTTCCTTCCCCTCCAAATTGTGTTTTTCTTGGTTTTGTACAACATTAGCACATGCTAAAGAAAAGTCTATATCAAATGAAACATAAGTTTTGGAATACATAGTTTAAATAAAACATAATTTAGAAACCTCTGCCTCATCTGCAAGGAAGCTATACTAAAAGGCTTCTGAAGACTAAAGGCTCAAATATGCTATTGAAAACACAACTAAAAGTATTAGACAAATAACCTGAGACTGGAAAGGAGAATGAATGGAAATGACAGAGTTTTACAAATTGCTTTGTACAATGACACCAATCAAAAAAAAAAAAAAAAAAGAGGAGAAACAAATTTGGAAATGCTTTTTACTGATTTGTATAATACCATTCCATGTCTGCACACCACTTCTTTAAAATTAAAAATATTTCTTTCTCCTCTAGTGATAAAACAGAATCTTAAGCTGCAGTTTTACAACTATTTTAAGCCAGTCACATGAGCCGTCAATAAAGTAAGAAGCTCATTTTATCATCCTAATTTTGGTCCCCATTATCTCCTCTGTGCTGGCACAAAGGTACACCTGAAGTTGAGTGATACTTCAGATCTAGAAACTCTTCTAGCTGAAAACACCGCAGTAAAATCCACAAGGGCTAATCATGAGAATCATGAAATAATTTGTCGTAAGGGAACCCTGGAGGTTGTTTAATCCACCCTCCTAATCAGAGTAGGTCCAGCCAGATCAGATTGATTCCCCTGGGAAATTATCAAAAGGAGTTCCAAGCGTCTCCAAACGAAACATTCCATCTCTCTGGGCAACCTGTTCTGGTATTTGACAAAGAAAAAGAGATTTTACCATGTTAAACATTGTAAAGCCAACAGCACCCTGGGCTGCATCAAGAGAAGCGTGGCCAGCAGGTCCAGGGAGGGGATTCTGCCCCTCTGCTCTGCTCTGGTGAGACCCCACCTGGAGCACTGTGTCCAGCTCTGGAGCCCTCAGCACAGGAAGGACATGGACCTGTTGGAATGGGTCCAGCGGAGGGCCATGAAGATGCTCAGAGGGCTGGAGCACCTCTGCTATGAAGACAGGCTGAGAGAGCTGGGGTTGTTCAGCCTGGAGAAGAGAAGGATCCGGGGAGACCTTATAATGGCCTTCCAGTGCCTGAGGGGGCTACAGGAGAGATGGGGACAGACTCTTGATCAGGGAGGAGAGCCATAGGACAATGGGTAATGGTTTTAAGCTGAAAGAGGGGAGATTTGGATTAGATACTAGAAATAAATTCTTTGGTGTGAGGGTGGTGAGAGCCTGGCCCAGGTTGCCCAGAGAAGCTGTGGCTGCCCCATCCCTGGAGGGGTTCAAGGCCAGGCTGGATGGGGCTTGGAGCAACCTGGTCTGGTGGGAGGTGTCCCTGCCCAGGGCAGGGGGGTTGGAACGTGGATCTTTAAGGTCCCCTCCGACTCCAACCATTCTATGATTCTGTGTGAGATGTCACACAAATTCCCAGTGTTCTGAATTCTCTCCACTTCCTTTCCCATCTCATCAGGCACCTTTGAGAAACGTGAGGCCCCATCTAAGGCCTCCTTTACCAAGTCCTCCATTCTTAAACATGAAAACAGGTTAAAGAAACCCCGCAGTTTATACAGAGGACGAGGCACTCCATTCCACAGAAGTGCAGGACTTCAATACTTCTGCAATAACACCACCACAGTGTATATTACATGGCGTATCTAAAGAGCAAAAGACTTTCCCCACACTTTGCTTTTGTGTTGGTGAGAAAGTTGGTGATGCAGGACGTGGTGAAAGAAACGTCTTTCAGTGGATGTGGTAGCCAAAAAATGCTCTTGGACCTGTAACGATACGAGGGTGGGCCTGCCCAAAGGGTCTTTGAGAGTATTTCATAACATCAAAATGAAGTAACGATGTGAAGTAATGGCAGTGTCAAAAAGTGGGTTTCTTTCTCATTTATCTTAGGGAGCAAAATCACAGGCTTGTTGTGTACCCACTGTGTTCTCATCTTCTGTGAGTGCAATTGAAAAATCTCATTAATAATTTTATCTAATATATACACGCTTCCTAGCACAGTATTTTATGTAGGGGGAAAAACAGCAGCATGATGGGGTTTCAGTTTCCGTGTTCTTCCTACGATCCGCTATGGAAATCATGCATGAGATCTTGCGCGTAAGAACCTGTCACTTAAAGACAGATTTTGTTACACAATTCTAATTTAGTATTTACCACCTACAGTGTCTACCCTATAGAATTTCTTAAGGCTTTCTATATTTGTTTAACAAAACCTCTGATCCTCTATTTGCCTCAAACACGCCATTTCCCCTACAGTGTAGGATGGAAACATCAACCTTTTCTTAACCGTGAGGCTGAAAATTTTAGACTTCCTAAATAGTGCACCTTTTTTCTGTAGCAAATAGTAAATTTACAGTGTAGTAAAATATCACTGTGAAGTGCACCTTTACGGTGATAATTATCCTTAAGGTTTTTTCCAAGGAGAATTTGGTGACGCTTAAATGACAGATTTATCAACACAGAGGCTTTTCAGCACCAAGCTAGGCTGGTTCACGAAAGCCATGAACAATGCGGTTAGTAATTAGAGCTTCAAACCATCGTAAAGAATCTCCCAAGGTCTAAAACATGGGTTTGCAGTTTATAACTGCTCTGGATAACGTCACACCCCCACGTGGTGGGGTTGACCCTGGCTGGACACCGGGTGCCCACCAAGCTGCTCCATCACTCCAGAAAACAGGCGGGGGTTGCTGCTGGGGGAGCCGGGGTGAGGGAGCCACCACCACCCCTGGTTGATCACACCTCCAGGTGATCAGAAGCCTCAGGGAGGGCAGGGACCAGGAGGTCACAGAGCCCAGAGGGAGCACCCCGTGCTGGGCCTCCGCTCGAGTACGGTCAGTCCGTGCAGGGGGCTCAGCTGTGGTTTCTGCCCGGCCGAAGGCTGTTTTTAGGAAAGCTGTGGGCACCCAGACAGAGGCCCCACGCAAACACGCGGGC
The DNA here is from genome assembly GCA_003697955.1 of Calidris pygmaea. Taxonomy (NCBI): domain Eukaryota; kingdom Metazoa; phylum Chordata; class Aves; order Charadriiformes; family Scolopacidae; genus Calidris; species Calidris pygmaea. Next base: position 226,841 of record QJSC01022314.1, on the reverse strand, counting down.
GTCCAGGCCTCTGGCTGCAGGCAGTGCCAGAGCAGAACAGGACTGCTCCGGCACGTGTCCCCCATGGGATCACAAGTCTCCTGCTGCAAACCTGCTCCAGCATGGGCTCCTCTCTCCACAGGTTCACAGGTCCTGCCAGGAGCCTGCTCAAGCCTGGGGTCTCCATGGGGTCACAGCCTCCTTTGGGCACCTCCACAGCCTGCAGGTAGATATCAGCTCCGCTGTTAACCTCCAGGGGTTGCAGACAGACAGCCTGTCTCACCACGGTCTTCATCACGGGCTGCAGGGGAATCTCTGCTCCGGCACCTGGAACGCCTCCTCCCCCTCCTCCTTCACTGACCTTGGGGTCTGCAGAGTTGTTGCTTTCACAGATTCCAACTCCTCTCTCCAGCTGCAATTTCACAATTGCGGTGCTTTTTCTTCCTTCCCCCTACTCAGATAGTTATCACCGAGGTGCTGCTGCTGGACACCTATGGACTTGGCCTTGGCCAGCAGCAGGTCCATCTCGGAGCCAGCTGGCACTGGCTCTGTTGGACATGGAGGAAGCTTCTAGCAGCTTCTCACAGAAGCCACCCCTGTAGCTGTCCCACTACCAATTCCTCGCCACGCAAACCCAATACACCGTGTTACAGAACAGACAGAAAGAACACACTACAGTCCCTAATTCTAGGCTAGAAACACTAATTGGTTTGGAACTTCAGGTTACACATTATCGGAAATTGGCTTTTACTGCCTAAAACCAGTCTCAAATCAATCTAGATTTTTGCAAATGCGGCTATGCTTTAAGTTATTTGGTGGACTTTCCTCTATAAAGATACTGATTAAAACAGCACCATGGCTGCTGCTCCTCCTATGCTTCAGCAATGTCACTCCTCCTTTACTCGTTCTTATTAAACTCCATTTCTTTAAACCCTCTAGCCACAGCACTAGTGTCTCACGTATACTTTCCTTCTCTACTAGTACATCACTTGAAAGAAACTAACTTAAGTCCAAATACCTGCGTCTGAGTGCCAAACCAAAGATCACCCAACAGCAGTTTGCTGCCATCAAAACTATGATCTTTAATATTAACTTATTTTGACATTGTGTTTCAACAAAATAACAGCGTGAGCAAGTTCTTCATCCCCACAATACGCACAATATTTAAAGTTATTCCAAATATTTTAGAGTCAAATTGACTACAAATGCTATCAAATATTATCTTCTTTATAGCATCAGACAGCAGAAATATTTCATATGAAAAACCAATTACATCTTCTTGACTAATTTTTTTTTCTGGTCTCACTTGATATCAACTTATACTCTGACAGCACCAACATTCCTCCTGACATCAGCAGGAGCCAAATTCCTTCATTAAAAGAAATACTTGATGGGAGACAATTTCTATAAAAAACCCCACGGACCACATGCCCCACAAAAAAACCCCACAACGTAAACATCGTGCTATTTAATTCCCTTGCCTTAGAAGCCTGTGTTCTTACAAAGAATTTGTTGTACAGCCAAGCTCACAGTCTCTGTGGCATTCCCGTTCTTTTGCCTACTCCAAATGACTGAAATGCACCGTCAGTTGTCTCGGTCCCCCCTCCACAAAACAAGCTTAGTAACTTCATGACCAAAGGCCAAAGACACATTTCATTGGTTAAAAAAGTGTCCTCTGTCTCTTTGCTTCAATTTAGTCATTTAGTCTAACAATACCGAGTAAATGGAGCAATGGTAGCCTGTCTTGAGAGTAAGAGTTCATGTTGAGGATTCAGTGTCCACTCTGATGATGTCTAAGAGGTTTTTAAAGTTCTGAAATTTCAGATCTTGTTCATGGTTTCATATTCAACAAACCGTTCCCTACAGGTCAACGTGCTTTCCTCAACATGTAAAATTTATGAAATTAGACCGGTGTCTAGAATGCAACACATCCCTCAACACTCTACGGGTACATGACAACGCATCATAGGATTTTAAAGAATTGAAAAAGCTTATTTTAATTCAGCAGTCATTTCAGCACATGCTTGTGAAGTTTTCTTCTATATATAACTAACGACCATTTCACAGACTGACTCGGGAATAACTTTAATATAAGATAGTTATTAAATGATAATTTTTATGAAGCACTACAACATCTACATTAAGACACTAGCTATATTTCCTTCATATATAGAAAAATTGTTAGAAATACGAAACTAGAAACGCCACTGACTGAGCATAGACTTTCTCTTCCCAGATGACCCAGAACTAAAAGAGAAATTGGAAAATACATTGTCTAGATAATGATTTGCCTGAATAGAGTTACTGAAATCCAGATTTCGTTTCCGTTATGTGGTCAGATAGCCTGCAGGTATAATATCTCCAGCTGGCACCAGGCTTAATGCTTTTTTTATCGATCTGCCCATAGCTTAAGTGCACACGTAAGGATATGGATTGTTAAACAATTCTTGTTATCTATCACTGATTATGGAAATACAATACATCTTGCAGCAGCATGTGCACTTTCTCCAACGTAAAATGCTACTTACAGCAGACTCTTCATTGTATCCTGTGAACTCTCCAATGCTTGTGCTATTTTTTTGTGCAGCAGCTAAAAGGCTGAATTTGTTAAGCACCAATTACACAACAGGCCCTCCCCGTCACAGCCTACGGTGTAAGCAACAACGTACCATCAGATTCTTTGTATTTGAGATGCATCAAATGTAACGTGGAATTATAATTGTATTTAACAAGGTACATTCAAATTCTTTGTATTTCTTGTATTCCCCAAGAGATGCTCAGCTTCTCCTCTTTCAAAGATTTCAACCAATAAAAAATACTAGGAGAAACATAATCTTTCAAGTTCACATTTTGTGAAGACAGACTTTGAAAAGCTATTAATCCTACAAGCTGAGTGGGTGCTCAGTGGGAAATAACAGAAACGAATCAATGTAATTTTCATATTTTCTTTATACTTTTATCTCTGTACTTGTCCTGAAGACAAGAGGATAACCCTGACATCATTGCACCTTAGGTTACAGGAAAAAATGAGCCTTCTACAGTCCTCTAATATTTTTTTTCCTCCCAGAACATAATTTGTGTTTTCCTTTCTACTAACACCAAATCTGCAATGGGCTAAAAACATCTTCTGTACCTTCCTCTTCATCCAAACACTGAAGGAAGACCCACCTGGGATTCAGACTCTGAAGGTACTTTTAAAAGAAGCCTGCTTCAGTTTGCTCTCGTGTGTTCTGCTAAGTCAGAAGGTCAGAAACCACTCTGTAAGTACAAGTAAAACAGTAACATACAGCACCCTCAAGTAAACAGGAGAAATCCTGACTAAATTGAGTCAATGGCAGAACTCCCAGCACCTTCAACGGGGCCAGGATTTCACCCTTATCTTGTTGATCAAAACAATTACTTCACTGTTCAGAAGGACCAGACTGATGTGCCTGCCAAGAATTTCTTAGTGCAACCTGCCATGGTGAGTCTTAATTGTATATACCTCTGTAAGTATTCCTTTTTCAGTCTACCAAGGTAAACCGTTGATTTGCCAAAAACATTTACAACACAATCAAATAGCATCCGCAGCAAAGACCTTTCTTTCATCTTCACAAAGAACCAAATGTACCAAAGCTCTCCTTAGCATAACCATACTGCTGGTCTGCAAATGAATAATTATCACTCCCTCACAGCCCATCACCAACCACTGATGGTCACAGCTGCTGCAGTAGCACACCTGAGTTAACAAGGAATGCTTTGAACCGAGAAATGAAAAGCTTTATTGGTTTGGCAAAGCTGTGTTGCAGGAAGTTTCCTATTTTTCAGCGAATCACAAAGCACACACCTCAAGGAGTATCTTCTCCATAGCACGGACCCAAATTCAGAGCAGACTAACCACGAATGGTATAAATGAACATCTCTTATATTTCTCCACAGGACTCACAATACGCCCTGGAACTGCACTAACCAAAACCATCTCACAGGAGAATAAATTTTACACTAAACTAGAACAAAACTCTGTTCTTAATGTGCTGCAAAGGTGACCAAAAATAAAGGCTTTCTTTTGACACAGATACCAGTGCTTTTATTTGGAAATATTTGAGAAATCTGTTGTAAGATCGTACAACAAGCATTTGCCCTGGATAAGCAATTAAATGAAATAATCAAGCAGAACTGGTTAATTTGTTCTCCTCAGACTGGGGAAGTATTGCAAAGCATTAACTCTGCCAACGAAGTGCCTTTGCAGGGAAACATGACAGTTGTTTACGGCCACAGGCATCGTAAGAGCCCGTCTTTCTGCCTCTCAGAAGGACAGTTAGGAGAGAATCACAGGAGCACAGGAAAATCCTACCCACAACATGGGATGTGGCCTTTCCTAGATCTTAACCTTCTTAATCACCTCCTCGTATCTGGCTGGAATCTACTTCACATTACTTTCGTAGAATTTCCTCCTTCTCCTCAATTGATGTTCGAATGTAATCAGATACAGGATATCTAACATAATTTATTCCACTAAATTCAATCTCCTGTGAAACTCCTGTAACATCATTGCCTTGTTTATCAATGACCTGATTCAAATTAGAATGTCAGTTTATAACTTCATTTAAGTTATCCCTGAGCAAGAACCTAATACCCCTAATGACTACTCTGGTTACAAGACACTCTCTCCGTTTTAAAGAAGATAAAACCCAAGAATTATTAATTCATATCTATTTGAATAGATTTCAAGGTTGGAAGGAAACAGTCTGATCATTTAGCCAGACTTTGCTCTGAAGTGTCCTCCCCAAATTCCTATATGTAATTCAAGCATCCATTTATTTCTAAGCTGCTTTCAAGAGTGTCACCAGCAATTATTTTTGCTTTAAAAACCCTCAGTTTTGACTGAAAAGTTTATTTGAAAAAATTGCTGGAAGAAACACATGCTTATCGGTACTGATACAGCTTTAAGATAATCGCGGAAGATTTCTCAGTGCAGCTAGAAAATTTAATATAGTTCAGCACCACGTAAATTACATTGAAAAAGGTTCTTCATAATATTTATTACCCTCTAGTTACACTATTTCTGTTCAGCCATCCATTTGAATTGAGGTATCCTTCATCATCCATATACATCAGCCCTTCTCTTTGATCTCTAACGGTAAATTTAAAGGCTGAGTAGATGTTCCTTGAAACAGAGTGTGGCACAGCTGCTTATTGTTACACAGAAGACAGTAGGTCATTAAAATTTAAACTCAATTAGTACAGTGGAACATCCCCCTAACCATATCCCAACTTTGAAGCAATACTCCTTTCGGTGATATCTGTAATTTACAGTTAACTAGTTTTCTTCAAGTGGGATCAGAGTCAAGCTTTGGTTAAGGTCACAATTAATAAAGTGCATCCTTCATCAGGAGACAGAGAGCTCTTGGCAATGCCCCTGCTGCCGGGGCTGCACTTACAACACCCAACAAACATGCAGCCAACACGCTAATCACATGAAATTCATCAAGCCTGAGGTTTTTACCCATTTGCTGGAGGCTTTTAGAATCCTGCAGAAAGTACTTTAGCATCATTTAGTTAACGACACATTTTTTTACGAGTGCTTTTGCAACATTGTAATTAGAAAGGGTGAGCTAAATCTTTGCCTCCAAGTGTGACTGCTGCAAAACAAAACCTTTGGGATTCACCCTGTCCCTTGCCCCCTTATCACCACTGTGGCTCAGCCAGCAAGACAATTAGAAAAAAAAAGAACTATTTTAAAGAGTTTTCAAATCTGCCAGTGTCATGAAGCACCTCACATTTGATTTCATTGCATTTTCCAGCTCAAATACCAGATCAAAGTGTTAGATATGGGTGAATCCGAGTAAACATGATGCAAGGGAAACGTGTCGGGGGATACGGTGTAGGGGAGAACTTTGTAGAGTAGGGTTGATGGTTGGACTCGATGATCCCAAGGGTCTTTTCCAACCTGAACGATTCTATGGTTCTATGAATTTAGGACCTTCCCATACCACATGAACATTAGATGAACTATCCACACCAGTTCCATGAGTAGACTAACAGCTGACTGCTCACAAGAAGTGGAAGAGCCATAAACATGACTGGTCTTCTAAAATACATTCTTTCTTTAAAAATTAAGAAAAAAACCCTGCAAGTTCAATATTGATCATGCACAACTTCGCAACAATTTCAGGCATTCAGATTCAGGGAGACGCCATCCTTTTTCTCCCTAAGAAAATGTCACCAGTACCATGGGGAGGAGGTTCCCAAGGCAGCTACTGAGGAGCTTTGCTGCAGAGCCAGATCTGCGTCCTATCTGAGCTGGAGGTGATCACCCAAAAAAAACCAAGGAAAAAAATAAAAAGGGAAACTGAGAGAGATTCTACACCTCATTAACCACCATCCATAACCAAAAATGTTACCTTAAAATGCCACTATTTTAACCTCAGACTGAAATGCAAGAGCATGACCTATGCTCGCTGAGGCACAGGCTGTGCCCCGTGTTCTCCAAAAACCAGCCTGTCCAATCACATCTACCTCCAAGTCTGGGGATCACCCAGGGGCAGTGAAAACCGCCCTGCATCACCAGATAGATCTGGCTGTGTAACACCTTCATCGAGTCATAGAATCAGCTAGGTTGGAAGGGACCTTCAAGATCATCTCGTCCAACCATCAACCCAACTCTGACCAAAAAAACCATCACCAAACCATGTCTCTAAGCTCTATGTCAACCCGGCTTTTGTACACCTCCAAAGGTTGGGGCCTCAACCACTGCCCTAGGCAGCCCAGTCCAATGGGCAATAACCCTTTCCATGGAAACATTTTTCTTGATATTCAACCTGAACCTCCCCTGGCGCAACTTGAGGCCGTTTCCTTTTGTCCTGTCCCTGGAGCCCAGGAGCTCTCCCCACAGAATTACTCTTTAGCTGCAGCGCGGCTTCCCGTGGTAGCAAAAAATAAAATAAAATATCAGGACAGACATCCCTGGCTCCCTGAAACTTACAACCCAAGAAAAATTTAGCTAAATAAGATCATCGTTCTAAGCTTTGTTATCATGTAGTTATGCGTTTTTTAAATAATCTTCTAGTACAGACTTTGTCACACTTAGACTGAGATCCGAGGCAGTTTCTGCTTCAAATGTTAAAGTCACTCTTTTACCTACTAAAGTTATAAGACCTTTAAAACTACTTTTTTTTTTGTTTCAAAAAAAGCATTGGGAACTTTTCTGTGTGCAACTTAAAACCAGCTGTACTTTGCAAGTAAAAACTTTCCAAGTGCCTGGCTCTCTGCAGATTTTTGGCAAATCTATTTGAAAAACTGAAAACCAGGGGGCCTGAGCCAAAGCTTACTGAAGTCTATGGAAAAACTCTGAGAGATTTCATCAGGATTTGGATTAGGCCCTAAAAAAGTCTGAAGTAATTGAAAAATCAGTTCTGCATGTACAAAAAATGAAATTTTCACTAGGTTTAGATTTATTAGACTCCTTTATGGCAATGGGGAAGAGCAAATACGTTATAAGTGGTGTTAGTGATGTACATATAGTTTTGCACTGTCAATTCACCACAGAGTTCCACAAACTCATACTGTTACTTACACTGCCTACAGAGCAAAAGCAATAAAATCAATCCCCCCCACACAAACACCTTTACTTCATTTTAAAAAGAATGGAATATTGAGAAAAAAACATTAATACCAGTATAGCTCAAGTGAATTTTATATTTTTTTTAATTGAGGACCAAACAGAATATGAAACAAGAGTTTCCCTTCAAAAGCTGCAAGCCAAATACAGTGATAACAAAACAAAATAAAAGTCATGCAAATAACTATGTCATTCTGGGCACACTTGCTCAGAACATCTTGGAATAATGTAACACTAGCAACTACAGCTAAGATGCATTGAATTTATGGCAGTGTAAGAGAAGGGTCAGGGTTATTCAGCCTAAATGTGCCAGAAAACAAAGAAGAGTAGCAAATGCAAAACAAATGGGTTGTGGTACCTGAAATAACAGCCCCAGCACCTCCTGAGGTGCAAACAGTCGCATCGCTGCTGACTACGGGATGCTACTTCCAGTCAGAAGAAACTGAGTAAACTATTAACCTTGACATATTCTGGCTTGAGCTATATATATTGTTTTTATATATATATAAAAACAATATTTACAATCAACTTAAGAGAATGTTGTACTCACAGACACCAAAAAAAAAAAAAAAAAAAAAAAAAAAAAAAAAAAAAAAAAAAAAAAAAAAAAAAAAAAAAAGGAAAAAAAAAAAAGGAAAAAGGAAAAAGGAAAAAAAAAGAAAAAAGCAAAAAGTGCTGCCAAAGAACCTGTTCTCAGCATTTTAAGAAAGGAGGGGTGACCTGGAAATTATTTTCCACCTCCACCCCCTCATCCCTCTGTAATCTCTCTCTCCCCTCACACCTTTTTGTGGATGGATATGCTTTGCCATGGTTGTAATTGGGAAAAGGAGAAATTATCTGCAATTTTGTGATGGTCTTGTCTAGATAGGGACTGGAGGAGTAATACAATCTAAACTGCAGAGCTAATCACGCTCCTCCAATGCCCACAGCTCACACACGGTATCGAGGAGCTCCATCAGAGGGGTTGTTCTTGAACCACCACAGGAAACCAAAACTTAAAGGAACCAAGGGAAAGCTGTGAAGTGGAAATTCAAAGTATGCCTGGACGTAGAAGGCCGACTCCCCATTAACAGTGTACCTCAACTATTAAAGTTTGGCTTTATTTAAAAAAAGATTATATCATTTGTTACAGCCTCTTAAAATAACTATCTCAGTTTTAGTTTTTTATTTGTTACTGTTGAGTTTTCTGAAATGGAAGGTCAGAGGCCGTACGCTTTCTCCTTTAGCAACATTTTTTCCATACTTTTGAACACTTAGCTGATAATAATAAGCTTATTATTTTAGAAATTTCTGCTTGTGGTCTCTGGAGGACTCAAACAATACAGAAAATAAAGCACAGCGACAAGCACAATCATGATGGGAAATTCTTTCAACTGACAATCATTTTCACCAAAAGCTTACCTCAACATTACGTATCGGTTGTGACCACTTATACTTAAGTAGGGCATATTAAAATTTAATGGATTTCAATGCAAAGAGCCAGCAGTGGGACTGCACACACCAAGGCACTAATGTGTCGATGCTCACTGTACTGAGATGAGTCAAGTTGGAACTGCAGTGCTGCCAACTAAATTTCACAGTACAACAAATGAATGAATCCCAAATCCCAAGCGGGATTTTTTTATTCATTATGCATGACACTTTCCTCTTTAAATTATTAATTTAAAAAAAAATAATATTGCTTTAGCCTTCTTAACCTTTGTACTCCTTCACTCTGTGGTTTTTGCCAGCTGTATTATCAATTGAGGAGGGGAGATTTTCCCAAGAACATAATATAAGCCTTTTCACAACCCTGCACACAAACATTTTGTTATTATTCCATCTTATTTTGCCCCTTTTCACAATACTGAAGTCTTGGAGTATCCTGAAAAAAAAGTATGTACTTTCGATCAGTGCCTTCTTTTCAAGAAAAAAAAAAAAAAAATCCAATCCTTTACCACTGCATATATAATCCCTGAAAATTAACCACATGGAGAACTAGCATTTGAGTTCAGCAGGGTGATTAAATCTGAATTAAATTCAGGGTGACTGAATTCATTAAAATTGGAGACCACCCCAGACACTCTTCCTCAGCCTCTTCCCATCTCTGATTTTCAAATTTCCATCTCAGATGTGTTCAGCTGAACCCTGCAGAATGCCACAGGAACAGGCTGCACAGCAAGCTGGCTCCCCGCAATCTATTATCTGTCACCAGTGTTTTAACAGTAAAACACCTAAAAATGACTGCCCGTAGGAGCTACGACACAAAACTGCAAGGCATATTCAAATTCTATTTATACACAAGCATTTTAAGCTCATGGTATGACCTTAACTTCTCTATAGTTCAATTTTCCTTTCTGCAGCAATAAATTACCAGCCACTAAAACAATAGAAATAAAAGTTTTGAAGAGTAAAGAAAGTTCCAGTGGAAAGAAGTCACACAGAGTAAAGACTCACGTCAGAGAGCCAAACAACCAAACTTTCTGGCTCCACCAAGCTGTTCTTAAGCTTTTCTTGAGCAACCACAACATCTTGTTGCTGTAAGCGCTCCCAGAGTTCTCCCTAATGATTTGCTACTCCCCTTCCTTTTCACTAAATCAGCTTTATGGGGCAAGGGACATATTTCAGTCTCAAAAATAGAACCCAAATAATTAAAATGTTTGATACATTACTATGTGGCTTATTTCTAGGCTTTTATATTAAGATAGAGCTGTTCATCGTGAAAAGCCGATGAATTTCTGGAAAAAACATTTTAAAGTTGCAGCACTGTGTCATCTTCCCTTATACACCTCTCTCGTTACGGCTGGCAGGACAGCACGGAACAGAAGTGCACGGCAGTGCTAGGGGCTGTGAGACTTACGGCAACTTCTCTGTTCTCACTATCATTCTTCTGCAGTCATCATCTGCAATCAGGAGGAGAGAAGGAGGTTATGTTTAAACTGGTACAACAGCCCAGCCCTGCAGAGCTGCACAGAGTGGATAGAGAGGGACACGAGGATGGGTCTGTTTATGGGTTTAGTCTCCATTACATCTTTGTCACACCTCCCTAAAATTTATTGCTTGATAGATCCACATCAACACCACAGGAGTTTCTCTGCAGCTACTGCTTTGGGCCACCGAGATAGACAACTGACCAGGAAAATGGTCTTCCTATTCTTTTATTGCTCTAATGATAGAGTCACTTGCTCCAACCATCACAGTGAGGGAGCCGTGCATATAGTTGCACAGACATCAAAGGAGAAGGAAACGCATGGACATTATGGAGAAGGAAACCAGGGAAGTGTAATGCAGAGAGGAGAAATGTAAAAAAAAATTGAGGAAAAATAGAGAAAACTGAACAAAGCAGAGCCATAGAGGGAAGAACTGCAAATAGTTTCACCCATGCCAACGTCATGAAGTTCAACCAGGCCAAGTGTAAGGTCCTGCACCTGGGACAAGGCAATCCCAGGCACAAATACAGGTTGGGCGAAGAATAGCTGGAGAGCAGCCCTGAGGAGAAGGACTTGGGGGTGTTAGCAAATAAGGAGCTCAACATGAGCTGGCAACGTGCACTGGCAGCCCAGAAACCCCACTACACCCTGGGCTGCATCAAGAGAAGCGTGGCCAGCAGGTCCAGGGAGGTGATTCTGCCCCTCTGCTCTGCTCTGGTGAGACCCCACCTGGAGAATTGCATCCAGCCCTAGAGTTGCAGAATCACAGAATCTTAGTGGTTGGAAGGGACCTCTAAGATCATCGAGTCCAACCACATTAAAAAAACCAAAAAAAACCACACACACACAAACCTCACCAACAAACACCACCAAAAACACCACCCACCAACTAAACCCCACACCCATGATCCGACCCACAACACCCCACCACAAACCACTAATCTTGGGCACTAGAGCATGCCCCGAAGAGCCATGTCTACACGTTTCTTAAATACCTCCAGGGATGGTGACTCCACCACCTCCCTGGACAGGCTGTTCCAGGGCCTGACCACTCTTTCAGTAAAGTAATTCTTCCCAATATCTAATCTAAATCTCCCTTGCCGCAGCTTCAGACCATTTCCCCTGCTCCTGTCGTTCTTCCTTTGGGAGAAGAGGCCAACCCCCGCCTCTCTACACCCTCCTTTCAGGGAGTTGTAGAGGGCAAGGAGGTCTCCCCTCAGCCTCCTCTTCTCCAAACTAAACATGCCCAGTTCCCTCAGCCTCTCCTCATAGGACCTGTTCTCCAGAGCCCTCACCAGCCTGGTGGCTCTCCTCAGCACAGGAAAGACATGGGCCTGTTGCAACAGGACCAAAGGAGGCCATGAAGATGATCAGAGGGCTGGAGCACCTCTTCTGTGAGGACAGGCTGAGAGAGCTGGGGTTGTTCAGCCTGGAGAAGAGAAGGCTCCAGGGAGACCTTATAGCAGCCTTCCAATATCTGAAGGGGCTACAGGAGAGATGGGGAGGGACTCTTGGTCAGGGACTGGAGACATAAGAAGAGGGATAATGGTTTTAAATTGGAAGAGGGAAGATTTAGATTAGATATTGTGAAGAAATTCTTTGCTGTGAGGGTGGTGAGGGCCTGGCCCAGGTTGCCCAGAGAAGCTGTGACTGCCCCATCCCTGGAGGGGTTCAAGGCCAGGCTGGATGGGGCTTGGAGCAACCTGGTCTGGTGGGAGGTGTCCCTGCCCAGGGCAGGGGGTTGGAACTTGATGTTATTTAAAGTCCCTTCCAACCCAAACCATTCTGTGATTCTATGATGATTCTCTGATTAAGGTAAAAAGTACACATTTTACCAAATGGTGTCAGAACCCCAGCTTCTAAAAAGGCAAGAAAGAAAAACCATATAATTTCTAAAATGCAAATATACATTAACTTTTGAATCAGATAAATATGTCTTTAGAAAATATTCCCTTTAGAAAATTAATGTTAATGAATGTGATATTTTCGTGGTACATAGCTATACTTCATATGAATATATATACCAAGCAAATAAATTTAGCCGGCAAATGTAAGAACAACTTTCCTGTTTAAGTGCAGCAGTCTTCTATATCATCCCATACATTAAAAAACCTGAACTTTTTCACTCTTAGTAAATGACCCACTTCCTGAGAAAATCAGTCTTTCAAGGTACTTTATTGATCAACCTATGTGATTTTAAGGAAGCTAGGAAAGATGAGTTAGAGTTTTCATTGCAACACTTAGAATGAGTTAATGCCAATTTCATATTTAAGGGTCTGAGCCAACAAAACCATATGAGTGAATCGGCGTGATGTGTCTTATAAATGTGCTTTAAAAGCCTCTGAGTACATTTAAGAAAAAAAAAAAAGTCATCAGCAAACTGACTTTTAATGAGAAATAGGCACTTTTAGTAAGATTTAGTTCCTGGAGATCACAGATATTGACCAGTGTCCTCTAGACACTTTTGTCAATGGTCCTGTCTCATGAAATAGTGGAAACAGGTGAGGAACACTATGAAAAAGACAGGCAAATGCCAAATCTGATGTGGTCAATGCCCGTTTTCATTGAGCTCAGTGTCCTCCCAGTTCCACCCAGCAGTGCCATCCCATCCTCAGGTGGACAAAATTCTTGCAAGTACCTGCAGCAAGCTTTGAGAATGAAACTGTACTTTCACTTTTCCTAATACAGATTTAACAAGCATTGCTATAAAGCTTTACAAATACCCAGTATATTTAAAGGAAAAAAAAAAATAATCTAAGAGCATTACTTTAGGGGTTACAAAAGGAAAAGAAGTAGGTTAGTATTTTATTGCTACAGAAAACACATGGAAAATATCTTAAATGGGAATTATACTTCATAGTCTTCTATGGAGCAAAACAACACTGGATTTGTGTCACATCTATGAAAATAAAATATGTTATGAATTTTTATACACTTCTTCCCAACAGCATGTGGGGCTACATGAAGTAGTCAATGCATGATCTCAAGCTCACAATGCTTAAATTACAGGCAAAGTTTTCAAACTGTGATTTGTCAGCCCTCCGTGATTTTGAGACTATCTGCTGGAGCTGAGAAGCACTGTCGAGTCCTCCGTGCCGACTTCTGTGCCCCCTTCAGGCTGCAAAGTTACTTCTGAATAATTTTAAACTACACGATTCTAACTTTTCCAGGCAAAAAACTCCTGTAGTTGCTACTGAGTTAACACGAGGGTGACAGAGGGGAGACTGGAGTGTGAGTACTCATGGCAGGCACTACATTTTGTGAGACATTCTCTGTTAAAGTCCACATTTTGAGGTTTGAGCATACCTGAGTCACGCTGCTTGTTCCTTCCCCCTAACGACCAATGAATTGATAATTAACAGTGAAAGAGAGGACTTTGCAATAACAAAAATCCTATTTTTTTCCAGACTGAACAAACTATTCGTCTGTCTTTGCATTACACTCTCTGCTCACTAAGAACCTTGTAGCAATGTTTATGTCTTTATATATATATACATATATAAAAAAATGAGTATCGCTCTTCCAGGAACTGAAATCCACATGTTTTTCTAATCAGTCCTGGCATTCTCCTCAATTTTAGTAGCACATAGAGTTCCTTAAGGAATATGACACATTCTGTTGCATCCTAGTTTTCCAGCTAAGAACACAGCTTCCGAATGGGTGATATTCACTCACGGATATCAATACAGGGTTTTTTTGGAAAGAGGTATTTATAAACTTACGGAAGAAGAAAATCTTCTGTCTTTCCCAGCGTGACTTTGGATACGTTCTGGGTACATGTATATATCTAATGTGGTAAAGAATGTTGTCTTTAAAGTTAGTATTTAACCCTTGATAATCTGAATGACAGAAGCATGATTATAGAATGCAGAATTGTAATCAACTTGATAAACGCAAAAATCTATGAAGACAAGGTGTCAAGTCAAGCATACACTACCATGCTTAGGAAAGAAACATGATACGTATACATATGTATCAGGAAACATCTGGTTAGGCAACAAAGGTGTAGGAAAGGGTCTGGATATTGAGATGGGGAAGGGTATAGCAGGGTGTACTCCCTGCCGTGGACAAAAGGAAAAGCATTCCGCTCTGGAAAATGAACAGTAAGAATTGAAAATCATCGTGAAAAAAGACTGAGATAATTAAGTCACAATTAATACAAAAGAAAAAGCTATAGAAGAGATGCACTAAAAATCTTCTGAAGCTTTAAACATTATAAAGAACAGCATTAATTGCCACCACCATCTTCAAAATTCACAATAAACCAGTTTGATTTGCAGGAAAGACAACATATGTCAAATATTAGGAACTCTCCCTATAAGGACAGTAAGCAGACATATGAGCTATCGAGACGCATTGTTCAACCTTGTCCAAGGTGTTTAAGAGTTCAGATGAACTTTGTCACCGACACTTGGATACATTCACCCCATCGCAACTCAAAGGAGAAAACTAGATGGGCGGTTGGCTGGACTTCTAGCTCTATCCTCATACAAATCTTAAATATTACACTTGCACAAAACTATTTGCAAATCCTATTTCCTGCTTGTCATTACAATTTCACAGTTCTGAAGGTTCAGTTGACCTGAGGAGATGACAGTCTCTGGCATTCCACTGATTTCAGTGACGCAGGACTCAGTAACTGATTTTCAGATGAAATAATAGTTTCTCTACTGCTTCAGTTACATTCAGCTATGTAAGGAAATCCTGCTAAAGGACAATACAAAGATCTCAAAATAGAACAGAGAAAAAAATTATTGAAGTCCAGTTAAAAAAAAAAAAGAGAAAAAGGATGGTTTAAAGGACAATACAGTTCTAATTTAAAAATAAAAAAAATCTTTCCTGAACAAATTGTTGAACCGATACAAATGCCGTTTGCAATACCACACCAGCTGCACAACAGGGACTGTTACAGGAAAAGCAGGAGCACATTGTTCCCAAAGAGCAGGTGAGATAGCCAAACACAGGCTAGGCAATACCGCCACTAGAGCTCCAGTCAACCAGACCGACACCGCAATGTCTCCGCACAGCCACAGCTGACACTGCTCACGGCTTTCAAAGCAGTCCTGCAAAACATACAGATATTATAAGGGACCTTTAAAAGCTACGGAACTAATTCCCTGCAGGTAATCAGGATTGATGCTACGAATTCCCAATTCCCACACCCATTAAGCTCAAGACACGACATCCTGGGTGGTGCTTCCCCGGCACGGACCCGCAGTTTGGGTTGGCACCGCTCCCCAGACCCCTCACCCTTCCTCTGCCCCAGCCGCCTGGGCATCGCCAAAGCCGGCACAGCACACACAGCCTCATGCGCTCACAGTCCTGCTCCTGCTTAGCCAATGATTCTGATTAGCATTTAATCATCCTTACAAGAAGGAATAGAATCATAGAATCATAGAATTGCCCAGGCCGGAAGGGACCTCCAAAGGCCATCCAGTCCGACCCCCCCACAGTCAGCAGGGACACCCCCAACTAGACCAGGTTGCCCAGGGCCTCGTCGAGCCTCACCTTGAATATCTCCAGGGAAGGGGCCTCAACCACCTCCCTGGGCAACCTGGTTGTAAAAAGGAAAAATGTAAAAAGGAAATCCTTCCATTTTACATACTGGAAAACTATCATGTCCCTCCTCAACCTTCTCTTTCCATCAGAAGAGAAATAAAAATTAATTTCTTTTTAATAATTTATAATTTTTGTGCTCTTCTCTGAACTCTATTCAATTCGTCTGCGTTTTTCTTATATTGTGTTACCCTGTAATTTCAACCAAATCTTTCTCATGGAGCACTGAAAGAAATTATTTATCTCCTCATTAAAACCATATGACTACATCCCAAAGTTGCAATTCACCTTTTATGGGATCACATCGCTGACTTTTATTCAGTTGCTGGTCTGTCATAACCCCCAAGGGCCTAACCTACAGCAATGGGGCTTTACAGAATTGTTTCTCAATTTTTAGTCTGCCTGATTCTTATTTGCCAGAGTCCTCTGTGCTTGCCTCGACTGAATTCCATCTTACTGACTTGAGATCCTTCCTCCAATTTATCAAGTAGTGTTTGAAACTACCGCGAGCTTGTTGCAAAACCACAATTTTCACATTCATACTCCATACTCCATCACTGAAGCCACTGAAGAAAATAATGAACAAAAGCAGACGCAGCAGAGACCATGGCATATCTCGACCATATACTGCATCTTTCAAATAGGTGCACACTTAAAGATAATCATCAGCTTTTCAATGTGGCTTCAGGCGATTTCTCACAATTGCAGGGTACACCATCTTGAACATATTAAATAGAGCTTCTAGAAATCCAGCGTACTGTTATACTGCTGCAATGCCAGACGGGTCCAAGGCACTTCTAAAGAAATTTTTAAAAGTTGGTTGCTATAGAAATAGGAACTTCCACCATCAAGAAAAAGAATGAGCTTAAGAAAAGATTGGCATTGAAGAAAATACTCGATCTAATGACAGCTACGCTCCTGACCAATGACGGGATCATCTTTGTCTTGACTTGGAGCTTAACCATCATCAACAACTTCCCATTATATTAACATCCAATATTTAACCTCAGATACAATCCTACCTATCCAACCCTATAAATCCTCAGATACAAATTCAATTCTTACCATCTCAATCCCTATGTATAGTTCTACCTCATTCTTCTCTGCCTAGTCCTGTTCCCTCCTTTAAGGGCTGGGAGACGGCATTATTGAACAGCACAGAGTTATTTTGTATATACTAGTTTCCCTTTATAAGGCATCATTCAGTTTCTTCCTAGTGTAGGCTGATCGAGTATTTTTAGTTGGAATCAAGAGTAACACAAATGTCTTCATTATCCCCGCTAATTGCACTGTTCACACTGGGGAGTGGTCTTGGACAAATGAACTTGTTTCTTTCAGGTGAACCTAACCGGGCAGGTGGCCCCAGGAACACACCTAAGGCACTCCGGCTGGTGAGGGAGGACCAGTAACACCAGACAGAACCAGAGCTAGTTCAAACCCCCTCTGAAACACATCGATGGCACAGGTCACCTCTCCAGCCTGGATCACCTCCCCTTGCAGATCTGCCCCTAACAGACCACATCACTTGCCAGTGTGGAGACAGCCACAGAGAACCCAAACAGGTGATAAGACAAACACGGTTAAAAAACTTCAGTAAAATCTTTATTGTCCCAAGAAAGCTCCCAGTTTTTCTCCAGTCTGTCCACAGACAAACACCCGCACAGTTCCAAAGCCTACAGCACATCCCGCTGGAGACTAACGACCTCAATATTATTCTACTCTAAGCATTCAGCATCAGCATTTCTCTCTAGTGAGCCTATCCTTCAGATGAAGATGAAATTTCTTATTTTTGAGCTCTTCCATACTTTTCCGAAAACCATAATCTCTCAACAGTTAGTGAGTAAATACGAAATTGTACAGACATTTTTATCAAGACTTCAGGCTGAACTCTTAGGGAAAATAAGAAAGTAGTACTAGGATTTATAATTTCTTTAAATGACACCTTGTGACATTCTGAAGTGTTACCCTAATTAGGTCATAACCTCGATTCTTAACTAGGTGATTTGATATTCAAAAGGGCTACACACTAGCGTCAGCCATCTTGAAAATAAAATTATTTCTTTTGGAATCTGTATTTGGATTACAGATTTTAATTCTCTTTAATGTAAATCATGGCCAAAGGGCACTCCAAGTATAGTTGAAACAGTTTACGTTGGGTGAGACACTGCTCTACCACGTCTCAACCAGCTCCTTAGAGGTACTTAATTTTTCACCATTCATCATGTAAAATGGTGATCCTGGTCCCACACACCATCCATCCGTGGCTAACAACCCACAGCCAAATACCTTCTGTTTTGCTTGGGATGCACCTCTTCCTTGTATTATTTTTATTGGAGAGGTACTGCAACTGTCTACCTGTATCACAATGGTCAAAAATATTCCAGTACATGTCCCGCATGCCTTCTTGGTGTTATTTTGGCATCATGCAATGAAAAGCAGCAGGTTTAACATTTTTTAAAATTTTAACCTTTATATATGCAAGGTGGAGAGCATGACCAGACCGCTTCCCAAGGTCCTTGATCAAGAGAAAGATTTATTTTGTTTACAGTTTTTAAAGATTTTACTCTTTTCCTAACAGAACTAATCATAACCAAATTGAATAGTCCCCTGAACTCAATAACACTAGTCAATTAACAGGTAGAAGTTAATTTCCTTATTAAATCGATTCACCTTATTAGCTTAGGTGGGAAGAGATGAACTGCAGCTATCGGCACCTTTTCAAAATTCTTAGAAGGAAAAACGGTGCCGATATAATCTTTCCAAAGCTCAACAAATGAAATACCCTTAACACATACTTCAGTTTTGCAACGAAATACTAACAAAAATTTGTAAAACTAATTTGACCCTTATTCTGGCTTAATTCTTCACTTCCCGTGATTATCAATCCTCTTCCAAACATGGGCATAGGGAAACACCAAGGAAAAATGATCTAGTTTCAACCCCTGCCCAGTCTGAGCTGTTTCACTGCATCATCTGAAGCAGCACGTGCAAAGAACGGCTCCTCACAGCAGTAACAAGGGCTTCTGAGCGGCTGGAACACGGCACAGAATATTCTGACTATATCAAAGAGGAATTGCAACAGCACAACACTGCCAGCCTTCAGGCTCTGCGAGAAGGGGTGGGTTTGCCCCCACTGTTACTGAAAAGTAGAAATACAGAAAATGACAAAATTTCCTCGAAAAAATGTAATTCCATAACATTCATTTAAATCTTTGTGCACCCTGAAATCTTCTCCACATTCCTCTTCCAAATGAGAAGTATTATTCAACACCTACTTAGTTTCATCTTTAATTTTATTCTTTCTGTGAAATATCACCCAGCCAACTAGTACTTTCTAAAGCTGCAGATTGTTTTTATTCAGTGTTATCACTACTTCATAATTAGTCATACGGATGTGCCATAAAGCCAGTAATGCACTCATAATTATTTCTCTATCAAGGAAGTAGGAATTTTCACTCCTCGCCTTCCCATCACGTTAGAAATGGACACATGTACACCTTCAATTGAAAAGTGCAAAGAAATAAGTGATAAGAGCCTAAAGACGAGCATCTGGAGTTCATTTGCTGCATTAAGAGCAGCAATGAGTGATCCCATTGAGATAAAACTTACTTAAAACTGTCTTATTCCCCAACCCATTCCACTGGTCAGCAACACAACCGGCGTTTGGTTTCCACAACCGGTGAAAAACAAACCGTTAACAATTCAATATGCATATTTTTTAGTTTGAATATACAAATACATAGTTTGAATAATGATCGTGTGCTTTATGCCGTACCTGGCATGACAGCAGGTTGCTGAGCGGCTGAGTCCGTGCTGAAGGAAAGGCGGCCACCTTTGGCCAGCCTGTCACAGAAGAGGGTGATGTTCTTCTTCAGTCTGCTGGTATCTTTGGGCATGCTCAACTGGCTGCTGAGACTCAGGGCCTGCTCCTTAGAGCTCTTCGACAAACAAGTTCTTAACAAGTAAGAAATGGCAGCATCCACAGCTTCTTCCCAACCCTAAAGAAAAGGAAATTAAATCAAATTAGGTGCACTGTAATATGATATAGCATATTAAAAACAATGCAACAAATCAAGGACTACGACTTTTCAAATTATAGCAACATATAAAACATAACCTGAGAGGTTAACGTGTGTCACAAATATCCAGTTCTTCAGCTTGTACAAGCAAAAACTTAAAAAAGCCCCAAACTTGTTCCACTATTAAGACTGACAGAGAAATATAATTTCAGTAATAATAATATATGGACAGTATGTGATGTAACAGTTAAATTCAGTAGTTCTATTAATAACTGAAAACCAGAAGGTTCCTGGATGCAACATTTAGAATTAAGAGCAGAACTGAGATGTAAATACAAACATAATATGTAGGATAGAACACTGTGATGAAGATAAGTCAAGGCCAGGGAAGGAAAAAAAAAAAAAAGGCATCCAATTACACATTCTTTGGAATCATCATCTAAAATTCTGACAATATGACTGCAACCCAAAGCCTCAGATATTCAGTATTCATTTATCAGACCAATTAACTAAAAGTTATGATCCATTTCTGAGAAGACCAGCTTAGAAATCAGTTCAGTGAAAACCAGCAGCTACCTATGGAAAAGCTTCCACAGGAGGAGAAGCTGCATTCGGTGTCACATTCAGTATATGTATTTCCACAAAATAAAGTGTCTACTTCTGCAAATAAGACTCAGTAAAAATAATTAAGTTTCTTTTCATGAGGCACCTCGAAAAGCACCTTTAAAAGTTAGTTTCAAGTTTGTAATCTGTACTATGTTTTCAGTGACACAAACAAAGCTAAGACATTGCTTCAAGTAAGAATAATTGATAGCAAAAGTCTCATTATTTGTGACGAGGTTATTAGGATAACGCATAAATTCTAATACCACAATAATATCATTTATGCAGTGTACAATGCAGAACTGACCCATCTTGATGCATTCTGTAATCTTAAATTACACTCTGTGAGGAGACCATGTGATTAATCCAAAACATATAATTTATAATTTAATGATAATTATAAATTATATTTTAATAATTCTATTTATATATTAAAGATATATACAAATATATGTGTATATATATTTCATATACTTATAAATATCTATTTTATATTATATATAACTATAAATTATAACTGATAAATCTGCAAAATAGTCACAAAGCCTGCTCAGGTCTTTCCATTACAACCTTGCGGAGCCGGGACAGCTAGCAGCTCCTGTGAAGGGCTTTGTGGTCTGCTGACTTCAGGACCCGTAACACCTCTCGGTTCAGCTACCTGTACTTGCTATGGAGAGCAAGTACAGGGGC
>QJSC01022314.1:151694-197604 GCA_003697955.1 Calidris pygmaea | reverse complement strand
CTTTCTTTTCCTCAAGAACTTTTCCCCAGTTCTCTAGGAAAACCGAGGTGCTGTTTGGGTTTTGCAGATGCTGTCAAAGCTGTCTGCAGGCGTGGAAATACAGCAGGAGTCGTGCATCTTGCTGAAGAAAGCTATATATCCCATAGCAGCTCTGCCATACACAAGGTCTGTAACTTCAACGAGGTTCAGCAAGATAATTTTTGATACAAGGAAGAGAAATCAGACCTTGTTATACTTGGTCTGGAGAAAAAAGTAGAGAAAACATATGCTAAAAAAAGCTTCTTGAGACATTTCACTGCATCTCAGCCCATATTTTGTTTTCATATCAGTGATACGCGTGAGGAGGAACTTTACTTCTCTTACTAGAATATTTTTATTAGGTGACCAATATAAGATGCTACGAAAGCCTGACAAATGAATCCGTGTTTCTAAAAGCTGTGAAACATGGAACCATGCCCATGCACATATATTATCTCTGAAAAAAAAAATTGACAAAAAGGTTTTTTTCCTACTTAAATTCCCACAGTACCTTAGATCTACTCAGCGCAAACTTTACACTCAGCTCTTCAAAGTGGAATTTTCATCCTCCCAAAATGCACAGGGGAGGACAACAAAGATTGTGGCAAGCTAGATTTGCGTATTTACTTGGATAGCAAATTTTCAAGCTTATGTTAGAATTATTGGGTTTTTGCTTGAGGCAGTAGCTTGGGCAAAAATCATTCACTCCTCCACTGTTTGTGCAGCCTCGTCTTGTGAATAAATGTCTGATTTAATTAGGAGGTATCAATACCATATTTTGGCTATATCAAACTCCCGCTTCATTGAAAAAGCCAGGAGAAGATGGCAAAATAAATTATCAAATCTGAATGTTCCTTCAATTTGAACTGGCCTGTCCTAGGGTAAAGTGAGTCTATCACCACCTGTGCAGACAGGAGACAACACTGGTGCATCATGCTTAATCTAGGAATTAAGCATCTTGCCATTAACTAAAAGGACACTCCAGAGGGCTGTGCCACCATCCAGCATGACCTGGACAGGCTGGAGAGCTGGGCAGAGAAGAACCTCATGAGGTTCAACAAGGGCAAGTGTAGGGTCCTGCACCTGGGGAGGAAGAACCCCAGGCACCAATAGAGGTCAGGGGAGGACCTGCTGGAAAGCAGCTCTGAGGAGAAGGATCNTCATTCTCCCCCTCTGCTCTGCACTGGGGAGGCCACAACTGGAATCCTGCCTCCAGTGCTGGGCTCCCCAGTTCAAGAGAGACAGGGAACTGCTGGAGAGAGTCCAGCGTAGGGCAACAGAGATGATGGAGGGATTGGAGCATCTCCCTGATGAGGAAAGGCTGAGAGAGCTGGGGCTCTTCAGCCTGGAGAAGAGAAGACTGAGGGGAGACCTTATTCATGCTTCCAAGGATCTAAAGGGTGGGTGGAAGGGGGATGGAGCCGGACTCTTCTCAGTGGTTCCCAGGGACAGGACGAGGGGCAACGGGCACAAGCTGGAAGATGGGAAGTTCCACTGCAATATGAGGAAGACCTTCTTTGGGGTGAGGGTGGCAGAGCCCTGGCAGAGGCTGCCCAGGGAGGGTGTGGAGTCCCCTTCTCTGGAGATCTTCAAGCCCCACCTGGATGCTCCTGAGTGATGTGCTCTGGGCAGCCCTGCTTTGGCAGGGGAGTTCCTGACCTACCCGAGATCTTTGGGGAAGGTTGAGGGTGTTAAGACACTAAGACACTTTTTGAAGGTAGACTTTTTTACCGATGAGACTTTAAGTATCATTTTTTCGGTCACTCAAAAAAAAAGATCCTAGAAAGTTGTCTCACTTTATAAGTACGGTAGAAGAGTGTGGTGGATCGTCATAGAAGCATTTAAGGTCCTCACAGATATACAACACCACAATGTGTGAACTGCAGCTACAGGTTATCTAATAATGACCAAAAACCACCCTATTATGATTGCAAGTTAGAAACAAGAACAACCATCAACAAATTCAGGACCAAAAGCTGTCAGATCACAACCGGGGGTGGGTGCTATGCTAAGGTACATGGAGAGTAGGGAGGTGATTTGAGACAACCAGCATGACTTCATGAAGGGCAAGTCCTTCCTGACCAACCTGGTGGCCTTCTACGATGGAGTGACTACATTAGTGGACAAGGTATGGATGTCATTATTCTGGACTTCTGTAAGGCCTTTTGACAAGGTCCCCCACAACATCCTTGTCTCTGAATTGGAGACATATGGATTTGATGGGTGGACTGCTTGGTGGATGAGGAATTGGTTGAATGGTCGCATCCAGAGGGTATATATCCATCTGGCTCAATGTCCAGATGGAGATTGGTAGACAAGTGGTGTCCCTCAGGGTTCCGTACTGTGACTGTTTTATATCTTCATCAATGACATAGACAGTGGGATCAAGTGCACCCTCTGCAAGTTTGCGGTGACACCAAGCTGAGTGGTGCATCCCTGAGAGATGGGATGCCATCCAGAGGGACCTAGGCAGGCTTGAGAAGTAGGCTCGTGTGAACCTCTTGAGGTTCAACAAGGCCAAGTGCAGGGTCCTTCACATGGGCTGGTATCAATGCAGGCTTGGGGGATGAAGGGACTGAGAGCAGCTCTGTCAAGAAGGACTTGGGGATACCAATGGATAGAAGGCTGGACATGAACCCACAATGTTCGCTGGCAGACCAGAAAGCTAACTGTATCCTGGGCAGCAGGTCCAGCAGGTCAAGGGGGGTGATTCTGCTCCTCTGCTCTACTACTGCGTCCAGCTCCGGAGCCCTCAGAACAGGAAGGACATGGACCTGTTGGAGCAGGTCCAGAGAAGGGCCACAAAAACGCTCAGAGGGCTGGAGCACCTCTCCTGTGAGGACAGGCTGAGAGAGCTGGGGTTGTTCAGCCTGGAGAAGAGAAGGCTCCAGGGAGACCTTATAGCGGCCTTCCAGTACCTGAAGGGGGCTACAGGAAAAAATGGGACCAACTTTTTAGCAGAGCCTGTTGCAACAGTACAAGGGATAACAGCTTTAAACTGAAAGAGGAAAGATTTAGACCAGATATAAGGAAGAAATCTTTTACAAGTAGTAAAAATCTTTACAAGTAGTAAAATCTTTTACGGGTAGTAAAAACGAAACAGATTGTCCAGAGAGGTGCTAGATGCACCATGCCTGGAAACATTCAAGGTCAGGTTGGATGGGGCTCTGAGCAACCTGATCTAGTTGAAGATGTCCCTGTTCATTGCAGGGCGGGTTAGACTAAATGGCTTTGAAAGGTCCTTTCCAATCCAAACTCTTCTATGTTTATATGGTTACAGATGTTATTCTAAATGAATAAAAGTATCATAGGTTTGAACTGGTGTGAGACTCAGAAAGAAAACCAACAGTAAATATGCAACTTTTCAGTCTATAAAACCTGTCCTATTATGTAATATGAAGTCCATCTAACGATGGTGAAACTGATTAAGTTTTTTCAGTATATAAGTAATTCCAGTGGAATTTTACAATAAGTCATAAATCACATAATATTTCTGAAACACTAGTACAATACTTTTCAATCCATAGCAAGAGTCTTCAGGTCTTTCAATTAGGACATAATATCAAGGGAATTCTTCACTGACAATCAGCTTCTTCTAGAAGAAAGAGTCACTGATCGTGTCTATTGAGTGTTAAGACCTCTTGGTGAAAAACATTGCTGTAATCACTGTAATGCATCACCCTTGTCATTGAGCAGTTTAGATGACAACTGATCTGGACTTCTGGTATGCAGCACGTATGCAGTAATTACTCCTACACTAAAATATTTTAGCTTATCTTTGTACCTGAACCAGACAGATTACACCACCGTAACAAAGAGAAAGTTTAGAGGTCCCCATTACAATATGACATAGAGAAAGATGTCTGATAAAAGAAGCTTATTTAATCTATCAAACACGGGGTATGTCTCTCGGGACAACCGCGCTACTTTGTGGGATATGCGAGTCAGTTTTAAAGGAGATAATATATGCTGGAGGCAAACGAATCCCAGCAGAACACAGGAATGCCCTGACTAATTCACACCGAGAAATAACATTCCCGAGTAGGATTCTGACACCACGGTCAGCCCACTGAAGATGAACTTCAGGAGCTCTAATGCTGGCAGAATAAGGGGATATGATGAGCAGGTGATAGCTCAAGTTGAATACAAAATGAATCCTCAAAACTTTTTTCAAAAAATACATCTAACCAACAGGTATGTCAGATTCTTCATCGGCAGAAGGTTTATACCAAGGCTGAATCCTGCTTCCAGGTTTGATACAAGTTCCAGGGAACACAATTAAACAAGACAAGAACACGATGATGCTTTCTGTCCTTAGAAAGGACAACAGGTCCAACCCTCCCGCAGGTTGACGCTCCCACCCAACTTGGTGCTGTCTGTGAACTTACCACAGGTACACCCTATCTTATGCTGCCCTCAACCAAAACTAAACTTCAGACTGAGGCTGACCTTTTTTACTGAAAAATGATGGTTTTTACCAGGAAAAGCTTAAAGCTCCTTCTTTTATTTTGGTGATTAAAGCTTTAAAACCCACTAGATCGTTTTTTTTCAATTCTAGTGGACTTGGATGCTCGACTGTTCCAGAGCAGCCTTTCTGAATGGTTCTGTTGCCTTGATTTGAATAGGAGGAAGACCTGTTAATTAGCTTTGATTTTTGACAAAAGATAGGCAACATCATATAGCATAAATTATTTCTCCCAGCTGGGAGAAAGGCAACAAGTTTCATGCTTCTCCCTCTAAAACTACTTATTTTGAGGTGTATTATCCATCGTGTTTCTAGAAAGAAGAAGGGGAGGGAGGAAATCATATATCTGCTATAAACTTTTCTGTTCACAGAAATAAAGAATACAACTGTATGGGAAACTGGTTCTGAGTTACCAGTTGTCACTGCCCACTGCCTTGTGGTGGGTTTGGGATTTTTGTTGGTTTCCTTCCTTTTGGGGGTGTGTGTGTTTGTTTTGTTTAAGAAATTTTAAAAGTATTTACAAAATACCAAAAGATGATTTGTACAAGCATAAGGCAAACAGCCAAACATAAAATATTTCAGCCTATTTTAAAATATAAGTCTGCTACACACTTGGAGCTTTGTATTTAAGAAGTGGTTAAAACAACAAGCAGAGTATAGAAAATAGAAGACACAAAAAAACTAATTCCAGACATATTTTACTGTGATTAAGACCCTAGGTTGGATTATACTCTAACTAATTACCAGAATTAGTGAAAAGTGACAATTTCCAATAAATTCTAAGAATTAGGACTCATAAAAATTACCTTTACCCAAGAGGTAATTATTAGCTCAAAGCTTCAAGAGTACTAAACATTAAAGAAAAAATTCAAGAAGTTGGCTACTGTCGGTCTTGATAGGATTAAGCCTCCTGGAATTACAGAAATAATCTTATCTTTAATCTTGAGAACTTTCACTCACAGTAAAGGATTCTTTCCACAAAAGGCTCTTTTCTATGTACTGAAAAACTCTACAGTAAACCCCATCTGCTGTCACGCATAAAACCCAGCAGGCTTTCCAGTCTCTCAAGTGACTGATCTTTTCTTTTTCTGGTGATTTACATTCAGATCATCTTCCTACAGAAAGCACAGACACTTTTGACAGTAATTCCTATGAGTCTTCCCGAGCACTTCATGATATTCTTCTGATACCGTCTCTTTTTCATCATTGCCTTAAAGTGTATTTTCTACTTTATCTAATCTACACTGTAAAGTATTAAATTTATAGTCACTATCTTAAGTTAGATCATAGAGTTGCTTAAAAACATGCATTTCATCCTCAGGCATTTTTTTTTTCTTTCAATTTACAATTTCATTAAGAAATTAAGATGAAATACCAACCATTTACTTGGTTGGTACAATTCCAAACATAAATAAAAGGAGACCAAAATGGACTTCCTCGGTGCCGGTTTATAGCTGTTACTATTTACTCCAGTATCACAAATGTGACTGTAACAAGAAAGGCACGATTCTGAGAAATGAAGGACCCATGTGCCATTATTTGGTAAAATCACAAGAAATACGAAAACATTAATTCTACAGTAAAGTTACTACTGATGGCCATACTACCCTCCATCAGTCCTAAAGTTAGAATGTTCATACTGACAGACATTTTCCCTTTGTAATGTCTTAAACAAAGAAAGCATTAATAACTTAATGATCAGACATAGGAGCCATCAGTCAAAGCAGATGCCATTCAACCATTATACCAAAACTACCCCGTGTAGCATGAACCCTTTGAACTCTTTAAATTAGCCTGGACAAACTCCCTCCTTTCCCAAAAGGATTTCCTATTGTAAACATATGCTTTATCACCAACTCAGCATTTTTCAAATATCTTTTTCCATCCAGATAAATCAAGCTTGGTAAAGTATAATCACTGAAAAACCTCCCTAAAAAGGTTCCTCGCTTCTGTCGTTGTTCAGACCCTCTAATATTTCAAATTGTTGTCCCTCACGGTTATAAGCTAATAACAAATATGCCAGTCCTGCCGAACAGTCACCAGCTCTCCTGAAAACAGCCAAGTGCATAATAAAATCTCTAATGCATCATTAATGTTATTAAGGAGGTCAATGGATTCTTTTGTCTCCAAAAGCACTCTAAAATAGTTTGCTACCATATATTTCAACAGATAGCAAACCATAGGACTCAAAACCAGTATAGGTTTTTAAGTATAGTTTGCATGGAGCTGTATCACTATGCCTTAAAATATTGACAATATAAACTTTTATATTTTGAATGTGGGTTTCATTTTAGTCCCACAGTAACAAAGTACATTGGGACTAAAATGCACGTAACTTCCATGTGGGTAAGATTAACTTTTATTCAGTTTTGGGATCACTTTCTTAATGGTTTCATTAACAGAAGGATCAGCTCATTTATCCCACCAGTCAAAAGCAGAGACCTGAGAGACCTCATTCCGTTTCTGGTGTTATACTTCTCAGACTGTGCAGAATTCATGAAAGAATCACCGGAAAGGGGGAATGCTCTTGTATTTCCAATAGTGAACAAAAGCAACCATTTAATCATTTTAATCAAAGCAATAATATTTAGAAGCTGGTTAGAAGTTTACCGCAGGAAATAACATATGGTGCCAAATACCTGTTACTCCCAGTATTACTTCTGCTATACCTCTGTAGACAAGAATAACCACATTATTTATGTTCTTAGATTAAAGTTTGCAGCAACAGAAACCATTCAGCAGTCTGAAAAAAAAAGACTGGTGACAACAGGAACACAAAACACCACTTCTGTATTTGCTAAATGTCTAGCTGGACTTATTGCCAGGTCTAGAAAACAAGATGCAATCTGTTCCAAAGGGAATGGCATGTATGAGAATAACGTTGATGTTATGGTCAGAGAAGCATTTCTTTTTAGGGTAACAATATATTCTAAACATTTCCCTTTAATTAACAAAAAATCCCACTTCCATAGTCTAATGCTCACAAGGCAGAAAGTGTTCTGGAGACGCAGACTGCATCCCAACTGTCTTCTCATCCATTCCCTCCAAATAAAAATACAACAACTCATTGTGCAGGATTGTTTGAAGAGTAAATAAAAATTCTTCAGAGTACTCTCTTTCACCAGCGTTCCACTCAACTGCTCGCAAGGAAACCTGAACGCTAGCTAGGAGCTTCTGTCTGTAAATATCATTGGTATGGCAGAAGATTCCCTGCCTGAACTTCTCCTTAAATTACATGCAGATTTCTGTGGTACCGTAACAACTTCAATATGGCACACATTTAGTATTCTGTAAAGGCTTCAATTCCATTTCCACCTCCAGTTATTGTTGGTTTACAATTTTTCATCCTGGCTGCTCTGCAGGATGTACATACTTAGAATATTTATTTGAGGTCTTACAGCTTTAATAGGGAATATTGTTAACTGCTATAAAAACCAAAACCACATCAAGACATACACTGAAGTGATAGTCTGTATTAGAAAATACACAACAGATTTCACCATGTTTTATCAAAATGTGTCAAAGCCATTCCTCATGGCAAAATAAAAGTGAGACATGCAAAAAATGGTTGTTTGGGCTTTTAAAAGATTCATACAAACTTGCTTTAATGGAATTCATTTTCCATTATGGAATTCCATTAATTCCATTAATAGAATTCATTTCAGTTTCTTTCGAATCCATTCATTCCCTCTCCCCATTTGTGCAGCTTGTTGTTTCAAGTTTAAATGAGGCAAAAATCCAAACCAAATCTCATCACAATTGCTTTGCTTTGCCTCCTATGGGTCAATATCACATAGAATAACAAAACACCTTTTTTTCCTCTCCAGACGAGCCTACATCCACTTGGAAGTCAGCACAAGCTTTCTAAATGGCCACAAATCCTTCTAAGTATTCCAGGTACGTACCGGAATCTGGATTCACTGTATATTGCAAAAACCATGTGCAGAGCATGAAAATTTAAACTGATGTGTACTTAGATAATTCTTATTTTTTATTCTATAAAAGTCATTTGTGAAAGGTTACGCAGTATACTTTGTTGTTCAGAAACCTCAAAGGAACTGTTGAGATGTATTAATCTCAGAGTTTATTTCTCTAACTGTGGCATGCTGTCTTTAAGTACTTAATTCTAGAAACCAGTGAAAAGGCTGGAATTAAAACTAACTGAAGATCAACTCTAGTTGCTTTCAGTTTAGAACATTCCTTAGTACAACTAAAGCAGTGTTTAGTTGGGTGCCTCAGGCAAGGACAGAACACAGCATTATCTTTCTTTACAGATCATTCTCCAAATTTTGCACACAATCTCACATTGTCACACTCACTAAATCGAGCAGAATTTGGAGGACATCTACACGAAGCAGAGCTATCTGGAGCGTGGTTTGTGGATATCCAAGTACGTTATCTATTCACAACATTATCTTGGTATAACTCTCATCCATTATATAAAGCAACGTGTAAACACTGAAGACAAAGTATAGCAAATGCTTAATAGAGTAAATATACTGTACTACTGTGTGTACATGTCTATATTTTATAGTTCTGTTGGAATGTGTGCATCTGAGTACACAAGTATGCATGTACATTATATGGCATTTATATTACACGCCGTCCTGTTTGTGCTAACAACTGGACAAAAACTAAAGCCAGCTAAATTTATGTGAGACACTCCTACTTGGTTTGGTAAGAAAGAACTAAGTGGAAACTGGTATCACCCCTATCTTCTAATGAAACATTCTATAATTTACTCCTACTTTCCCACTTTCCTGTGTAATCAACGTAGTTTGCATCAAACACCTACTTAGTAAGGCGACCAAATAACTTCAAAGGACAGGCTTCAACAAAGTACATGGGGAAATACGTCAATTTAAGCACTTAAAGCTCTGTCAATGAGCATTTTTCCAGCAGCTCTTACAGATTCTTACCAGCTCAGGTGTATCTTCTGCTAACGGCAAAAAAGTAGCTTCCAGAATAGCAACTTGATCAGTGCTGAGCTTCTGCCACAGGCTAATCAGCGTAACCAGCAGATGGGTGGCACTTCTCAACTTTGTGAACGCCTGGAACATGTTGGCTTGATTTTCTTCTGCTGCATCTGCTAGAGCTATTACCTGCAAAAATTACAAGCGTGTGTTCAGTATAATTTTACCATCCATGAACATTCAACACTGAAATTACCTTTGGCACACTCTTGTTTTCCTTTAGAAGATCCTGCAGAATACTGTTTTCCATAAACACAGAGTATTAAATGAGTTATCATTTATCTAGATTTTCTTTTGCGTATCCAAGGCAATTTCAAGTCCATATGGCAATAGGATTAATCCACCCGGTACAATCAGTGTAGAAAGGATTCTATTTAGAGCATATTCTTAAAGTGTTCCCGAAACTGATCCCCATCATATCACATAATACACGATAACAAACCAACTTTCAGGTTTATACCACACAGGGCAGTAATCCATATATGACCGGTAAGCTTACTGTATTAATCAAAACCAATACATCTATTTTCTGCAATTAAAAATGCTGCATGTAATTATTTCCACATGGACATAACCGCCATCTGTTTATTAACTCTCAGGTCTCTCCATATTTTGCACTAGTTGCTTCAGCTTTTACGCCAAAATGTAAACATCACGGATGATGTGTATGAAGGCAATACCACTTCAACTGCCAGACATTATGAAAGAATTTTCAAAATAAAATAGAAAGGCAGATTCACTCCTTGTAAGATGATAAGATAGCTTTGCTGAGTAGTTCAAGATGGGGAAAAACAGAAGAGCTATTATATGATATTCTACTCAGTACAGAAATAACTTGCCCTTCTATATAATACTGTCAACTCACAGCATTACAAAAACATGTCTTTTGAAAAAATATTGCTATAAATGCCTTTTTTCTTGAAATACAATGTTTAGACATTTTCCATCACGGGTGAAAAGGGAAGAGGGTGGTGACTTCACTATGCAATTGCTATCATTTCTATAGGACAGCAAGAGATTTTCCATGGTGTTTGAACTCCATGACTCCAACTGAAGGACAGGAACACGGGGTGGGGGTTTACACTGGGGGAGCACAACTCACGCCACCCGACCCGCTCTCTTCAACCCCACTATATCCTCTTGGTGCTTGGATAACGCTGGGCTTCCAGCAGCGCTGATTATCTTCACTGCCATCTAAACCAACACAAAGCATCTCCCTCAACCACTTTTCTCCTTTGTTTTATTTATCTGCAAAATGGGGTAACAGGGGCTCGACTGGAGCTGCGAAAAGCCTCGCAGAAATGCAGTCACAGTGTAATTAGTATTACAACCAAATTTACAGAGTAAAACTTGCAGAGCTCGATCCATTAACATTTGGCAACAGCTGGAAATGAAAATACTACACAATCCTCAGCCAGGAAACAAAGCCAACCAGCTGTTAGCATTTGGTGGAGGAAAACTATTTTTAAACTGCAGCACTGGCATTAGAGATGTGTGTGTGTTCCCTCCAAGCTCCCATGTGACCGGGAAGATAAAGAAAACAGAATTTTAGGGAACAATAAATATGAAACATTTCAAACAAAACGTGTTGATAGCTTTTGTTTTAGATTTTAAAAAATGTAATATTTCCAAATAAAATGGAGAACCCACAGGACACTCATGAGTCCAAACACTACATAAATCAGAGCCAAGTAACAAAACAAAAAAAGCCCAGCTCACCATGTGAAAGAGAAGTGAGAAATTAAGCCCAAATAGTGAAAACCAACGTAACACGTTGGTTAGAGGAGACTAACAGTATCACACATGTCACCTGTGCAATTCCGACCACAGTCCCCATATTCTCCATACCTCTTGGTCCTGCACAAGGTTGGACTAGATGATCTCGAAGTGAAGATTCTGTGATTCCGAGTTCCCTACTGCAGTTACCTTTCAACAGAGTTATGGGTGACAAAGCCCCATGACAAACGCAGCACTACACGGTACCCTAAGTGTGTTGCATCTGACCATT
Organism: Calidris pygmaea; assembly: GCA_003697955.1. NCBI lineage: Eukaryota > Metazoa > Chordata > Aves > Charadriiformes > Scolopacidae > Calidris > Calidris pygmaea. The sequence goes on along the minus strand of QJSC01022314.1, from coordinate 186,140 downwards.
GCACCCAGTAGGTGTACGCACTGTACAGCTTCATCCTTCTGAGGAGACAAGCAACAACAGTCCTCCTTGGTCTGTCAGGAGACTTCAAAGATCTACTCACCTTTCCTGTCCAATATTTGAGAATTTCAGGAAGAAAAATACGCTAAGATGAATTTAAGACTCTGGTGGCATTCACCAGTATGCTTTCTGTCACATCATTACTGGATGGGATAGTGCAACGGATAAATTCAGAACTCCTGGAATTTGGCATAAAGGCAGGATAGCTGTATCCTATCATGGATAATGCTCAATTAATATCAATTTTGCTAAAGAAGCAGGTCAAGACAGTGGCGCTGGTATGGCAACTACCTGAAGCCCACTTAAACAACAAAAGTAAAGCACGCTTTTCAGACTGAGTCATTAATGCATGGCGGTCTCTCTCTGTGCTCTATTTCAACTTACATTGTGCTGTACACCTCAGAAGCATCAGTTGCATAAAGAGAAGTAATGGCCTTTTGCATTAAGGATCCTTCATTTGAGAATTTGCCTTCTTTCCATTTTATGATGATGAAGAAAGGAGATAGATGCTCACCTTTTCACAGGATATATATGTAAAACAAGTATCCCCGTACTCCCAAACAACACCTAACGTGCCAAGCCTCTAAACTAGTTTGAAAGCAGATTGATAAAAAACCCTAAAAAATAAAACTATTAAAACATTTGTCTTTGGTACAAAATTTTACAGTTCTGAAGGCAGCATAATACAATGTAAATATTATACCAGTGACAGACCTAAGTTTCTAAAGGAGGTGGGCAGGTGACAAACACGTAGCAATTAAATCTTTAAATGACTTCATATACACAAGTTCTACTTTACACTTGCAGAGAAACCAAAGAGGGGAAAAAAAAAATTCTAAGTACTAATTATTCAGTTAAAAGATGAATAATATATCTTTCTGAGAGCAGGAATGCCTAGGATAATACAGTATTAATTGTACAATAACGTAAGCAACGTCTCGTAGTTTTAAAAAAAGCCTATATCACAGACAGAAAAAAAGGTTGTCAAAACAGCACTCTGAGATACGCTGACAATTGAAAGCCAAAGCAACATAGACAGCAGCTGGAAGGGACTGAAAGTAACTTTGACAACACATGGTTCCACAGCAGATATTTAAGATGAGGGGGAAAAAAAGAAGTCTTTCCTGACAGAGGAAAACTACCTTAAACAACTCACAGGACATCAGCTATGAATTTTGGAAGCATTCTTGGGTTCTTCATTCAAACATTTGCAGAATTCAAGGATTAATGAGTTCTAAAAACATGACATTCATGTTTTAAACCATTATATGTTCACCTGAAAAGTATCTCTAACTGTACTTTAGAATAGTTGAGGGAAAGAAAGAATCCCTGCCCTTTGCAAACTGAGACCCTGGTCTCTTCAGTGGCCAATGCAGGAAGGATTTAAGAGGGACTGGCATGGGTTGAAAGTACGGCACTGAATATATATTTTTTACAACTAACCAAAACTTGATTTTCATTTACATCCTTTCTTGTTTAAATTCCCCTGACCAAATTCTTGCTCTGTTCCCATACACCTACCTAGCAAAGTACAGGTGAGTTAAGCTATAAATGAAAGCACGTTAAGAAAAGGAGAGGAGAACCAGTCTCTAAATTAAGACCGTATTTAAAATTTTGTACTGAAATTCATATTCACAGTTGCAAAAGTAAAGATGAAATCCAGAAGTACTTTTACAATCTTGAGAACTTCACCCCTCAATACTATTGCCAGGATTTGACTGCAAGAATTTCCAAGTACAGAAGTTTTCTTATATCTTCAGCCTTAAGCGTTCCAGCAGAAATATTTCTGTCCGTGCTTATTTCATTGTTATGTAGACCTTGTAAGATGTCAAGCATTTGAACACTGTAAACTAATGGTGATTCAAGTTTTTCAACCAATCAGATTTCCCCACTATTATTGCTTACTTACAGATATTTTTTAGGCAGTGTTTAACATCCAGCAATAACTTCAAAATTACTAATCCCTCTTGAAAAAGTCTTGCAACATACCCAGTCTTGTATATTCAGACAAGGTCCTTGGGACAATAATGAACATCACTCTCAGGCTTATTCCAATAATACAAAAAATAAATACAAATACAGTTCCAAAAATACAAAACGCCTTCTTATTAGCTGGCCAGGAAGTTGAAGAAAACTTTTAAAAAGCAAAGGGCAAGAAATGAGTACGAAGTTCCAAGGAGCTTTCTTTTGACTTGGTACTATATTGCAAGCGACTTCACGGATCCTACCCCTTCCAACTATTTTTAAACGAAATTAGGTCTTCATAAAGCAGGATTTTAATGCATGTAAAGCAGAAAAAAAAATTAAGAGAGCTGAGAAATGCTGGGATTACTGCATGTTCAGTCCTATTGCAACAGGGTATTTACTACAACTACTGTATTGCACCCTCCCCCACGCCCACCCATTTCAAAGAGGGAAATACAACTCAGTTGTATAACAAGTTGTATAACCCAGTTCTAGAACCAGATCTAATAGAATATTTTTTTTGTGTTTTAAAAAGCCTCCATCTCATACCCTAGTTCACACAGAACATGTTAGAATTTAAGTAAAATATTTTTTTTCCTTACAAGTCCCTTTTTTTACGTCGCACGCATAGCATGGGCCACATAAAACAGCTAAGGCACAGCAAAGACAACCCTATTTTGTCTGTCTGTTACATTCACTATTATATTTAAATTAATTATTTTAGGACTTTTAGGGAGTAAGACCCCCATTAAAAAAAAAAAAAAAAAAAAAAATTTGTCCGTTAAGGGTTTCGTCAAATGTTCTGTTCTTTTGTCACTAATCCTCGGACTACGGGACACGTCTGGTAGAGTGAGTTGTCGGTGACGCGTGAGTCCTTTGCCGGGCGACTAAAGCTTTATGGAATGTGGGCAAAGACATGCGTGTCAGGGAGCCGTCTCTGTCAAACACTCAGCCACCAGAGAGAATAACCATGTCCCTCCCGCAAGGGAGCACTTGTAAACGCTACGGCATTCCCACAGCACTGCAACGGGTACGGGAGGGCGCACCCCGGGACGAAGCACCTCAGGCCACCATTATTTGTGTGTGGTTGGACTCGATCTCAAAGGTCTCTTCCAACCATGAAGATCCTGTCATTTGAATCATAGAATCATAGAATTGCCCAGGTCGGAAGGGACCTCCAAAGGCCATCTAGTCCGACCCCCCCGCAGTCAGCAGGGACACCCCCAACTAGACCAGGTTGCCCAGGGCCTCGTCGAGCCTCACCTTGAATATCTCCAGGGAAGGGACCTCAACCACCTCCCTGGGCAACCTGTTCCAGTGCTCCACCACCCTCACAGTGAAGAACCCTCTCCTAATCTCCAATCTAAATCTGTTCCCCTCCAGCNCCCCCTGATCATCCTTGTGGCCCTCCTCTGGACCCTCTCCATCAGGTCCATGTCCTTCTTATATTGAGGGCTCTTATATTGAGGGCTCTTATATTGACCCTTGTAAGAACACCTCAGCCAGTGCTAACCATGACCACGGGTTTTGGAACTGTGGTGTAGGCCCACCATGATGACAACAAAGCATCCAGTCACTAGGCCCTACATACTCAACCCAAGTAAAGTCCACCATGACCCTGATCTGAGAAGACATCAAGGAGATGGAAGAAGTTGCAGCACCGTGACCCGTGCTTTATCTGGATGCACCCAGCTACCTCCCGAAATTCTACTGCCTGACGTGATGAACATGAAATTACTAATTATCACGAGCGATCTGTGCCTGTGGAAACTACAACAGCCAGCTTAATGAAATACTCCAGGTTGCAAGGGAAGTTGTGTGGTTTTCTTTTCTTCTATGTTGTTTCCACAAAATTCCACATAATTACGATTAACAGCTCTACCTGGAATTTGCCACGAAGCAGTATTGCCTACAAACTCGTCCCAGGTTACAGATAAAATGGCAACCAGCTCAAACACTCTATAAAATCCAAATGCATGGACTGTTTAAGTTTAGAATCCTTTTTTGAGACTTCACGTATAACAAACCTACGTCTTACCTTCACAAACCAAGGGGAGGATGACAGTAGACTATTATCACAGAGAGTCACGCTGCATCTTATTTTATCACATTTTAAGAACTAGTGAAGATGTTAATAAGAAATCTTTTGGGATGAACTAACCATCATTTCAACTACCCACAGACATAACAGTATGAAAATAAACAAGTCTAAGGGAAAAAGAGATCTCTACCCTTTTCATTTATTCCTCTTTAAAACACTAAGAAAACGGGCTACTGCTTTATCTTCGTGAGTCTCTATTGCCCCAGCATTTACCTACTCCACTATACTTTGGGAAGCTTTTTGGAAGGTTATTACAAAATACTTACTTGGTTCAGAACACGAGGCACTTGAGTGCATTAACTAAAAGAGTTGATTGGTAACACATTTAAACCCAAGTTTAAGCCATGACAGATCAATGTCAGTCCATTTCATCACAAATCTGTATTTTGACTGGACAAATTATTTAAACGAGTTAAGCCACTAAAATCCAAGCAAGACAATGACCTGGCTAGCTCTAAACTACAAATAGGTACAATCTAATTAAAGGAAGAATATTCATATTCCCCTAATTTTAATCATGCAGCTCTTCATATACATAAATCAACCTTGAAGATTTTTCAGTCTTTGCAACACCAATGTAGTGGCAAAAACCTGCTCCTTTGCATCACTGTTGCCAGTTTACTAGTTTTATTTAAAGGCCTCTTGATGTTTCATAGCGCTGCCTATCCTTATCTGAGCTTCCTTGGACAATGGAATGGTGGACAATGGTGGACAATAGAATGACCATGAGCCAACAATGTGCCCTTGTGGCCAAGAAGGCCAATGGCATCCTGGGGGGCATCAGGAAGAGTGTGACCAGCAGGTGGAGGGAGGTCATCCTGCCCCTCTGCTCTGCCCTCATGAGGCCCCATCTGGAGCACTGGGACCAGTTCTGGGCTCCCCAGTTCCAGAAGGACAGGGAACTGCTGGAGAGGGGACAGCAGAGGGCTACAAAGATGATGAGGGGCCTGGAGCATCTCTCTTAGGAGGAAAGGCTGAGGGACTTAGGTCTTTTTAGTCTGGAGAAAAGCTTATAAATATCATCAAAATCAAATCATATATATAAATATCATCAAAAATCAAAGCTTAGAAAAACTTAAAGGGTGGGTGTCAGGAGGATGGGGCCAGTCTTTTTTCAGTGGTGCCCAGGGACAGGACAAGAGGAAATGGGCACTAACTTGAATGTAAGAAGTTCCATCCAAACATGAGGAGGAACTTCTTTCCTGTGAGGGTGGCAGAGCCCTGGAAGAGGCTGCCCAGAGAGGTGGTGGAGTCTCCTTCTCTGGAGACATTCAAACCCGCCTGGACACGTTCCTGTGCAACCTGCTCTGGGTGGCCCTGCTCTGGCAGGGGGTTGGACTGGATGGTCTCCAGAGGTCCCTTCCAATCACATGTGATTCCGTGATTCCTTGTTTAAATTCATGGTAACAGAAAAGAACTCCTGTTGTCTCTGATGTTTCTTCTGCCTTTGGTAAGGATTACGGTTAAGATTGTCTTAACTTGATTAATTTACTTCTAATGGCTTGATTCTTTATTTTTTTTTATTAAAGGGATTTAGCATTTTTGAGAAGTCGGATAAATTAATACGGTCAATACCTGACATGACCTCCTCTTGCTAGTATGTCCACAAGTAAATATTGTAGCCAGTTTTCCATGTGAGTAACTTTGTATTTGGTACAACTATTAAACACAAAGATGGAGCAAGAAAAAAATATCTTCAAGGAAGGCTACAAACATTCCAAAACTCATACTTTCCAATATATTTAGAAGCAAGTTCTATACTGTAAAATCCAAATTTAAAAGCACAGTTATAAAATTAGTAGCTTATCTGAGTGCAGTAACATCTGGTACAAATAACATAAAACCCCAGAAGCCAGTGAGTTGCAATGAAACCTTTACTTACCCCTTCAGAACAAAAGTTCCATTTAAGCATAGGCACGCGCTAAATAACGTACAGACACGTCACAGATTCCCTGAGAGTCAAGGAATATTGAAGACAGAGTTTCACTGTGAAACTGTGGTTGAATTGGCAATGATGTACTAAAAAAAATACAGCCAAACATTAGCTAAATGGAGACAGGGAGTTGAAGAGTTTGGTTTCTATCACCAAATATATGGTATTATGTAATGATGAACAAAAAAACAAATTTTAATTTTAAACAGCAAAGTTGCATGCTTTGTATATTAAAATAAGCTGTGAACCCAAACGAACGGTTAAAAACAGAGACCTCATCCTGAAAATTTCTAATTATATTTCTAATTTATATCCAATGGGATCTGTGGGTGGCCAGGAAATCAAGAGATCTATTAGATCCTGCTCCTGCAAGCGTCTTCCTACAATGAAGCTCAATGGGAAAAATCAAGGATTTGCTGACTCCAGGGGGAACGTTGCGTGGATTCAGTAAAGGCAGGATTTCATCCTATTAAAGACCACGACTCTCAGTGAGATCAGTCACATGCACCTCATGGGGAAAAAGCACCTGTAGCGTGTTAGGTGATGAGTGTAGGTTTAGGAATCTAGAATGAATCCACAAATCATTGCTTCACAGATAGTACACAGTAAAACACATCTAAATCAAGCTCAACTCATATCTATATTTTATTATAATAATGAAAAACAATAAACATGGTGCCAAATATGTTTTTAAAAGGTTAATAAAGCAAATCCAATTAACACATAACACAGGTATTTTTCCATCTGTATAGATGAACACGAAACCCTCCCAGCAAATTCTATTCCAATGCCTTTTCAAATAAAAGTATCGATATCAAACAAATCAGCAAAGCACTAAGGTAAATTCCAAGCTGTTGAACTCGCCCACCCAACCCCACTTGAGATTTTGTCACCTCTGCTTTATACTGAACCACCCGAGGAAACCTCCAGAACTCCCCGTTCAGGCTGGCAAGCCTGTCATCTTCAGTGATTAGAAAACGCTGTGGTTGCTAACACCGTGCCTGAGAGCAACAGCAAGACTCAGAATAATGAAATTAAAAGACTATACTCTGCAAACAAATTCTAAACATAGCAATCGAAGGACCTGGATGGCAAGCTAATTAGAAGCTCAAACTGAACAACACTAATTTCAGCACGTTTCATTAAAATGACTTTTCTGGTTTGAGACACTTCATAGAATTACTCTATTATTAGTGAAATCTTGAGAACATGTGCCAGTAACGTAATAAAAATATAACTGGCTTCTCAAGTCGAAGTGCAAAGGTCACAAAACGTATCAATTGCTTGCTTAAATACCTTGTCTTTGAATTACAACGTTTCCATAATTTCTTCTATTTTTTGTTCTGAGCCATAACCACTTCAAAACAAAGGAACATCACGATGAAATGCAGGTTTTATAAAACTCAGTCAAAAACACAGTCTGTGAAAAACTTGAGAATTCAGCAAAAAAGATGGGAGTTCACTAGCTTTTACTGGATTTACTAGCAAAAAAAGAAAGATGTTTTCAAGAGTCATTTAGTGACAGTAACAATTCTTTGTTACGCAAGGTGGCACAGAAGTGAGTTTCAACCAAAGTAGACTCCTGCACTCCTCCACAGATGAAGACCACAACAATGCTCGTTCTACAGCAATCCCAGCAAATAACTTTACAAACTTGAGCTGCATCCTATTTCATACAATATCCAGCTTCTATGGAAACAGTTACTGCCATGCAGGTGTGATTATTTTCAGTGATGTAGATTCCATTTTATGGGAGCAAGACAAGTATTGATAGACCCAAAAAATACCCTACTGCCAAGTCACACAGCAGGTGGATATAACCTAATAATAATGAAGCAAAGAGCTTATTATATACCTGCCTGGGGCCCTCCATCTATAGAAAAAGAAAGAAAACAAAAAAGGAACCACCCCAAGTAACACCGCAGTGTATTCAACGGCAACTCTTCAGGAGGTGTTCAAAAGAACATACGTTTTTAGGTCGTCAAATTTGTTGTGCTGCAGATAATGGCCAATGGTGCTCATTCTTCCGCACACCTGGAACTGCACCTTCTAACTCCCTCCTCTCAAACTGACAGATTAAGAATTCCCAGCTGAAATACTCAGCTAATTGACAGGCACAAAGCCCACAGGAACCCAGTCAGGTGCAGTTTTCTTTACATGGACACCTGCCCACGCCACCCCAGAAACTCAGGCAGTGCATTCTGCCCACTAGGTGTTACAACTAAAGCAGAAATCAAAGCATAAAAAGCAAATAAGCAAACTTTCATCCCACAAAGTGGTTAATCTTATTTTCAAAATAAGACAAGCTGCGGAACTAGTAATTATTTTAGTGTGCAAAAATTATTTTTTCATAGGATTATTCTGAGGAAGTAGGTCTCCCCATAGGCTAGGGCTTGGTGTCCAATAAAGCACATGCCAACTTTACATGATTCTGTTGGGCACAGATTTGAATATAAGAAGTTCCATCTAAACATGAGGAGGAACTTCTTCACTTTGAGGGTGGCAGAGCCCTGGAAGAGGCTGCCCAGGGAGGTGGTGGAGTCTCCTTCTCTGGAGACATTCAAACCCCACCTGGACACGTTCCTGTGCAACCTGCTCTGGGTGGACCTGCTCTGGCAGGGGGTTGGACTGGATGATCTCCAGAGGTCCCTTCCAACCCCACGTGATTCTGTGATTAGATATGCATGTACATACTTACAGGACTTGGTCTTTATTATTAATCATATTTTCTATCTTGTTCTCCTGCTGCACTTTGAAATATATCTGAAGCTATATGGCTTTCTAACATCCATTTTAAAATACAATATTTACTGATGCACTTATAATCTCCTTGCCTTTGAGAAACATCGGGAAAAAATAGTTCCAAATGGGCAGTATAGGCAAGAGTCCTTCACTCATGTCTTCGGAAATACAACTTTTGCCGCGAAAGTAAAGCAATTACTAACTCCACTTATATCTCACATTGTTGTTGTTCTCCTTAAAATAATGAAAAGATAGAAGATCTAACAAACAGGTTGAAGAAACTCCTTCCAATATATTTAGCACCAACTCTCTAATGAAACACCAGCTGTCGGGCAAAGGTGCAAATTTTTGAGATAAACACATTTTTTGGTATGTTGACAGAAATGCAAGAAAGTTCATGCCAACCTAGAGTAAAAGGGGAAACAATGTCTCACTTTCAACAAGGCTTTGGAGGCACACTCAAAGAGAATCAAAATTCAATTCAACCCTACTTCCTAGAAGGCAGACATTTTTTCCAGGAAGGAAAAAGGTTTTAAACAGCCTACCACCAAATTCACAAGAATTAACTCATTTATACTGCAGCCTGCCATGCAAACATCTCATTCCTTGAATCCTCCTTTATTCTAACAGGCAACCGAGTCTGTGGAGGAGGTGGGACGAGATGTGTAAGGTCTTTCTTAAGTCCTGCTGACCTAGACCAAGATTCCCACTGAGGCTGCTAGAAGTAGGGAAGCAGGAGAAAGAGACAGCAAGTGTCAAGTCTGAGCCAGTGCCTGGAATGCGATAATTAACCCTCTACCCTTCTCCGTTTTAAATCTAGAAAAATCTCCCCATTGCCCGAGCAGAAGTTTATCAATAGTCTTACCGCATAATATTTGGATTAACAAATAGTACCCTCAATTATGTACAGCAGGAAAGAGCTTGTTTTTCAACACTAATATACAACCACACACAAATACACCCCACTAAATTAGTAACAAATGTTCTTACTGATTTTGGCTGAGACAGGCCTTCTGATAAGAAAAGATTTTCCTTTCTAAAAAAGCTCGATTTAAACACTTGCCTCGTTCCCCTGATGTAAAACGTCTGAAGTTCATGCCCTGGTTCAGTCAAATCTAATAGTTTTAACTTAGTTTCAAGCATTACTGGTCATAACAAGACGTATTCAAAAGGGTATTTATGTTTGCTTTAGTCTACTGCATCAAAGTTAGGAAAACACATCTGGGCAGCGTACATTCTAGCCACGCTGCAGCCCAAAAATCCAGATAAACGTTTTGTCTAGAGGGATGACTAAATAAGTTGGCCAAATATCAGAACAAATTCACTTTGATGTTTCAAGTTGATGGAGCTCAGAAACATGACCTAAAATTGTAAAGTTACGTCCTCCGAAGGAGTAGCAACCATCTCTTCCTTCAGCATCTGCTGATACTAAAAAAAACCACAACAAAACAACAAACAAATAAAAACCAAACCAAAAACCCCAACCTTTATCAGGCCCCTCTCCAGTGCTTGCCTCCACTGTTACCAAAAATGCCTCAGAGTCTGCTCGGTAGCCCAGACAGAAGGAGGGCACTGGAGATTCACGTTGCAGGTGCACACCTCTGAACTCGGGCTGCACGGACGGGCTCCACGTGAGCACTGCCCTCAGAGTGATGCTGAGCTACTCGTCAAATAATGGAAATACATAAAACCAGATAAAACCTCCTATCAGGTGTATAACTAACTCGCTGAGCTCCATCCACGGTGTGCGAAAGCAGACAGCTGGCATGATGGTAGATGATAGGGCTGGAAAGAATTACTGAGCACCATTCCTGTGGGAAGAAGTACTAAAGAAAACCTGCTGTGCAATAAGAATGTGAACCAAACATTATGTTCTTTTCTAAATGGAAAATTCCTAGGGGAAATTATAAAAGAAAAAATCATTTCCCAAAGGAAATAGCTCCATTGCAAAGCTTACCATTAAAGGAACTGGAGGAAAAATGTCTGCTGTCCTCACAGAGCAAAGAAACTATGAAGAACCAGGAAGATATGCAGCAAATATCTTCTTTTGGAGCAAATACAAGAGTATAGCTGTTTAAAACAGAGGGAGATCCACAAAGACTAAGATCCTCATCCACTAAGATGCCCAGGGAAGTGGCGGAGTCACCAACCCTGGAGGCATTTAAGAAACGTGTAGATGTGGCACTTCAGGGCCTGCTCTAGTGCCCGAGATTGTTGAGTTTTGGTTTGTGTTTGGTTGTGTGGTTTGGGGTTGGTGTTTTTTGTGTGTGTGTATGGTTGGACTCGATCTCAAAGGTCCCTTCCAACCATGAAGATTCTGAGACTCTGTACCTCCTGTTTGACTGGGCCAATCCACCTCCTGTCAATGAGCACAGACGCCTGCCCTCCCTCCCTTCAACCTACTCTGCGTTTGCTGTCGGATGACGAGCTGAAATTCCACTACTGACCTAACGCATGAAGAAGGGCAGCATGTAAACACCATCCCATATTAAAGTTCTTTTGTTTTCCATTTTCTGTGCCACAGATAAGACATATTCCCAGTATTAAAAAGGCCCCAGGTAAACAGGATTTTGTGATGGAGGCAAACCGCTTCAGACTCCTGGAAAAAGGGGCATTCTCTGTTTGAACCTGAAGCTTTATCACCGGCAAGAGTACACTGAATTCACACAGTAAGTTTTGAAACAGAATAATGCACGTTGTAGACTCAACTACAATATACATCTATACTATAATCAATAAAAGTATTAACAACTACCTACCTACAGTTTAGAATACACTTCCCATGCCCCCGGAAACCGAGGGTCACAGTGCTGCTCACGTGGCGGGTTATACAAAAAAGGCTTAAATATTCATTACAAAGTTACTACTTCAGAAAGTCTCACTGACTGAGCTAGCATTAGGGTAAAATGAACCCCAAGTTGGGAAAAAAAAAATCATTATATCCTGCAGTCCTGTTTTCTAGTATGGCCTGTAAAATTAAATAATTAAGTACATTTCTTAAAAACAGTATATGTAGGTCAAACTTCAGTCTCCTTTCCACAAATCTAAAACCATGGGTTTTTGCTCCACACTTCTATAGCAAATCCATAAAAATTAAATATTGAATTATAAAAAAAATAAAATTGACTCTACATTAATAAAGCCAGAAACTTTCCCTGAGTCAAAGAAGGCTTTGTCACTGACTTCAGAATAACTGAGATTTAACACAAGGCAAAATTAAATGCAAAATGTAAAGGAGATAGCAAAATACATTTCCTCCAATAGTTAATAATGTAAGTTTATACATATATTTTAATATATAAATACAAAAAATATTATTCTTAATATCTAATTCTATTCTCAAATAGCAGTTTTCTGTGTGTGGCTAAAACACATTCAGTTGTTCTCACTCATAACAACATTCACAGCAAAAGAAACCCTGAGACTACCCGGAGCTTTATCAAAGACTTACCCTGATGTAATAATTCATTTGATAAAAGGTAGCTCTATATTAAATGAAAAAATTCTTTCCCTCAAAGTTAATATTTAGCATTTTCAGCATTTGAAATTTCAGCATCACTACCATTATCAAGAGCCATTATCAGAGTACTGATAGACAAAGTCTCTTTCAAAATAGCAAGGGGGTACTTGTGTCAGTAATAATCCCTGCTAATTGCAAACGGCCCTCTTTCATTTAGTCTTTTCGAGCGAGTGCTCCTCTTCTCTGGTTTTGTCCACGTGCTATGAGCTAGGGGCGCCTTCCTCAATTCATCTCTTGCTTCATTTAACAGTTTAGTCCTCTATAACCACTTGCTTTCATTTCAAATACCTTCTAATTTTCAACATGTTTCAACTGGGTATTTCCAAATTTATTTCTTTATTATCAATCTATGAAAATATCGCAAAGATATTTTTTTTTTTGTGACTTGCTATAACTTCTAATAGTAGAGGAGTTAGTAGCACACCTTATATATGACACAATGTCAAGATACTCTTTTCTTTTGACTTTGATGAGGATGTTTCACAGATGACACACCAACTGATTTTACAAAAAGGTATTAACCTGGATCTGTATTCCTCCCAACAGCTCTTTGAAAAGCGGTGTCATTTTAGCCCCCTTTCCTTTATCTTCAGGTATCCCCAATCATCCCTGTCCCTTTGTGGCCATATTGCAAACTAACATCCATAACAAAGAGCAGAAATGGGAGACAGACTCCGCAGAGCCCACAATGGCAGTTACAATCCAATCCTGAACAAACAGCTTTTTCCTTAACTGCTGCATCACCAAACCCAACAGCATATGAGCAGTCAGGAGTTTCGTGGAAACTGAACATAATGCACTTTTTTTTAATAATTTAAACTAAACATATAATTAAAAGAATATAGATAAAAATCTCATTATTTCCATAACTTTGTGTCATTATTGATCATATTATACTTCCACATAACTTTCTAAGGGGATTCTATTCCAGCCATCCCATGCTCTCACCCAGCGTTGGTGTCAGACCAACCGCCTTACACTTGCCTCATCCCCCATTCATTCATTCCAACATCAGCTTTACCCAATTCTCTGGAACTGCCCGACTTTAACCTCACTTCTACAGGGAATTGTTTGCCCAAACCTTTAGTATGCTTACATGTGAGCTAAACTGAGGATTTTTAAAGGTGTATAGTTTTGTTTAATATTCTCCTAAGCGATTACTGGAAACTATCACATCATTTGATAGGAACCCAACTTTTCCCTTTCAGATCAATTAAGAATATATACATATATATTCAACATTTTTGCTTCTTGAAGTTACTATGTCACATCACAGCCGGGAGAAAAAATTAAATCAATATAGAACACTTCTAATGGGAAAAAAGTGTCTAATATGAATGCATCAGTTTCAGGTAATTGGAACTTTTCAGATTCTTAAAGATTTAAATGCAAATTACTATTCTAACATCCCTTTTGAGTGGAATAGCCCCTTCGTACTGACCCTTATACATACATTTCAAACCCATCAGAAGAAAGCTGGAGGAAAAATGTGCTATTAACTAATTAACTTAAATAGGCGTGGGATCAAGCAGGTTTCTTCCCTATTGTACTTTTGTCCCTGTCTTCTGTTCTCAGTCTGACTGATGCTGCTTCCAGACACACAAATACCCACACCTGCACTAAACTTCTTGTTAGAGCTTTTCCTTTAATCTGTGTCACAAGTGTAATTGCGACAATTGAAACAGTTAATATTATACTTTTTATTTCCTTCCATTCCTCTCTGCTTCAAGAGCATCATGATGCTGCAATTTCAACGAGCAAAATGTCAGCCCATTTAAGTTAACCCAACAAAGTAATTTACAACTCATTTTTTACAGACTTCAGTTTACTTCCACAGAAAATGTAGATTTTATTAGCAGTGTACTCTTAGATGTCATATAATGAGAAAAGTCTCTAGGTATGTATACAGGTATTTTAGTATGTAAACATGTTGTAAGACATGTTTGAAAGCACCAGTGGTGGTTATGCCTGTAATGCTAACGTGCTTGTCGATTTGCTATAAGATGATTGCACTGTCAAATAGGGTCTTGCCTGGCTGTAATTAAACTCTCTGCTATATTTTACGTTATTCAAACTTTCAATTATATCAAGAAAGCTTTGTTTAAACTGGAAACATGTGGGCAGCTCTGTTCCACACTAATACACCATCACTCACCAGTTGTTGCTTCTGGGTAAGGGTCAGATTTTGCTGATAGTCTCTGGCCCTCCAAATTGGTTGGGGCATTTCTTGTACCCGGGATTTGCCAGGGGAGTTAAGATTTGCAGGGTTCAACCACTAAGGATTCCTGGGTTCTATTCGCCACAGCCAGGGAGAACACTGGACAGGATTATTTATAGAATAGGAAATTTTGAGAGACAGAATGTACATAATCTCTCTATATATGGAGAAGATGTATATACTATATATAATATAGAAAAGGATATTTTTAGGGACACATATTCACTGCTGAAAACTACTCTCTCAAGAAAGCAATTAGCATTTAATTTGAGAAACTGTCAGGCAAAAGATGAGACTCTTGTCCTGTCCAATTCCCAGTCATTTTTAGGAATCAAATAAGTAAAGAGCTTTTCTTTATATCCCATTACAACTACTTTTACTGATGTTCAAGTAATCGGTGATCTGACAATAGACATCAATATACCTGTCAAAGCAAGGACATTCCACATATTGCCTGAGTGAGGTCCCCAGAACCGAAAGGCCAACACATTAACCCCTTGTGCCACACACCACGCGGTAGCAAGAAAAGTATACGTCTTCATGACACCGTCACCACTGCCTTTCCAGCTTTGTTCTGACTGCCTGGCAGCCCAGGAAATTATTTTAATGTAAAAATGCCCAATTTTAAAAATTAATTGGGCTCTTTAATCTTTCTCTCTAATATATTGTTTTAGTTCAAGGACTAACAGAAAACTCAAGAGCAATAAACTGCCAGCACTTTTTTCATGTCCCTGCTAGGAACATTGTAGCCTGAATTTTTTCTCATTCTAACCCAATTTGTAATTGCTTTAGAATGCATGAATGGGCTTTAATTTGAATTTTTTTTACCATTGAAATGAATGAAAAAATGAAACCATTTTTTACTCTGGTTTGTTATATTTTGTAAATAAAGCACAAAGTGCGCATCACTAGAGGCTACACTAAAGCACTACTCTTCATCAACTATTTAAGTGTGCAGCAAATAATTCATTTTTTTTGCAAGTAGGTCAGAACCTGCATAACTCCTTAGAAAAAAGTTTGTGATCATAAAGGCCAATTTCACAAGCAATGGTCCTGCAGGCCCATGAGGTTAACGGGAAATACATTCCAAACAGTGTTAAGTCGACCTTCATTGTTTCTACTCGAGTTTCTACATCTTCTTCAAACCAGAGAAAATTCTGTCTGATTAAACTGCTCCACTTTCACAGCCACTCGGTTCTGAGAACCAGGAATACATCCCGGGAGACATGTCAGGGAACTTCAAATAATACATTGTACACTTTGGCCTTTAAAGTCAAATATACATGCAAATAAAGCCTGGAAATGGTTCAAGAAAGCAATTTCTACCAGTGCATATTAAAATGCAAATTGCAGGAGATTAGTCTAATAATGCACAATTGGTGACCTTAAAATAATTTTCTTCTATTCCCCACTTAATTTAAAAGCAAGTATTATAATAAACAGACTCTTTATCCGCTGTTTTCCCCATCAACATTTTTCCCCCCTGACCACTATTTTTCTGTAGCCTTGATTTGATGATACTTTCCCTTCCATGGAAATTAAGCAAGGGTTGCCCTCATACTAACGAAGATACAGAATACTTTTTGACTGAATTCTTTTCTCTAGCCATACGGGTGACTTGATGTTTTCAGAACAAACATTACTACCTTTTTTTTTTTAAATCTTTATCTTAGCTGAAGAATTTGATTTAGTAGAAATGTTACAAGATCTTTGCATCTCAGGTGGAGAAGAACATAATGTCACTGGGCCCATTTTCCTCTTTGCCCTAGATAGTACGATTAAGACCTTTTTAATGAGTATTTTAACAAGTATATTCTTGATTTCACACCTTTATTTTAACTTGTCAACAAGCTCTGCTTCCCGTGGAAACAAACAATAAAAGACTAACTTGACATCTTTAACAAAGGCTCTGCCCTTCAAAGACACTGAGGGCGAAGGAGCAATTTAATTAAGATAGGAAAAGAAGCTGCCAATCAAATTTTAAAACACCATTCATTAGATGGGTTAATAGATAAAAAGAGGGCCACAATTTCTGGAATCCAATCTCTCCCACCGCTGCGAGCAACACCTCACTGAACAGGAATTGCTGAAAGGATTGACATAATATATTTTAGGGGACAGAAGGGTTAGAAACGTTCACGTATTCCAGCGATGGCTCTGCCAGAATGCTCGCAAAGCAACTCCGGGGGCTCCCCTTGGGCAAACACCTGTTCACCAATTGGGACGTATCATTAAAAGGGACTTCACTTTCTTTTATGCTCCACGCCAAACTCAGCCCAACTCATCGGGGTTATGCCAGACCAGCATTCCATTCCCATGTTTCGGACAATTAACTGCAACCTTCAGTTTGACTGCTCATCTCAGGTGTTTAAACCCTGCCCGAAAGCAGGGAAAGCAACAGAAACAGCTTTGGGGTTTTCCACCTAAAGAAACGGTGCCGCCAGCGCAGGTAACACAAACCCACCCTCCCAACCTACAAATGGGGCCAGTTAATCACTCACAAAGTGTACAGCACTTCCCATTTGTTCACTGATGATGTCACGTAAATATATAGAGGAACCTTTTTTTAATACCAAAAGATAAACAGAGATGTCAGCACACAGCGGAGAAAACATACTAACCTGGAAATTAGCCAAAGGACTAAAAAAAAGCCTTTTGTCACAATGACAGCATTTTTGCCAAATTCAGGTATGCAAGCTTTTTGCAGAGATGTATATTTCGTAGGTTTTGCTGGAAATTTTTAACCAACACTAAGAAATAATAAAAAAAAGTAAAATGACAATGTATTTATTCCTTTGACCAATGTCATTACAAGTCACATGTGCAAAATCAGAAACTTAAATCAGCAGTATGTAGGCTACTAAAGCCCCACAGACTGATGTTCAAATGCACTAAATCTGTTCCAATACTTTCAGAGGAGATGAATATTCTACACAGCTGAAAGCTCATTGTTTATTTAGGTACCTAAGTTAACTGTAGGAAACTACAGTAGGGTATGGAAATCTGAAAGTGTAATATAAAGTGGTTTAATATAAAAAAATATTCACCTGACATTATTGTACGTAGTCATTTTTATTATTGCCATTGTTCACCTCTTCTTTTGATTGTGCTGAACAACTGTAGGTAACAGTGGTTAGAAGTAACACCATAAAAACTGGTGGGACATTATAACCACACACTGGTTTAGTTGCAGTGGACTACAACCTGGTTACTGGGCAGATGTTTCCTCTCTGCTAACACACAGTAAGCATGCCTTCTGCGCCAACATGGGGTTTACTACCTAGAATCACAGAATTGTCTGGGTTTCAGATCATCTCGTNTAGGTAACAGTGGTTAGAAGTAACACCATAAAAACTGGTGGGACATTATAACCACACACTGGTTTAGTTGCAGTGGACTACAACCTGGTTACTGGGCAGATGTTTCCTCTCTGCTAACACACAGTAAGCATGCCTTCTGCGCCAACATGGGGTTTACTACCTAGAATCACAGAATTGTCTGGGTTTCAGATCATCTCGTCCAACCATCAACCTCACTCTGATCAAAACCATCACCAAACCATGTCTCTAAGCACTAGGTCAACCCGGCTTTTCAATCCCTCCAGGGATGGGGCCTCAACCACTGCCCTGGGCAGCCCAGTCCAAGGCTTAAGAACCCTTTCCAGGGAAACATTTCTCCTAATCTCCAATCTGAACCTCCCCTGGGGCAACTTGAGGCCATTTCCCCTTGTCCCATGCGGACAAGGAACCCTCTTCTCTGGCTGGGGGGGACCGATGTGGGAGGAAAGTCCCTCAACCTCTCTCGGTCTTCCAGAGGGGAGTCGGAGGAAAAGAGGTCCGACTTGTGGGGGTCGAGGGAGTCGGAGAGGAGTGTTCTGAACACGAGGTCTGGGGAGTGGTCGAGGGAACGGGAAGAGACCTGGGCCTCCAGCCCCTCAAGGTCTTTTCCGTGGTGAGGGGCCCAAAACTGGACCCAGCCCTCGAGGTGGGGCCTCACCAGTGCCCAGTCCAGGGGGACCATCACCTCCCGACTCCTACTCCCCACGCTGTTCCTGACACAGGCCAGGATGCTGGTGGCCTTCTTGGCCACCTGGGCACACTGCTGGCTCATCTTCAGCCCACAGTCAACCAACAACCTACATCACTTGCTCCAGTATCAGATTCGTCAAAGCAGGGAAGCCAGCACCTCTCTCAAGGCAATGTGGAGAAGGGATCTGTAACCACGTACCCCACTCCAAGCACATCCCTCCTTCAGTAATTGAGAGAAACAAAATTCACTTCAAAGCCCATGACAGCAAAGCACAAGTCACAGGTTTCCCAAAATGCCTCTAACGGCCTAAACTGGTCCTTTTTCTGCTGATGGATTTTAAGAGGCAAGATCTAGACGTGCTAATGCTTTTCTCAATTTTTATGCGAGACCAAAGTCAGACAGACGTGAGGATTGCACACACAATATTATTGATTTTTAAGACACTATATTGATCTAATAGTTTATACTGAACATTTGCATTTAGATTCTTTATTAGTGGAAATATAAATTAAAAAAATATTTGAAACTGAGGAAACTATCGCAATCTTATTTCTTAAAGGCACTTGATGAAATAAATCATCAGAAGAATTAAGATGAAATCATATTACGGTGTGCTCTCAATAGTATATATGTGGCAGTTGCCTGTGTATTTCAAAAATATTTCATAATAATTGTCAAATTAGGGAAATATTTACCCTATATATTAAGCCTGAGCAAAATATATAATGAAAAATCATTGCTTGAGTTGTAAGACTACCAAAAGAAAGGAGACTCCTATTAACAAACTTACTTGTATGGAATTACGAGCAGTTCCAAAAGACTCCCATTTTTCACTCCCCTTCTGCACCCTAGGCAAACTAGAAAATTGACGTCTTTTACTTTCAAATAAAGTGCGGGTAACTCTGACTGATCCATCCTACTGCCTCCATAGCCTTTTTGAGAAGGGAAGGATAAGAAACACATTGATGAGAACTCTATCTCAGTCCTGGTTATTGTAATACTTCTCTTGCTCATCATTTCAGACAGTCAGTTCACGAGAACGGCCAATTACCAGTTTACTTGGAAAACTGACATACCCAATGCATTAGAGCCACATCAGCAGCCGGGATTATCCCATCACTCCCGAAACCTTGGCACAGTTTAATGGTTGCTGCATCTTACTCAAAGTCAGATAATCTCAACTCTTATGACTTAAGACGGGTAAATTTCAAAAGATACAATGTCTAGCTGAATCAAATTAACATCTAGGCATTCACTTATGTGAAGGTTGATCCACCTATCTTAGTCTGAGCTTTTAAAACTGAGCTAAAATATTTTGAAGCAAGGAGAGTTTTTTGGGATAGTAGTATGATGCCTGTGTAAGGAAACGGAAGGAAAGCTTCCCTATTCTGGGTACAGCTGGCAGGTCTACCTCCAGGGACTAACATTCTCTTAGCTTAATTATGGGCCCTCAGCAGAAAGTTAACACTCCCTCAAAATGAGACGATTTATCTGATCCTGCAAGACCTTCTAAAGCATCTCAGTGGAAAGCATAAGTCTTTAGTCCAAAATTTTGTCTGCACTAACCACCTTCTCACTGTAGTAGATTAGGAGTGATCGTACATGAAACCAGAAATAATGCATGTCAAGGGCAGTCTGAGAGGGGGAACTGTCAACGCCAGCCTAGGTACCACTGCAGCACATATCCACACACTCTGCAGTAGTTCTTCTTACGCCACCTCTGCATCATCATAAAACAAAAGTTAAAATAATGGAGGATCTTTCATTTCAGAAAAAGTTTTTGTTATTTGAAATTTAAATTAGAGACTAAAGGTTCTTGGCTGAGTTCTTACCTGATGGGGTTCACTCGTCTTGGTCCTTAACCCCTACCTCCAGAGAATGCATCTTTTAAACTTCCTAGACACAGATGTCTAGCACTACTCTCTTTTAAAATCAAGTACTATAGCAAGGATGTAGGCTTTGCTTTGGAAAACCTGTTTAACAGTTGGAATCCATGAACTGAAATCCACCACCGAGCATCTGAATAAAACATGGTTTCCCTCTCGCAGCTCTGGCCTGAATATTAGGGAAAACTTTTCACCTTTTTTCTGGTGGATATTTAATAACATTAAAAGAAAGGGGAAATCACTTGCACTGATTTATGTTCTGGTAGCTCTAATCATTAAATAACTGCACTTTCAGAAACAATGGGAATTAGTGAACCTTGAGGAATGTACAACTTGGAGAATGAAATTCCAGTAGTAAATGCCATTGGGGAACGCCCTCAGAGATTACCTGTAAAGTGTGTAAATGTAAGAAAGAATCCAGTAGGAAACTGAATGGGTCTGTCCTGAATACCACATTTCACATTTTCATTAGTCACCTACAGCAGAGAATAAAAAAGTATCCCCAGACAGCAGCACACAACAGCACATCACAAGGGCATACCAAAGAACAGAACAAAACTTTCAAATACTTCCGAAAAATTGAAGGTTTAACAAGTTTGCTATGCAACAGAAACAAAGAAAATGAAGTATTACATTTAGGCAAAATAACTACCTGTATTCTATAGGGGAGGGTATGCCTAGGCTTATGTAGCAGATCTGCAGAGAAGGACCTCACCATTACAGCAACTCAAAATCTAAAAGCAGTGCAATGGCATCCTGCTGTTGCAAAGGAAAACCCACCAAGAGGACGGTGTAACGTATAAACAGTGACTGCATTTGCATATATACATAAAACAATCCTGTTCCAAAAATTGAAAACATTGTTCCATTTTGCTAGAAATAAGTCACCATGAAAGGACTAAATTTTAAAGGGAAAGACTCTGTTGATTAACATTAATCCTTCCCATGTCACTCCACAGCCAGCATTTCCCTTTAGGGTTTTTTTCTGCTATCTATGGCTAATTTGTTGTGCTGCTCGTTAGGCAAAAGTTACTTGCAAAGAGGTAGAATACGTATTTGCATTTTAGATTAATGAGTTGGGGGGACACGATTAGATCCTTTACTTGTACAGCTTAACTGCAGAGTATTACAACAGCCAGGAGAGATGATAATTTTGCGCTCTGTACCCAAGAATTACAGTATGTGTTCCTGGAACGGACATTGCACAAAAAGAGTTTAAACCAAAACATTTTATCTCACTCTTTGATAGTAACAAATACCCTAACCAATTTTTTCATAAAAGGTGCCAAATCAAAAAAGCCAACAACTTTTTTTCCAGCAAACACCGGTATTTCTTTAAAAGTAATTTCCCACATCATCTATAAGCTTGAGTATGTAATTACACAAGGTCTGTATGTTTGAACGTAAGGATTCTGTAAGCAACTGACATTATGGATTTGGAAGATAGCACTAACCCCTCGGCGTGATGGAAAAAGAAATAAGGGCTCCTGTTCTCCAGTGTGCCTGAGCTCTGTGCAGTCAGTGCCTTGTGCTCTCTGAAGCCACTTCGCTCTCCGTAGCCCCAGGAGCGGTGCAGCTAGCCCCAACTGACCTCCTCGCAGGGGCACGCGAGCACGACCCTATAGAGAGATCTCATGAGTAACGGGTATTTCTATATTCTCTTAGAAGCAGCTTAAAAGAACAAATCTAAAAGTTCAGTACAGGTGGCGCGAGATCCTCCAGCCACGACACGACGGGGTCAGTTGGGTGCAGGTCAGCTCCAGCCCAGAATTCCACCGAGGTGTTTTTAGCACTAAGCTAACCCAGCAGGGCTTGGGACAAGTGCCTCACACCACAGCTCCAGAACCACGGGAGGGCCAGAATTAACTCTCATCTGCCCAGAACAAATTGTAGACGTGCCCTACTAAAACCAGAATTGTCACAGGATCATTGCTGGTACTTTTGCAGAGCCAAGGCTCTTGCCTAGTAGATGCAATGGTGAAATGTAAAACATATAGGATGGTAATCTGAATTGCAGCTCACATCTCATCGTTATTACCAGAGGAAGAAAGTGGCTCAGGGTTGAAAAATAAGCATTTCAGCTCTGGGCTCAACTCTCTGCCATCAGTTCCTCATGTCCTAAATAACTAGAGTAAAATCTCACACTTCGGTCTCAAAAGACAGATCAAAACAACAATGTAAATTACCCAAAAAAGAACTCTGTTCCACCACGTTTCTCCCAAACCATATAATGTATTATGTCTAAACAAAAGAAAGTACAATATCCAACTTGGACGACGTACAGCCACGTCTGGCCACGGAGACACGGCTCTCCCACCTGTTTTATTACAAACACTTCATTCACATGTTAAACATTCTAGAAATCAAACTGAATTCATGCTGCTAGAGGTGTTCTACAGTTATCTTCACAACCTCTGTGGTTTATATACCTATGAATATGCACACGGAAATACATACTTGCACACACTATGTGTAACGTACTGGATACTAGATCAATATACATCCACGTATGCATGCTGCAGTGCCTGAGATTGTTGGGCGTGGTGATTGGTGTGGTGATGAGGTGTTGGGTTTTTTGTTTTGGTGTTACGTGTTGGAGTTTTTTTTTTGGTTTGGTTTTTATTTTTTTGGACTTGACGATCTCAAAGGCCCCTTCCAACCATGAAGATTCTGTGATTCTGTATCAGCTGTCTAAAATAAGCATGAGGAACCTATGCATTTCCTACGCGCTTGCCCAAAATCATCATGAAATGAAGTCAAAAACTAATAAAATTTTCCTGACATATTTTTTCCTTTCTCATATTCCTATTACACAGGGCACGCTGCCTCCACTAAACACAACCGGCCCTTTTCAGCCAGGCTCGAAGCGGTGTTACAATACAGATTTTTCAGCAGTGAAGGGCAGCATAATGCAACTAATATGCAGAGAGCACGCTCTCCCAGGACCAGCATCCCGCTGCCAGAACAAGGGAGGCCCATTTATTCCGCTGACCTCCCATCCTGAGAGGTATCGGGGACAGCTCCTCAAACTACCGCCTCTCAGCCCTGGCACCCCTCCAGCCCCCGCGCTCCTTTCAGAAACGTGCTTTCAGAGCCAAGACATCTGCGTGCTCCAGTGACAGGCCAGTTATAAAAAGGAGTGTTTATATCCAGCTTCAGTATAATGTGAAAGTTTAGCAGCCACAAGACAGCTTTATACAGCGACTGGACGTTACTTAAAGCCTTCATTGTACTTCCAGCGAGGGCACTCCGCAAAATAACTAGAACTCTATAAATTAATTACACTTTCTTCTAATAATTACTAAACTCTCCTGGGTTTCTCTGTAAGATGGCCCAAGCATCAGAAAACATGGCGGGAGGCCCCAAGACCCATTTAATATTTCTCCCCCCTGACCAGTGCTTCCCATTATCACTGCTCATTGCAGGAAACAAGAAAGCAAGGGCTGCAGCTGCGGGGCTCACAGCCGTCGGGGCCGCTTTGTCCCAAGGGCCACTTCACTGATGGGACCCCGAACCCCATTCCTCACATGGCATTTAAAGCTTTCCCTTCCGTTCCCTCGCAGTTCAGCCTTCCTACGTGCATCATTAGCTCAAACCAGCAAACACCATCTACATTCTAATGTTTTCCCAGTGGTTTGAAAGGAATGATAAAAAAACCCCAGTATTTTCAAATATGCGTCTAGCTCTTTCAGACAATAATGGTGTACACTGCTTGCTTGTAAGAATTAATTATTTGTCTTCCAAAGAAAGCTGGACACACAGAAAGCAACTTATACCCATAATATGTACCATTACAGTGGTTTTAAGAAGCCACTGCTGTGAGCTGAGAGTGCAAATATGCTGTGTCATCAGTCATCACCATCCGAATCTGGGTGGAAACATCACAGCCGCTAACAGAGACAATGAATCACAGAATCTTCTAGGTTGGAAGGGACCTTAAAGATCGTCTTGTCCAACCGTCAACCTAATTTTGACAAAAATAAACACCCACATAACAAACAAAAAGCAGCACCATCACTAAACCCTATCTCCCAGCACCACATCAACCCGTCTTTTGAACACCTCCAGGGATGGGGCCTCCACCACCTCCCTGGGCAGCCCAGTCCAATGGCTGAGAACCCTTTCGGGGAAAAAATTTTTCCTAATATCCAGCCTGAACCTCCCCTGGCGTAACTTGAGGCCATTTCCTCTAGTCCACGGATAGGTATCATATTGGAAAAGGAATGCGTGAGTAAGGACGGAAGAAAACATCTGAAAAAAAGCACCATTTGTCCCTAATCTTCCATGGAAGATGTTCCAACATCCCCATAAGAACCATGTCCAATTCGCTTGTTACTTTCATCTAACGCTCCTGCTCTCATAGGCTAAAAATTCCCATTTTAGAGTCTTAAACACGTAATTTATTAAAATATATAGTGACATGAATAGGAGTACAGCTTTATTTAAAGTGAAGAATAGAGTGGTGTCAGGACTTTGGTCATTTGATAGAATATTCTACATAATCTCTGCTGACTACAAGTTATTTTATGTTTTAGTATTATCAATCATACTTTCCGGCTTTTGCTTTTCCTTTAAAGTTTTTAAAGCATATTTGCTAAGACTTTGACTCCTTTTCAGTAACAAGAAGAAAGGCAGAAGCGTGCAGTACCCGTTTGGCAGTGTTTCCCGATGCCTGATTTCCTCAGAGTAGCTGGAGAGCACATTCCTCTTCTCCCTTCCACCTCACAGATTCCCACCGCCGCACCTTCCCGTGACCTCCCCCAATTCCCTGCCGCTGCCTTTCCTGCTCCCCTGCAGACTTCCTTGTGCTCCAGAGATACCCCACCACCTATCTCCTTAACCATTTACACCCTCACGGACAAATATCTGAAGGGATAAAGCGGCCTCAACAGAAACATTTTACACAGATGGGGATTTCATCGTTTTTATCAGGTGTCGCATTTTTAAAATTTAAGGTTCTGATCATAATTCTTCAGAAAGGTTGTCATTAAACATTGCCAAACAGAGTCTTTCAGATGGTTTACAAATTAATAAAGATTTGGCAGGTCTCATTTTTTTTCCTCCTGGCTTCACTGATCATCAGACAGGATGGTAAACGCTGTTTTTTCCACAAACAATGAAATAAAATCCCCAACTTCAACATGCAACTCAGCTCCACCTCACTTGCAAAGCTGCGACTGGCTCCCTAAAGTGTTTTATGCCCCTTCTAGATACGTTCAGTGCTAAGGCAAGTGCAAATAAATTCAGAATTCTTTGAGAATACAATATTTAAATACAGTACACAAAGCTGCTTCTGTGGGGCTGGGGTCAATACTCAATACATTACATTTTCTGAGACAGCTCTGCTGCCTCCCTTCCATAAAGCCTTACTTGTGAAAGGGGGGAAAAAGGGGCATTTCCCAGTCAAAGAGCTCATCTGCTAGCACTGCAATGAATACAACATTTTTAACTGCAAGATGAATGTAGTGTGAAAAGAACACAGGTATCTATGATCCTCCCAGCTCTAACTGCAGTTGTGTTATGAATATTTAAATAAACATCTGGATTCCCTTTAGACTGGAGCTGGGAAGGGAATGCTATGCTGAGAATAGTGGTTTGGGAACAAGGATTCAGACTTCTTTCTAATGCAAAAATTTATTCGTTCCATGGTTTCTGTATCTCTAAAGAATATAAAAACCATACCTATGTAACAGCTTGAAAAATACAATTAACGGAGAAGTGCAGATTTTAATGTTTACATTTTGCAAAATATCCAGCAATTTAAAATCTCAATGCAAACACATCGTATTAAAACTTTCCAGTAAAATTTTCAAAACTATTCCATTTTTGAGCCATTTAATTTTGTGGAGTTTGAGTTTTGAAATGGTCATGCTCTCGACATAGACAATACAAAATAATTTAAAGAACAAAATTACGAAGGGTGGAAAACAATAAGTCAAGTGAAACGTTCATTTAGCTTAATTTCAAAATGTTACCTTTCCAATTGTCTCCTTTAGTCTTAGGAAATAAAACTCAATTTAAAGCTCAACATGAACAAGAAATCTTTACATATGCTCGACATAGACAATGTTTGAATAGAAAATTCTACAAATAATTCTGAAAACCTGGAAACTGGCTAACATGAGTTCACAGGCTAATTTTAGTGACTCAGCATTTTGTGATGAAAAAATACTTTGTCAAGAAATCTAAATAGCTCCAGAGAAGTGAAATAATGAACTCCAGAATAATGAATAATTGTTATTTGTGTAGGGCAAACATAAAAAACCCACAAAAGACTAGTTAGATGTAGCAGAAGAAAAGAAAGAAGTGAGAGCAAGAAAAAGGGAAGAGAAATATCTGCGGGAGACATTCAGGATGCCAGAAAGAAGTGGCTGCTGGACATCTAGGTCTGTAGGTGTTAAAAGACATTGAATTGAAGTAAAATTGTAGAAGAAAATACGATGAAAGTAATAAAATTACTTCCAATTCTAGCTCAGAATATTTCAATAACTGTTCTTTTTCAGACGACAACTTGTGATATGAAACCACAGAAAAGTATCCTTAGGCATGCTTTCAATCTAACAATGACCTTGAGACGGAACGGAACACCCAATCTGGCAGCAGCAATAGCTTTACGAACAGTGATGATGGAGCACAGTTTCTCCTGCTGTTTCCCCCAGAGGGGAACTATGTCTATACACAGCCCACACTCTGGACAACAGGCTCAGCACTCCTGCCTTTGGCGTCCAGAAAAACACACACACAAACATGAACTGTAACCAGCCCTCACCAAAGCTCAAGTCCTTCCCAATCTCCTTATGGGCCACCTTAGCTCAATTCCTCCAGCAGTGCTCCACTGCTTCCTCACAATTTATTAACAATCCCTTTTTGCACCCAAGTGGAGTACTGATTGCATTTAATTGAACATCTTTCTTCATTAGTATTCCTCCCATTACTTAAACATCCCATAAGCTTGTAATGTGAAATTCCACTGCCTTATGGTTACAGATTTAGGACTTCACTGAACCACAGAATGCTGTGGGGTTGGGACCTCTGGAGATCATCTAGTCCAACCCCCCTGCCAAGCAGGTCCACCCAGAGCAGGTTGCACAGGAACATGTCCAGGTGGGTTTGAATGTCTCCAGAGAAGGAGACTCCATCACCTTCCTGGGCAGCCTCTTCCAGGGCTCTGCCACCCTCACAGGAAAGAAGTTCCTCCTCATGTTTAGGTGGAACTTCTTATATTCAAGTTTGTGCCCAACTTCACCAGTAAAATCAACCAGCACTTTAAATGGATGCTGGAAAAGGTGTCACAAGTGGATCTTCAGCTACATTTGAAGGAACACTCAACACTGCTGGGAGAGAGCATCCTAGGAGCAAAACAACATAATACTGTCAATCAAGTTTTCACATTTAGAGGATTAATTTGACAGATTGATCTGCTGATCTGTTATTTTTCCTAATGTTATACACAGCCATAAGCCTCTGACTCCAGTACCTTCAACCTGAAATGTGTAAGGATCAAAAGTTATCATGTCAACCTGCTAGAAATCTGGCTGTTTAAACATACCAAAATTCAGTCAAATCTGGATGCCAAGACACTACTTGTTCCTGTTGCTGGGGTATTTTCCAACTTTTTTTAACTTCTCATAAGATGGTTGGGTTTTGCTTCAAGAGGAATTGCAAAATCAAATATCTGGACAAAGATCTCACAGAGGATTACCAACTCCAAGAAATTTGTCAGAGCAATAAAAAGGCACTTAAAGAGAATATTTCAAACACTAATATGGAGTACAGTTGTAAAAGTTTACACAAAAAGTAATGTTTTAATATGAATACATAGCTTAAAAACTGAAAAAAGAAAGGTAGATCGAAAAAGAATTTCCCCTTAGATGACAAAAATTCTTCATTTATGATTAAGGCAGATTGAAACCCCATGTCTTAAGTAATAAGTCTTCTTATTACACTATCATTTGCAAATAGCATTTATCACTTACATTGCACTCTTATTGCACGTTACCACCATTTACACATTAATGTAGCAACTTAAGACCGCAAAAGCTGTCATTGTGAGGAGAGGCTGAGGGAGCTGGGGNAGCCTGGAGAAAAGGAGGCTGAGGGGAGACCTTCTGGCTCTCTCCAACTCCCTGAAAGGAGGGTGTAGCCAGGGGGGGTCGGTCTCTTCTCCCAAGGAACAGGCCATGGGACAAGAGGAAATGGCCTCAAGTTGCACCAGGGGAGGTTCAGATTGGAGATTAGGAAAAATGTTTCCAGGGAAAGGGTTCTTAAGCCTTGGACTGGGCTGCCCAGGGCAGTGGTTGAGGCCCCATCCCTGGAGGTATTGAAAAGCCGGGTTGACCTAGTGCTTAGAGACATGGTTTGGTGATGGTTTGGATCAGAGTGAGGTTGATGGTTGGACGAGTACTAGACTTTCCAGGGAAGGTTGGGTCTGTCAAGACACTAAGAGAGGACAGGACGACGACTGAAGAGTGTGACGTCGAGTGTGTGGGTGCCGTCGAGCACCGAGAACCCCGTCGAACACATCGAAGACGAGGGGTGATTCGTGAGTCTGTCGGTTTACGTCCTTCTGTAGACGACCCTCGACCCATAGAAATCCGTCCACCCTTTACACAGGGGTTAAAGCACTACCCTAGGAAGTGTGGTAACAGGTCCCAACCCTCCTTAACTCCTACCAAGGATGAAAAGACCCTGGGACGGGACCCTCCAAGTCAAAGCCTGACCCAAATGAAGTAGGGAATGCCAAGTTTCAGCCCAAACAACAAAGAGTACAAACTGCAAGCCAGTGAGAAGAAATATCTTACAATCCACTGACCTGTTTGGCTATGGCATCTGCTGGCCTAGCCAGATTAAATTCCTTCCCTATAACTGTCCCACTCACAGGAATGCAGGCAGATGTAACTACACTTATGGAGGTCAAACATCATACGAGATACCGTAAAACAATTTTTCTTAACCAAAAAGAATTTGGTTAAAGCCTCGTCCCTGGTTTTTATAAGCAAAGAGGTTCATCCTATACTCTTTTAATTAGGATTTTGATCAATTCTTTAAAAACAATTTGGTATAATTATCTGACATTATATATGTGCACGCTGCAATTAAGGAAGATGAACTATTTTAAGTACTGGGTCTACAACACACAAACAAATCTCTGAAAAACTGACATTAACAGGTTCAACGAATCAAAATCTATTCTGTAGAAATTAATGTAAAACCAAAGAAAACCTGAATATGTAAGTGCCCACCGAAAACATTAACTTACTCATATTTTCTATAATAAAACCTACTCACTACCTCACAGATAAAGTTTTACTACAATGAAGACATAACACTGTTGGAAATAACGGAGTTTTCTCTACCTCATTGTCATTTAAGCTCTGGAAAGCCAGTGTTTCATTGAGAGACGTTCCAGCAAGGACAGTGCCCTGTCAGAGGAGGAGAGGAAGGGGGCTGCACACACACACGTCCCCTCTGGAACACGGAGCCTGGTAGCAGCGCTGGCCTCCTCGTTTGCCAGGAGACTGAGCAAATCCTTTCCCAAACCCCAACCAAGACTGACGTACAAGGACGCCTCTTGCAATAAAACCACACTGAAAGCCAAGGATACTCACCCTCCCTCATGATCATTGTTTATTTCTTGTAAACTTTTGTTTTCTACTCCTTTGGTATACTCTTCCTTGATTACTGGATCTATTCCTTTCGCACACCAGGCTGACTCCCCCATTCTACCTTATTTACCCCCTAAAATCTTGAGACTCTCTGCCACCTCCCATCTCATTCTTTCAAAACCGTGGGAGTCGGGTTGGTTATCTCTGAGCTTCCCGTTTTTCAGATAGCCCTCCAAATTTTGCTCAGGTTCTCCCTGTTTCCAAAGATAAAAATCCAAAGAAGTATGGTTTCACAGATGCCCATCATTTCTCCTTCACAATTTATCTACCTTCAAGCATGAGATTTTTTTTTTTTTAAGTATTCATGCCAGGAAGAGATTGTTTCTTGGTTACACAGCTGTTTTAAAAAATGAAAATGTTGGGGAAAAACAAAATACTTCACACTTTCAATTTTACTTCCTTGTAATTCCACATCCTAAGTATTTAGGAACTAAGATATTTTTCAAATTAATCTTCATTCATCTGTCTAGAGATTTCAATTTTTCGTGGCCTAGATTCTCAGAATACTGAATGGAGAAGTCCATTCTTTTCAGCCAAAAAAAAAAAAAAAGAAATCTTAAATATTCACCTAAGCAGGTCAGGCCCAAATAATTCAAAGAACAGATTATCTTTGAATTTGACTGACATTGGGCTGGGCTTATTGCACACGAAGAAAGCTCCTGTACTAAATGTTACAAGATTCAAATGAAAAAGGTTTGGGGTTTTTTTGTACTGGCATTAGGCTGGTTTATAGGTCTACAGTACGTTTGCGACTCTCATCGCGTGGGAGGGAAGAAGAGGGACAAAGTCTGGGTGCCATCAATAAGGTGCTGTTGTTCGCTCTGTCTTGTCACTAGACGTGAAACAGCATCTGCCCCACAGCACAACCCGCCGTACAAAGACTCTTCACACAAGATTAGCGTCGCAGAATTCAGCAGAATGTTGGCATTGCTAATGGGATGAAACTAGAACAGTATGAATAATACATTACACGCACCGATCAATGTTACACTGTAATGGGCTGATGGAAAATAAATACTCTTTGTGAAAACCAAGGAAGAACTTCCAAACACAAATATTTTATGATTACTCATTTATTATCTTTACTAGATGAAAAGAATCAACTGTGAAAAGAGTGTAAAAGCAGCATAACTGTTGCTTTATCTTTACCAAATATTTACTGTTGCTTTGGAGCATGACTACCTTCTCTACCTTCTGGGCTTTCTTCCCCTCCACCCTCCTTTCCCCTTGCAATCAGGATACACAAAATCTAAACGTCCACTCCTGTTTTAAACCATTTCTAGGCCTCTATAAATCTATTATTTGCATTTAAAAACTAAGGTAAATTTCTATGTGTTAAAATAATTTGTCTCATTTTTGTCAGAACGTTCTGGACTCTCTTCCTCTCTTCTGTATGTGTGATCTCACTCGTCTTTTCTTCCAAGTACAACCCCTACCAAAATCCTCCAGCCCACAGTTTTCCTAAATTCTTAATTTTCTTACCCAGTACCAACAGCCATTCATAGCCATGTCCCTCCCTTGACTTCCTTCTTAGTCTCACCATACCTGAGAGCTGTACGTAGAGAGGGAGTCCCTACACAATACTCTCTGCAGAACAGCCTGCACCTACCTCTCCTCTGGCTTCACACACCCAAGGCCGGGCTCAGATCTCCTGCCCTGCTGCCCCACGGCCTCCACACACAGCCAGACTGTGCAGATCACAAGCACCCCCTACTAGTTGCAGCGTCTGGAAAAGCAAGAACGAAGGCTGCAAAGGCTCTGGTATGAGGATAACAAAGACAGCTCTGTATTCCAGCGCCCCCAGTCCCTCCTCTCTCTCCCCATGCAGTTCATGCGCTACAGGCAGTCCAGGGGAATGGGGTCTGTACCATCACTGAATCAAAAAACCATACAGATCTCATATTCTATTCACCTTATCACACCCCCTTCTCCTCTCCTCATCTCAAAAGAGCTCCCAGCAGCGAGCGTGCTCTCTGTAGCCACTCTCTTAACATTCTTCCCACCTGCTGAATTTATAAAACCTTCATTCTATTACTTACACAAAGTGGCTCTCAAACACGAATAACTTCTTCATATAGTAATTTTAGGACCAACTTACTGACTCCCATCACGATAATGACCAAGGCATAATTATCATCCCAAAGTCTCCTAAAGCCAAAGACCTCTTATGATTATCTTCAGGTTCATTTATTATTACCATTAAATATTTGCAATGATACCTCCATCTCTGTAAACTCTGCATGCTTTCCAAATTGTGACTTCAGATCTACTGGTGCCCTTCTTAGCAGAATTCATGAAGAAACCAGCAACTAAAAATAGAAATAAAAACTACCTCCCTGAAACCCCACTCAGGTGGCAGGTATAGAGCTGGGCCTGCCAGAAGGCAAAGTCACAGGCTGGCTCCTGGATGCTCTCAACACCAATTTAAAATATCTGGTTTTATAGCATTAAAGCAATGCTTCTGTAAATCAGGGTCAGGTCCAGAGAAGGGCAAGGGAGCTGGTGAGGGGTCTGGAGCACAAGTCTTGTGAGGAGAGGCTGAGGGAGCTGGGGGTGTTGAGCCTGGAGAAAAGGAGGCTGAGGGGAGACCTTCTGGCTCTCTCCAACTCCCTGAAAGGAGGGTGTAGCCAGGGGGGGTCGGTCTCTTCTCCCAAGGAACAGGCCATGGGACAAGGGGAAATGGCCTCAAGTTGCACCAGGGGAGGTTCAGATTGGAGATTGGGAAAAATGTTTCCCTGGAAAGGGTTCTTAAGCCTTGGACTGGGCTGCCCAGGGCAGTGGTTGAGGCCCCATCCCTGGAGGGATTGAAAAGCCGGGTTGACCTAGTGCTTAGAGACGTGATTTGGTGATGGTTTTGATCAGAGTTAGGTTGATGGTTGGACGAGATGATCTGAGAGGTCCCTTCCAACCTAGACAATTCCATGGTTCTAATGAGATTATGTCTGTCTAAATTCTAAGCACTTTATTTTCTATCTTTCCTTGTTTCCAACTTTCGAGCAGCTGGGCTAAAAAAATAAGAATCAATCAGTGTGAAGGTACTCACTGTGTTAAAAAAGGCCAGAGCACTACTGTATCAGGTTGTACAGTATTTGAGGCAATGGTTGGCAGTTGCAGTTTGGACTGCCGGCAGAGAAGGGTTCCAACCGGAGTGTGGCCGCACTGTGCCACCACAACAGAAATGCTAAGATAATAAACACTGTAGGGCAGCCCTAAAATTAGTCATTGCTACATGTCCCACACTATTCAGAGATAATTTAAAACCTTTTTTCGTGATCCCTGTAGCCTGTATTTGTTGAACACTTTCTTTAGTTTACCAAGACTAACAACGTGCTCTGTAAAATTAAGCACCATTTTCACAAGAATAATAACCATTCCAACAATTTTCTCATTAGTGAGTGATTTTTTTAAATGTATTCGCCTTAGTCGTCTTGTAAATAAAGTCTTTCTAAAGCTGAGGCAAAAAAACCCTAGATGAGCTTCACACCGTCCTTGCTGTTACAATTTTCTAGTATGGGAAAGGTCAGTAACTAATTCCCTTCAGACTACAAACTGAGACAGGTCCAAAAATTTAAACAAAAAACAGTATTAGAAAAGCCAAAAACTGAACCCAGAATCATCTTATTGTGTAATGCATTTCCTAAATACTATTACTCTGACCTTCAGCCTTACCCAAGATGTTAGGTTTGTTAAACTCACAACTCGGTTAGGATTTGGTGTACTGAAATGGCAAGATCTTCAGAAAGAGAAAAACTTTATCCCCCGCCCACACGGCCCCCAAAACACGAGGGGCCTCGAGCCTCGTTGGAGTCTATAGGTCCCCCAGAAATTGAGAGTTATTTCACACTGCATTACAGATCCTGATCAGAACCAAACCCGGGCCTTTTCAGCTTAAACAGAAACTTTCTTTTATTGCCATCTGAGGGATTCAAGGTCACCGTAGAAGAAAATCCTTCAGCATATATCAGAGGCTGTAACCTCCGTCTGCTCGAGACAGAGGATGTGGGAAAACTGGGGAACGGTTAGCTGCAGCAGACTCCAATGCTGGGATGGCCTCCTAAAAGCCTGCTCTGACTTCTCTCCAAACAAACACCGCTACCCCTTCAGCACGGCAACACTAGCTTCTTCATAGCTTACTGCTCCTGCCCTGGGGAACTGTGCACATCTGACCAGTGAGGAGGAGGAGGAGAAGGAAGGGTCTACTGAAGGGTCTAGCGCCCTGGGGAACTGTGCACATCTGACCAGTGAGGAGGAGGAGGAGAAGGAAGGGTCTACTGAAGGGTCTAGCGCCCTGGGGAACTGTGCACATCTGACCAGTGAGGAGGAGGAGGAG
>QJSC01022314.1:130810-151571 GCA_003697955.1 Calidris pygmaea | reverse complement strand
GAGGAGGAGGAGGAGAAGGAAGGGTCTACTGAAGGGTCTAGCGCCCTGGGGAACTGTGCACATCTGACCAGTGAGGAGGAGGAGGAGGAGGAGAAGGAAGGGTCTACTGAAGGGTCTAGCGCCCTGGGGAACTGTGCACATCTGACCAGTGAGGAGGAAGATCTACTGCACTTCTACTGGGCAAAGGTATCAAGGAAGGGCCACTTCCTCATGCCAAGAGGAGAAGGAGACCCACTGAAGGATAGGAGGACATACTGTTGGGATCAGGGGTCTCCAGTGCTCACAAAGGACTGGACGGGGATCCCATACTCCCTCATTTGACCTGTTCACATTGATTAATGAGCTGCAAATGAACTCGTCTGGGAACATTTCCCACTTCAACTTTGGCAGCGGTTCCGTAAAACTTTGGGTCCTACTCCTCCTGGCCCCCTAGTCCGACGTTGGGTTTGTCACTTTTGTATTTGGACGAGTCCCGAGATTTAGCGTTAAGACTGCACCCTTGTTGTGATCTTTGATGCTCCTTTTTGCATACCGAACTAAGTTTAATATATTTAAAATTGTCTACGCGATTCCTTTTGATGCAAGGAAACTGATTTCTTAAGAAATATTTTACATATGTATTTTAATTTTCCATCTCTGAATATTCACTTTTTTCTAGCTAAATATATAGCTCTTTCTTACACCCATTAACATGCTTTAATACTAAATTTCCTCTTTTCAGCTTCTGAAAACTACTATTGGCTTTAGTGTCATTAGAAAACGTATCCTTCTAGGTAGTCTCTTCACTTTTCTTTTACATTACTAATATCCAGCAAAGCTATGCCTATATGAAGAAAATTACCTTAAAGTGAATTTAAACACACAGATATAAGGAACACGCAAGAATCCTTTTGCATCATTGGGAATTTTCCCCAAGATTAAACTAGGAGACCAGCTCAAATTATGTACGTTATCCAGAAACCAGTATTTGCACACTGTTCTTCTTTACATTTTGGGGAGTTAAGGTAACTATATAAGCTTTTC
Organism: Calidris pygmaea; assembly: GCA_003697955.1. NCBI lineage: Eukaryota > Metazoa > Chordata > Aves > Charadriiformes > Scolopacidae > Calidris > Calidris pygmaea. Next base: position 150,548 of record QJSC01022314.1, on the reverse strand, counting down.
TTAATGGTGTTTTTTAAAATAAGGCTTCAAAAGACTAAAGAAAATTTTTGCATGTTATGGTGAAACAAAGGCCAAAAAAATTAGGCTTGTTAACTTCTAAGCCATCAAGCAGGGGAAAAAAACACCCAAATTATAAAAAGCATGAGAGTAATAGCATAAGTATGGGGAAAAAGGGGAAAATTCTGAATTATTCTGAACTATTCCACCAGCTTGCAGTCCAGCCCCAGATAAATTACTGAGCAGTAGCATTTAGCTACCTATAACTCAAAGTTCTGCTTTTATTTACCAGGAATCTTTGAGAGATCTTAGCCTTTACTTATTCACTATATAATAAGACTTGTTTATTGATTATTTCCTAATAAATTCTAAGGATGGCTTAAAGTTGCAGAAGGAAAAACCTGCAGAAAGAACTTAACTAAACCGCAATCTTTCACAATTCCTCCATAATTTATTTGGTGTTTTATGAACTACGAGCTCTTTATCCAAGTTCTTCATTTTTCACACTATACCAACTCTTCACAGGAAAGCTAAACATATTTACAATATTTGTCTTTTGCTGCACTCTGCTGGAACAATCCATTTCTCAGCTGAAAGTAACATTGCTCCGTATGTAACGCAAAGTTAACAAACGAGACGCAAAAATCCAGGAAGATAATTTCTTGTAAAAATATTCCCTTTTGAAGCACATGTATTTTTCAAAACAGAATTTAGACATTAAAATCCATATTTAGTTGACCTAATAAAGTGGCCTATTTTCAAAGATTGAGCACCTGCAACAGTCCTAGACAGACAAGGATTGAAGACTGCCCTGCTCAAATAGACCAGGATTGAAGACTCCCGACTGCTCAGAATAAAACTCCCACAAATAAAGTGCCTCAGTACAGCACTGAAACCCTCCTGAAACAGACTAGAAGAGTCCAGACTTGCATACAGTGTTTTAACTGGCTTTCAACTGATAAACACACTATTTTAAAAAAGCAAGATATGCACAGAAACCTAACCCCCTCCCCATTTGATCCCTGCTCAAAATATAAAGAAGTTAAGAGACAACATATGTTATTATAACATTCACAGAAAATGAGACAAGCCTTTGAACCTCTTCCAAAAAATTACTACACTTTACTGGGTATTTTATGAAATTTTAAAATTTTTATTCTCATTAGTTTCATTAAAAAATGAAGACACTTACCTGGGCTAGAGAAGAGACCTCAGCTTGTGTTAAGTCAGAGCTCTCAACTCCCACCCTAATTCATGCTGAGGATCTGCTCCACAATCACCCAAACACACTACACAACTTAAACGTGACCTCCTACTAGAAAAATGCACCTGTGATCAAAATAAAGGTTTACGATTTTTTTTTCTTTCCTTTCCCCTCCCCACCCCTTGAGAGTAAACTCCTTTGCATTGATCATAAACTTAAAAAAAAAAAAAAAACCACAACAAGAATTTGAAGGAGAAGTAAATACCACGGACGCAACAGAACAGCACTGTCACAGGCTTGTTCCAGCAGCCTTCTGAGGGCAAGGAGGAAAAGCTTTCACTCTTAGACCTGTCCTGGGAGTTGCAAACACAGACGTTGGCATCAGTCCCAGAACACAAAGCATACTTTTTAATTTTTACTAATACCTGCTTAAATTGTGCCTTGGCATTTTTGCTCAGAAAGAAAATTAAGGAATGACCCTTCTTAATTTTTTGTAATCCACATAAATCTCAAAAACTCTTCTCAGGGAAAGGTTTCCACAGAATTTTTTTATTTTTATTTTTTTGCTGCAAAGAACACGGTCTCTAGGGCAGTCATTGCCTTTACAGATTGCCTGGCTGAATTCAAAACCAAGAAAGAATACAGTCAACAATCGACAAATCACTCAAACCCTCCCGTGACTAATGGAGCAATGGTTTCAGAGCCTACAGGTATAGAATGTATTGACAGTGACAGAGGAAGCAAAACATGGAAGTTTTCAGAGAAATGGTCTACTTCAGAGGTTGAAGTACTTGGCCTAAAATTGGACAGGCCAACCCGTTTCTCTGTAAATGCACGGCTGCTATTGCCCCAGAAAGCATTAAACAAAATACAAATTGGAAACTAAAACTGGTTTTCATAGGAACCAATTTCTACCCTAGATGCCCCAAGTACATGGGTTCCATACATGGGTTCCTGTGGGACCTGCTCTGGCAGGGGGTTGGACCAGATGATCTGCAGAGGTCCCTTCCAACCCCATGGGATTCTGTGATTCCCACACAAGGGAAAACACAGGAGCAAGATGAAGACTTGCATCAACATGTTTTTCCTCCATTTGTCTTCAGCGCCTTTGTTAAAAACAAAAGGTCAGCAATATCACAACAATAAACATAAATGGAGAGTGATACTTCAAACCCAAACCACGCCAGCCTAAAATTTTTAACCCATAATGTAGCAAAACATATGGGAAGAATGTGTGAAGGAACTTCCTGGAGACACTAGGCTTCCAAAAGCAAACGGACAATGGAGGCAACCATTTAACAACTCCATAATGAGAGCACGAGTTAAGTACTGGGTAGGAATCAAGTAAGATAGACACAGCTGGTGCAGACTTCTGCTACTGTAGATCTCAGGAAAAAAAGGAAAAGAGAAAATGAAACAGGATATCTCTGCATACAAGAGGGAATTTCACACGGTGAAGTCCTAACTAACTGCAATTACAGAACTACAATCTCTTCACAGGCTTTTATACAAAGGAAAAAATAGCAAAAGATAAAGCAAAATAAAATGCAAAACCACAACCCAGTAGACGCGAATGAAATAATGAAGTCAGCTGGCAAGGTGTTCACAACTCGTGCACCTTATCATTTCTGCGTACAATTAAAAAAAGACCAACAAGAGAAGCAATCTTTATTTTTTTCAGAAAAGACAGTTCAACAGATATTTCAATCGTATTCCTTGCGATTCTGATCAAATACCACAGATTTCTTCGCAAAAGGAGGTAAAAGTCTGAAAGATAGCTAGTAGTAGCCAACAAGTAATCTGCTTTATATTTGTGCCTATAATAAAAAAGAGAAAAGAAAATGAGCTCGTAGAAGCTAAAAGGAATAAATGTAGGTAGAAGACATGGAACATAATGAAACCCAACAGTATTTCAAGGCACACTTTCAATTGCCTACTGGAATGCAGCAGACAGCTAACGCACAATGAGATGCTCATTAAAGAGAAGTGCAGAAACAAGGAAAAATGCAGCAAGTTTACTTTTCCTCCAGCAAAGCATGGAATTGTCTCCAAACTCTGCAATCCCATTCAAATTAGAACAGAGGCAAAGGCTACTGTTTTCTTTAACACGACAAATCTAATTAGCTAGGAAATATTTAACCAATAGCTGGAGGTTTCTCTTTAAGTACTAAATAATGAGATGTAATTAAGGTAGCAAAGGCAAAAGGTTACTAATTTAGGGCACTTCTGTGGTGCAGTGTTTAAATTATAGGTTTCATACAAAACGCATGGGCCAATGCACAAGAAAAAAAATCCAATTTTAGTGGAATGCAGAACAAATTAACATTTTAACATTATAATACTACTCAATTGTATAATGGGATTTTGCTAAGTGTCGCAGAACAGAAAATAAAAGTAACACTCCAAGGTATGCTTGTTAAACTCTTCAAGTGAAATATATTAGGAGCCTCCTGACAGCAGTAAATAGACTCATTGTAACATGAAAGACTCAGAATTCAAAGGCCTTTAATAGGTGCTGCTTTTTTTTTTAAGTTGACTGGCCTTAAGTATAGAAACAAGGAACAAGATAAAAATTGTGTTATCCATACCAAATGCTTTGAAATTTCCTAAAGTGAAATGGAATTATTCCTTTAAGTGATCGTTCAAAAGAATCCAGTTCCTGGGGTATATAATGTCTTTTTCTCTGCTTGTCCCTCCCACATTACAGGAGTTCAGCCTGGGAAGCACCCATACATAACCTTTTCTAGGTTGACCGAAAGAATTTTTGGAAAAACAAGGATTATAGTTCTTATGGTCAAAACCTACCACCTCAACAGTCCAGCATCCTAGTCAGCCATCCAACACAAGACTCAAGCAAACACTTAATTTTACGACGTCAAAATAATACCAAGTCTGTATCCATAAAAAATTGCCAATATGAAAAAGAAGTTGGCAGCCACGAAGCTTTTGTTTTGAACTGAAGGCAAGCAGAATGGGCAGAATACTCTATTTAATAAAAGCCTTAAAATAATACCTCTGTAGTTATGACACTCCTCATTAGTGTCTTCTTCCTTCCTGACTTCTCACCCCCCGTGTTCATTACACCAGCCTTGCCTGCATTAACCATCTTTTTCCTTTTTCATACTGGTTCAAACTATCCACAACAGAATAATCAAAGGCTTCACAATGTAGAAACACCTTCTGTGTGGAAGTTAGTAGTTAAGCACAACTCAAACATTAAATTGTCCTGTTGAGATGCCAACTGGCAACAAGAAACAGAGAAGAAAGTTCTTTTCCCTTTTGTTTTTCTTAATTTACAGATTTAACCAACAGTTTAGCTCCAACATAAACTCTACCTTTATTAACAAGATCTAAATTGGGAGAATGACCACATAAGTTAAATTTTTCCTCAGAGAAGTAGTGGCTAGAGCAGCAGCTCTGAGCAGACTGCAAAGAACCTACACACAAAGAAACACATTATGGTTTTTAATAAAGTGTCTATTCTATTTTTGAATATTTTTTCTTCTCCAGGAATCTATAGTCCACTACTGTGGTAAGAAACAAGGAGCCTCTGGTAAGAAACACCAAGCAGAATCCTCACTCAGCTGCTCCAGACTGTGCAATGAACATCTAAGCAGTGTTAGATGTACTGAGCGTGGAACTGATGACCTGAAGTCTATTCCCACCACTGCCATGGGTCTATAGGGTAGACCAACAGTCTATACAAGTCATTTTGGGCCAGCCATCATCAGTGACCAAATTAAACATCCCACCAGTAAGAGTACCCAAGTACTCTTACTTCAAGAGTACCCAAGTAAGAGTACCCAACAGCACAGTGATAGGATGACCATGAGCCAGCAATGGGCCCTTGTGGCATCCTGGGGGGCATCAGGAAGAGTGTGAGCAGCAGGTGGAGGGAGGTCATCCTGCCCCTCTGCTCTGCCCTCATGAGGCCCCATCTGGAGCACTGGGGCCAGTTCTGGGCTCCCCAGTTCAAGAAGCACAGGGAACTGCTGGAGAGGGGACAGCAGAGGGCTACAAAGATGAGGAGGGGCCTGAAGCATCTCCCTTACGAGGAGAGGCTGAGGGACTTGGGTCTGTTTAGTCTGGAGAAGAAAAGACTGAGGGGGGATCTGATCAACACCTATAAATACTTCAAGGGTGGGTGTCAGGAGGATGGGGCCAGTCTTTTTCCAGTGGTGCCCAGGGACAGGACAAGAGAGAACAAGCACAAACTTGAACATAAGAAGTTCCATCTAAACATGAGGAGGAACTTCTTCACTGTGAGGGTGGCAGAGCCCTGGAAGGGGCTGCCCAGAGAGGTGGTGGAGTCTCCTTCTCTGGAGACATTCAAACCCACCTGGACACGTTCCTGCGCAACCTGCTCTGGGTGGCCCCACTCTGGCAGGGGGTTGGACTCGATCTCCAGAGGTCCCTTCCAACCCCATAGCATTCTGTGATTTAGATGCTCATTCTCTATATGTTAATGGAAATAAGTAGTTGTAGAGAGTGATGTAAAATGATTTTAGATTAACTTAGCAGACAAAATAGCCTGGTGTTGCTGGGTGTACAGTAAAGATACAAAAGTAATTATGCCCTCTTCATTACCCAAATCACACCAAGACCTGCCAGCATTAGATGAGTAAATAATTTAGTAAATTTGACCCTCAAATATTTATTTCCCAGGTGGGTTGGGGTTTTTTTGGGGGGGGAGAGGAGAGGTACATCTTTGTTTTGTTTTAAATCAGAGTTTGTCATTAAATGTTATTACATTACATGACTTTTTAGCTCTCTCGATTATTATTTAGTTGTTGGTATAAGAATTTATAAGTCAACACAACTCCAAGTATTTCACTGCATTTGAGTATCAAAGTCTCTGAAATATTTACTCAGCATGAATTGGAAACCAACATACGCTTGCCATCAAACCACAATGCAAAATTATGATTTATTGTATATCAAAGAAATCAGTATCACTTATCGTGAGCTTATACCAGAAAAGGATCTAGTTCCTGTTAGTTCAGGTACCCGCAGGCACAGTGCCTGTGTACATACTGGTAAAAGAGCAGCCACCCAAAACCAAACTCTTCAAATTACACCAGAAGCCACAAAATGTTTTTAGTGCCACACGCAGAAATTAACCAGAACCGATAATAATTTAATATTCACTCGATTCATCACATCTTGACCACTCAGTTAAAATGAGCAATTGCAGAAAGATCATGTATCTAAACCTGCAAAGTAACCGTTGTATCTTCCACCGTGAATGCTCAGGGGCTGTTCTCTTCTGTATAGTTTCTGTGCCTCAAACGCTCTGGTACTGCATAATTACAGGGCTGGTGTAGAAAACTTTTTAGGGAGCATGAAATAATATTTTGAAATATGAAATAAGTATTTTTTATCTTTCTATGAAGATGGTACCACGTTTTTATTCAAGTTTTGATAACACTACTGCATAAGAGTTCCTCTCTTGCCTATGGAGTACGTTCCATTGAAGCTTCAGCACAGGTATCTGATATTTCAGATTATCAGATAGGATATTTCTTTCAAAGAAATAAAACTTATCAGTACTGCTTTCTCTGGGAACTCTAGTCAACCAGTTCCATTTTCACTCATTCAAATGCACACAGGTTCTTTCAGTCCCTGCAGAAATCCCTCATATTCGAGCTGGGGGACACATGTTAGGCTGAGGGTACGAGACCTACCCTTACACAGGAATACTCATTTTTCCCCTTAAAATAGGCATTAGCCAATGAAACAAATGTCACACGAAACGCCAAAACACATTTATGTCATAAGAAGTGACATAAAACACTTTCTGCCACTGCCTTTCTACGCCATGGGGTAGAACCCCCAAGGACTGAACCGAAGTGTGGGGAATGCCCCGACAGGTCACCAACACACAACAGCTCTACAGTGGGAACTGCAACCGGGGCGAAGAGGGGTAAAAAGATGAAATCAAATCACACCTCTGGTCCTTTAGTGATTTGAATGGAGCAGTGGGTGTTCAAACCCGGCCATTCAGAGGTTCAAGGGCAGTAAATCAGCAGAGGGGGCACAGCGCAGCTTTCCTTGCGGGCCAGACCAGAGGCACTCCAGCAGCGCGGTGCTCCGTGCCACATCCGCACACAAAAGGACATTCTACTCCCAACTTCTTTCCCTGGGGATGGTTGTACCATTTCCAGCTTTTACATGCATCCAACTCCCTTCACCAAACAAAGCTCACTGCAGATAGGAGCAGTTTTACCTATTTGTCCCAGGCAGGAGCAGGTACTGCTGCCTCCATCCAGAAGAGAGGAGAGCGGTGCCAGCAACCCGAATATGTGCTCCTCCAGCACAGCTAACTGCTTTCAGGCATTTTTGGAATACATCTTCTAATAAAAAGAGCTCTGACGACATTGGAAGTCTTCCACTGTTAAAGCTAAATAAGTCTTAGGGAAACAGAAACATAACACTATTTGAACACCAATGAAACAGAGAATTTTAATTATACGCAATAGCCAATAAGCTACTTTTAGTGGCTATGAAAAAACTACATTTAGCAGAAACAGCAATAAAACAAGAGAAGTTAAATATAACTCCTCCAAAGAACAGCATATTTATTCAAGCCAAAAAGAGCTAATTTATACTATGGGTGTAGTTCTCACTGACATTATCTGGGGAAAATGACTATTCCAGAAGCGGGTGTGATATATAGCCTTTGAGTCATGCATGATAAACTCTAATGGCTTTGCTTTGAGGTAAAAGTCCTTACTAATCAAGTAATGAATCATGCCCAAAATGTCGAGTTCCTGAGGCCATGTGTGTCAGAAGCACGACTAGAAAGAATACCCGATCATTAATGATCACTTCTGAGATTTTTATCAACTGATTAATAAGGTTGGAAAAGAGTTAAGGGACCTTTAATGACATTCCCTGTGTTTTAGTAAACAGGACATAATGAGTTTTATTTGCCACTGACCACAAACCACCAATGATCAAAGTGCTCCACACAGTGCAAGTGTTGAAATAATGCACGGAACGGTACTTAAAATTTCAAAATATTAGAAAATCATGTTTACTTTAAAAAATTGTAATGCCTATACTTATTGGTATTACATCTATGTAGTAGATTACAGAACAGAACTAAAGAGCCCAGCTTCCTAAATCAGTAGATGATCAGGTAAGGAAAGGAACAGGAAGGTATTTTCTCCTCTAGCATATTAGGTGCTGGACCTGTTGGTATCAATTATCACAGAAATAAAATTATGGCTTTAAGATATTTAATTCCAAAAATACATTCATGATGAACTCTGAAGACAAAAATGAAATAATGATGAATTATGTGTACGTACGTATACATGCATGTGCACATGCACACAAACATGTACCTTTTTGTACTACTGCCTATATAAATTACCTACATCTAAGGAGGGAAAAGGCATTTGCCTTTGATACACTCTTCATCTTTTTGCCAAAGTCATTTTGGTAATACCAAAAGAAACTTCCAATGGGGGTGGCTGTTTCCCACACAGATGTATTTCCCATGCTAACAACAAAATGCACATGCACATTTTAAAATTCCTTCAATGCAATTTAATTACAGTTTACATTAAGTGCCAAATACACATACTGTCAGTAGTGGGGAAATTCAGTATCAGGATCTGGACAAAGCTGGAAGAGCTGTAACCAGTACGGGTTCACTGGACTCCAGGAAGCTCTAAACAAGAGAGACAGCACAGAATCACAGAATTGTCTGGGTTGGAAGGGACCTTTCAGATCATCTCGTCCAACCATCAACCTCACTCTGATCAAAACCATCACCAAACCATGTCCCCCAGCACTAGGTCAACCCGGCTTTTAAACACCTCCAGGGATGGGGCTTCAACCACTGTCCTGGGCAGCCCAGTCCAATGTGCAATAACCCTTTCCCTGGGAACATTTTTCCCAATCTCCAACCTGAACCTCCCCTGGGGCAACTTGAGGCCGTTTCCTCTTGTCCCATGGCCTGTTCCTTGGGAGAAGAAACCGACCCCCCCTGGCTACACCCTCCTTTCAGGGAGTTGGAGAGAGCCAGAAGGTCTCCCCTCAGCCTCCTCTTCTCCAGGCTCAACACCCCCAGCTCCCTCAGCCTCTCCTCACAAGACTTGTGCTCCAGACCCCTCACCAGCTCCCTTGCCCTTCTCTGGACACAGCCCTTGAGGTGGGGCCTCAGTCCAGGGGGACCAGCACCTCCTGACTCCTACTCTACTCAGAAAACTGATCAAAAGTGTTAGGCAAGAAGGGAAACATACCCTTACATTTAGGTATTTGTCAACCGGTAATTACAATATTAGTTTTCGTCTGAAGTCACAAAATTTCAGGGAGAAAAATCAAATTATTCCAAAAATATAATTCAGAATCAACTAGTTATCTCAATCGTGATAATCAAAACTAATTTTGTCTGATTGTATCAAATATTATAAAATGGACAAGAACTGGCAGCCAGTATTTTAACACTTAAAATATTACTTAAAATTGTAATACTTAAAATACTGCTGGACAAGTTTTAACGTTCTTCCTTGATCACAAACCACAATGAAAGAGACACATAAAAAGCACGATCGGCAGCACTAGGGTGAAAATTCCCCACAACTGTCTTGTTAAGTAAGATGTGCTCAAAGGGATTCTAAACAAGTTCCTTTAAGTTCTGTCCAAAATTCAGATTAATTACACATACTGCTGAAACCTCAAGAAACATAAATATTTAGTGCACTTCCCATGGCCTCCTAAGTTATGTCCATGGACATAAAAGATTTGCTTTTTCTACATACATTTAACTTTGAAAGTTTATTGTATCATAGCTTTCCCCTTTTTGGATGCTTTTCTAAAAAAACATTTAGTTAACGCTTTAACACGAGAAAAATGTTCTTTTTCAGTGTGTATTTTGGAGTAAACTTTAAACAAAGCCGCAAGTTAGATCCTGCACGCTTTAATCAGGTGTTGCTCTAATTTATTTTTTCTCCTCTTTGAGGAAAAGAATGCTACAAAGTCAGCTTTAGATTTGATTATTTAAACATCAACGTTCAGGACTAGAATAGATCCTGCCATGCAGTACAGCGACTCAGTGTCACTCTGAAAAGAACACGGGATTGAAGGGCTCCAAGAGAATCAAACCACTTGCAAGAGAAGCTGTCCACAACCAAAGACCAGACGTAAGGACATCTCAATACCAACCCTGTGCTCCAGCAGGACACATCGGGCCACTCCTACGTTTTAGCAGCTGGCGTTAATTCATAGCACAAATGATTAAATTCTATTTCAAAAATATGTTTAAATTAGGATAAGACAAAGAAACAATTGTGTAAGGAAGTTAGAATCATAGATAGGTTAGGGTTGGAAGGGACCTCAAAGATCATCGAGTTCCAACCCCCCTGCCCTGGGCAGGGACACCTCCCACCAGCCCAGGTTGCTCCAAGCCCCATCCAGCCTGGCCTTGAACCCCTCCAGGGATGGGGCAGCCACAGCTTCTCTGGGCAACCTGGGCCAGGCTCTCACCACCCTCATAGTAAAAAATTTCTTCCTGATATCTAATCTGAATCTTTTCAGATTAGATAAATTCAGCATTTTCCAAAAATATTAGAAATATCTTTTTTCCAAACTGTCATATGAAAGAAAAAGGGCAACTCCTGTGATATTACTAATCAAAAGAACTAGTGCATTCATTTAGAGACATTTGGCTTCCAAATCCTTCCCAAAATTCCTGTTTTTCCAGAAGTGTCTCCTGAATGCTCAAGATCCAGCCTACTAAGCCTAGATGTCCAAGGTTATGCAGCTGTGCTGACCATTTGTCAGACTCATTTTGTAGTTCCCAGTTCCTGGGAACTAGTTCCAAACTCATTCCCAGTAACCGTCATTTTTGATGACCACACAAAATTTTATAGTGGCACGATGATCCAGAAATCATTAAATTCCTCTCTATATTTTTTAAATTAGCAGACTGGGAGGGGAATCAGAGAATCACAGAATCACATGGGGTTGGAGGGGACCTCTGGAGATCATCTAGTCCAACCCCCTGCCAGAGCAGGTCCACCCAGAGCAGGTTGCACAGGAACGTGTCCAGGAGGGTTTGAATGTCTCCAGAGAAGGAGACCACCTCTGAAGACATTCCAAAACCACCCAGACGCACTATTTGTACTGAGACAAAGGACATCATCCATCTTGTTAGGTTAGGTGTCTGCTGCCAGTCACCACCAGTTCGCTGGCTTGACAGGGCACAAATACGCAAGTGACTGGGGGGATGTTGAGGCCACGATCAAAAGCTGAGATGTCAGAATTAGAGAGCACAAATGACTTAGTGGTTTTATGGGCTGAGGATGAAGAAACCTCAGACCATGGGAAAACTGAGGTACTGTGCAATAGCGGCATCAAAGAATAGGGAGCTCTGCTTCCTACACGTGATGGAAATGGGGGGATATAGGATAAATCTGTTCACCTCATGATTCGTCTTAATTTTGCTACCTTTTATTGTAATGTGACACAAGGTAGAAGTGATTGCTTTGTCATTACTTTTTTTTTTTTTTTGTAAACTTGAACTATTCAATATTATGTCAGATTCATGCTTTAAGTACTTAAAATTGGTTAAGCAACAGTTAGTGCCTTAGGAGAAATCCAGCCCACTGCTCAAATCCATCCTTCCTCCGTAAAACAAACTGTAGCAGTCTTCTGAACACCGTTACAGGGTTAAACACAGCTTCCAACCGGACACAGCTAGGGAGAAAATCCATGTGGGTTGAAATAAGAAATGGAGCCATCATTTTTTATGACACTTCTTGATTCCAGCTTGTGCCTGGAAACCCAAATAATGTATGTCAGAAGTCAATGCATGAAAATTATAATTCCAGTATAATTATAATTATATTGTTATATAATTATAACAAGCACATGCAGTTACTGCCGAACTGTGATTTTTCTTTAATACAACAGAAAACACATTGTAGAGATTAAAGATCACTAAAATACACTTTCAAGCAATAACATGTCTCTAGTAGGTGAGCACTAGACAAAGAACACACTGTTCACAACAGGTACCATAAAATTTGCTGCAATCTCATTTCATATTTGAAGTCCTTTAACCTACAGAACATCTATGCAATCTCAACTACTGGTCAATTGCTTTTCAATTTGTCCAATTAAATTCCTTTCTTAGAACCAGAGCTAGCAGCATGTCCAATTGCACTCGTAATTTTTGTAACCAGAGATCAAGAAATTAATCAATAGTCATACAAATAGCATCTACTGCAAATTGGGTTTTCTGTTATTTTCATAGCCCCTTCCTACAAATCATTCCTAAGCAGCGCAAAATTAATATTTCCTTTTTCTAACATACAAGGGTACTACATATATAATAGGGTTTTTTTCTTCCAAAATGGAACACCTCATGTCACTGTTTTTTAACTGCTATAATACTCACTCAAATCTATTTAGACCCATAATATTACTTCAGAAAGACAAATTATAGAAGAAAACATTAAACAGCACTATAAAATCAAAAGCAAGCTGTTCATCATTGCACACACCAACGCCTGATGAAATCCATCCATGGGTCCTGAGGGAGCTGGTGGATGAAGTTGCTAAGCCACTTTACACTATATTTGAGAAGCCATGGCAGTCCAGTGACATTCCCCCTGACTGGAAAAGGGGAAACATAACCCCCGTTTTCAAGAAGGAGAAAAAGGGAAGACCCGGGGAACTACAGAGCAGTTGGTCTCACCTCTGTGCCTGGTAAGATTATGGAACAGATCCTTCTGGAATCGCCGCTAAAGCACATGGGAAATAAGGACGTAGTTGGTGACAGCCAACATGGCTTCCCCAAGGACAAACCATGCCTGACAAATCTGGTGGCCTTCTACGATGGTGGTACAGCGTTGGTAGGTATGGGGAAAGCAACAGACATCACCTACCTGGACTTATGTGAAGCATTTGACACTGTCCCACATGACATCCTGGTCTCTAAATCGGAAAGGCATGGATTTGATGGATGGACCACTTCATGGATAAGGAACTGGCTGGATGGTCACACTCAAAGGGTTGCAGTCAACAGCTAAATGTCCAAGTGGAAGCCAGTGACAAGTGGTGTTCTTCAGGGGTCGGTACTGGGACCAGTGCTGTTCAACATCTTTGTCAGGGACATGGACAGCGGGACATGGGCAGAGTGCACCCTCAGCAGGTTTGCTGACAACACCAAGCTGTGTGGCGCAGTCAACACACTGGAGGGAAGGGATGCCATCCAGAGGAACATGGACAGGCTGGAGAGGTGGGGCTGTGCAAATCTCATGAAGTTCAATAAGCCCAAGTGCAAGGTCCTGCACCAGGGTCACAGCAATCCCAGGCACAAATACAGGTTGGGTGGAGAATGGCTGGAGAGCAGCCCTGAGGAGAAGGACTTGGGAGTGCTCATGGATGAGAAGCTCAACACGAGCCAGCAATGTGCACTGGCAGCCCAGAAAGCCAACCCCATCCTGGGCTGCATCAAGAGAAGCGTGGCCAGCAGGTCCAGGGAGGGGATTCTGCCCTTCTGCTCTGCTCTGGTGAGACCCCACCTGGAGCACTGTGTCCAGCCCAGGACACAGGAAGGTCATGGACCTGTCGCAACAGGTCCAGAGTAGGCCATGAAAATGCTCAGAGGGCTGGAGCCCCTCTCCTATGAAGACAGGCTGAGAGAGCTGGGGTTGTTCAGCCTGGAGAAGAGAAGGATCTGGGGAGACCTTACAGCAGCCTTCCAGTGCCTGAGGGGGCTACAGGAGAGATGGGGAGGGACTCTTTGTCAGGAAGTGCAGTGACAGGACAAGGGGTAATGGTTTTAAATTGGAAGAGGGGAGATTTAGATTAGATATTAGGAAGAAATTCTTTGCTGTGAGGGTGGTGAGAGCTTGTAACAGGTTGCCCAGAGAAGCTGTGGCTGCCCCATCCCTGGAGGGGTTCAAGGCCAGGTTGGAGGGGGCTTGGAGCAACCTGGTCTGGTGGGAGGTGTCCATGCCCAGGGCAGGGGGTTGGAGCTTGATGACCTTTAAGGTCCCTTCCAACCCAAACCATTCTATGATTCTATGTTGCTCTGTTACTGTGAAGATGAAAAGGCTAGTTTCCTTATAATAAATCCATTAATCATTTTGTTGTAGCATTAAATACATCCTGCCTTGTTGGGAATGTACAAGGACTAATAGAAAAATTTAGTTCATAAACAGAAATGCTTTTTACCAGAGAATCAAATGGAGCTTGATTAATCTTCTCTGCTGTGGTATCTATATATTTGACACACATGTATATCTACCTACATATCACACAAACAACTTTTACTTGAAGTTGAAAATATGAAAATTAAGATTTACAATCTATTTCAGTTGTAAAATTCAAATCAGTTCAGCAATTCATTAAATTTGCAGAAAGGGAAAAAATCCCTGTAAATAGTGAGTTTAAAGTAGGGATGTATCACCCCTAGGCAATGAAACCGCATGAGTTGAATATTCACCATTATTTGATTTGTATGAAAAAGGCTGTTCACACAAAGGTGATAAATCTGCTGTATAACTGTTCTGACGCCAGTAAATAAGGGAAGCAATAAGAGGCACCTTTATATCCCTGCGGATTTGCAGAGGTTATATCATTATAGCTTCAATTAAACAAAAACCAAACAAAAACCCCCACACTAAGCTATAATAGTTATTGTATAAGAATGCAACTCAGAGCCCAAGCCCTACAGATTCTGGGTTAAAAAGAATGATAAAATCACACATTCATACTAACTGGAAATTACCTCCTGTTCTAGATGAAAAGGTTTGGAATACACGATAAAACCAAAACATACACATTTCCCTTCTGACTGCAAAACCCAATGTATAAAGTAACAAACCCTTTATTTGTCCGTAACAATTACTTTGGTGAAAAATGGGGGGATAAAACAATGCAAATTTTTCTTCTCATTATAAGAGTATTTAACACAAGGGAGGAGATGAGATTCGCAGACAATGGTGAGAGAATAAAAATAAATTTCTTTTCCAACAGAGTACTTCATTGTGGGATTTATCGTATCTATTTTATTACAGAAAAAATCTAAGACTTCTACATCACTTTATTGAGAGTTCAAACCAAATCCACTGAAGGAAATAAGAGTGATTCCACCAAGAGCCACTGAGGTATGGCTCATCGTTCTTCACTGAATGCATTCTGTGTTAGGAAAACTACTGGACACAACCATGATGCTCAATACAGACAACTTTCCAAAAAGAAAAATAGAGACAGCTTGTTTGAAGAATTCTTCTGAAAAGCAGTATTTTTAAAAATACAATCATATTAATTCAAATGTCAAAAAGCCTACACGCTTAAAGGAATTTTTGGAATGAGACTTTATACTGCTCATATTTATCAGGCCTCATTATTCCTTGACTGAAAGCATACGTACCACATTTTTAATACTTCAACTCTTTGTATTTGATGTATTTATTCAAATAGAGACAGAAGATTATACTGAATTAAAGAAAACAAGGTCTTTTCTAATATAGCAAATGCAACATCAAGCAATTTAATTTCACCCACACAGCAAAGAGACAGTTTAAAAATCCTACCACAGCTCTCACTTTCAAAACAACATATGCAGCAGGGGGTCTCCGTGGTAATTACTACTTCACTCCACATTTGTTTGTACTAACAATAACAACATCTCTTTGTTACAAGGGCATTCACTGAACAAAAGAAGATGACAAAGGAAATCTACCAAGAAAAATGTGACCTTGCCTAAAACAAAGTTTTAACAAATGTGGAAAAATATAAGCGTTTGTTCTCTGGAAAAAAAATCTTTTGCTCATTCTCCTTTTAACTACACTGGTTCTAATTAAATATCTTGCAACAGTAATTGTTAAGAAAAGCACCCACCTCATATTGGTTTGATATAAAATATAAAAAATATTTTTGATATAAAATATCAAAATATCAACTTGGTTTGATATAAAAATAAGGTTCTGCAATATGCATCCATTTCAACTGCCTGATTTTTGTCATATTCTCATATATATTTGACATACAATAAATAAATACTTGTCATATTCAGCTTTCAATTCAGCCGCATAAGAAAACTGTCGAGCTTATCTCAGTTGCTTTTAAGTTTAATGGCAACAGTTCTGCACAGCAAAAGCAGACTCAAGAGACTCACCTGTGTTTATCTGTAGGGTTGATTTAGTCACACCATTTCAAAGTGTCACCCATCACGACAATATCTAGCATTTCTCAAAGTAACCAGAAAACCCCCACTTTCAAACTTAAAAGCATCTCATAGTTAACTTGTTCACAGTAACAACTGAAATAGAGGCAGATCTGACTCAAGAGTAATCATACATGGAAAGGCAGTTTTCTCCATTTTAAAAAAAGTTTTCTTAGAGCAAACAGACAGGAAAAATATTTTTCCTTAACACCTTTGGTTTTAATTGTTGTGATATACAACAGCACACAAAGGTAAGTCTTTTTACCAGTAAGGAATCTAATTGTGACTCCGCGTCTCTAACAAGGCACGTTAGAAAGTACAATCAGATCCTCCGACAGAGAAGCACAGAACACATAAAGTAACTTCTTAGCAAAGGGGACACATCATGAAACAAAGGTTAATCTAAAGCAACACGGGGCTGAGGCAGGAAAAGGAAGAAAAAATGTTGTATTCCTTGAGTACTTGCAATATAGGGATGGTTTAGGAATTAATTTTTTTGAAACATTGTTCTTCTGCAGCTATCACATTCTGAAACGATTAGAACATAAACTCCCGGTAAGGAAGGACACAGTCAGCCTCAGACAATTTTGTTGTGAATGTTACACCAGCCAAACCATTCCACCAGTTTACAGTGCACCATAAAATATTTACACAAGCTATGAACTATAAAATACTTTCACATGAACTATAAAATATTTACACAATCAACATCAGTTCGGAAAGAATGATGTGCTGTCAAGCCGGTGTGACCCAGGAGCAAAGATTTTGTGGTCACAGATTAAATAAAAGTATTGCAAATCATCTGGAAAGTTACAGGGAATATTAAGTTAAACAAATTACTGCTTCCTGGTCTCTCGGATGGTAAATGTAACCAGGAAAGCATAGCTTATATGCTTTAAGCTAAGTTTTACCAACAACACAAAGAAAGGTTAGGCTCATAATCAAACTGTACTGACCTCTCTGAATGTTCCTTCTAACAAGGTGTCCAGATGTTGAAGAGGAGCAGGAGTTTTGTCTTTGAATCGTGTCAGCAACCGCCGCTCAATAGCTCGAAACTGTACAGCCCTTTCAGATAACAGCTCCTGAAATTTTTCAGCGTTCAAACGTAGCTGCAAATTTAAGGGTTTTCAAGAATTCAGGTTAAGGGTTCTATCCATTCTGTACGCACATTCCAAATGAAACGGGAGAAAGACAGTAAAGTTTTTGTGAGAGCATGTATTATTCAAATATGATAACATCACTTACATCAGTTTCATATTTTACACTCCTTGTAGAGCTTATTAACATTGGCAAAAATTATCATTTGCCACTCAAATAAGAACTGTCAGCCGCCACAATAACCTGTGAAAAAGCATAAATATCTCACCCAGCAGCCTAATAAGAAGAGTGAAGTTTCACCCCCAGGGTCTCAAGGCTTCTTCTCGGTTTGGTGTGCTATTTGTGAGACACGCACACCGTGTATTGGACTTGATATTCATTGCAGTAGAAAGTAAATGGTTATTCCCTCAAGTATGGATAAAAGTTCTAAATTACACACTGTTTGAATGATTGGTTTTTCTGAAATGAAATCCTTTTTTATTTTATATCTACTGAGCAGCTATAGCAACAAACTTTCTGCAAGTTTCCGTAAAACTTTGAACATTGTAGATCAAACACCCAGGCAATAACAATTCATTCATTTAATCACCTGACCATTTTCCAGTATATGTCTCTAACACAAAAATCACTAAGTCAAGGCGAGTCTTTCACCAAGACGGAACTCCTCCGCCCAGCTGCCCTGCTGGAACTAGCAGAAATCACCAGAAGAAACATTAAGACACAAAGATTTCCAGATTTGAGCAATACCACACATGTCCATTTTAAAGAGCCCCAAAACGAGCAGAAAAAAAAATAAGTTTCCTAAGTTTAGAGAACAGATTATGTTTGATACTTTTTAGACTAGATAAATACCCTAAAATTTCCGAAACTTCAATATAGCCAACTGCACGATAATTAGACGCTAACTTAGCACGGCAGCAATCCCACCTGCATTTCTAGCGTCAGTGCATTTCAGCCTGTGATACAATCTAATGAAGCCCATGTTCACGGCATTTCTACAACACCAGTCACTAAAAAAACCCAAACTTTTTTAATTTCAAATTAATTGAAAGACTAACGGAATAACAACTCATGAGCTTGAGAGACAGACCAGGATCTAGGCTGAATCCTTTAAAAATCCCAGAGAATCCCAACGACAACTCCCATCTTTCTGTGTGGGGATGGCTTCACCTCCCAGGAAATTTGGCAGCATGAAAGAACATCCAATAGAATCTCCCACTCTCCCATACATATGAAGCTGCTTTTGCCCATTACTGAGTTTAATAGCCATTTTCAAATAGCTATTCTCTTTTTTTTTACTGGAAAAGCGGTGGGTGGAAGGAATGCACATAATTTATTAGTTATTTCTACGAGCTAGCCATACTATTGCAGATTTTTCATTGTCATCTGCATGACCAAACAGGAAAAAGTAATTACATTTATTTTATATCTGGTCTGGTAAACTTCCTTGAGACTCCAAGGCCACTCCTACAAGGGCAGCCAGTTTTTTAAAAGTCTGAAGAGACTTTTTATGCAATTACCAGGATGATTCAGGAAAAAAAAAACACCAAACCGTGGCTTCATTATTACAGAAGAGTAAAATAGCCTAGAACTAAGGACAAATTTTAGAAACAATTTTACAAGCAACATGACATCAGTGAAAGAACCACCCAGAGCTTCTCTGCAGGCAGTGAGCAGAAGGGCAAGTACCAGAGCCATAGTTTGTATCATTTGTAGACTGCACCGTAGGTACCTGGCCCCTGCAAGTCCCAAGGCCTGGTTGAGAGGGAAGGGAGACTCCAAATAGAGTCATAGAACTGTCTGGGTTGGGAGAGACCTTTCAGATCATCGAGTCCAACCATCAACCTCACTCTGATCAAAACCATCACCAAACCATGTCTCTAAGCACTAGGTCAACCCGGCTTTTCAATCCCTCCAGGGATGGGGCCTCAACCACTGCCCTGAGCAGCCCAGTCCAAGGCTTAAGAACCCTTTCAGGGAAACATTTTTCCTAATGTCCAATCTGAACCCCCCCTGGCGCAACTTGAGGCCGTTCCCTCTTGTCCCATCACCTGTTCCTTGGGAGAAGAGACCGACCCCCCCTGGCTACACCCTCCTTTCAGGGAGTTGGAGAGAGCCAGAAGGTCTCCCCTCAGCCTCCTTTTCTCCAGGCTCAACACCCCCAGCTCCCTCAGCCTCTCCTCACAAGACTTGTGCTCCAGACCCCTCACCAGCTCCCTTGCCCTTCTCTGGACCCGCTCCAGCCCCTC
>QJSC01022314.1:90813-130710 GCA_003697955.1 Calidris pygmaea | reverse complement strand
CTGTGGGAAGGGGCCCAAACCTGGACACAGCCCTCGAGGTGAGGCCTCACCAGTGCCCAGTCCAGGGGGACCAGCACCTCCCGACTCCTACTCTCCACGCTGTTCCTGACACAGGCCAGGATGCTGGTGGCCTTCTTGGCCACCTGGGCACACTGCTGGCTCATCTTCAGCCCACAGGCGACCAACACCCCCAGGTCCTTTTCTGCCAGGCAGCTCCAGCCACTCTGCCCCCAGCCTGGAGCGCTGCAGGGGGTTGGTGGGACCCAAGGACAGGACCCAGCACTTGCCCTTGGTGAACCTCAGCCCACCGGCCTCGGCCCATCCATCCAGCCTCTCCAGATCCCTCTGCAAAGCCTTTCTGCCCTCCAGCAGATCAACGCTCCCACCCAACTTGGTGTTGTCTGTGAACTGACTGAGGGTGCACTCAATCCCCTCATCCAGATCATTGATGAAGATGTTAAAGAGAACCGGCCCCAACACCGAGCCCTGTGGGACACCACTCGTGACCGGCCGCCAACTGGATTTAACTCCATTCACCACCACTCTCTGGGCCCAGCCCTCCAGCCAGTTTTTAACCCAGTGGAGAGTCCTCCCATCCAAGCCATGGGCAGCCATGCTCCATATGTTAAACACTACATGATGACATTTTTCCAGCACCATCTTAGATGTAACTTTCTACTTTCTGAAAGCCAAATGCCTGCAATAGCTGTAGTTATAACCTGAGTAATCATTGAACTAACATACAAACAGTTTTTAAACTAGCAGAATATTAATGATTCACATACTATGGAGCATACCTCAAAATGCCGATCAATTAGTTCAAAATATTCCTGCAGGGGAATTGCACCAGAAAAGGTACATGCAAAATCTTTGCAGTTTTGCTTCTTGAAATGTTCTTCGAGTCGAAGTATGAGTTCTTTTGTTATCAACCAAAGGTCTTCTAACTGATCACTCTGGATCCTGTATCGTTCTTTGAAAACAAGAACAAATATAAGACTTAAACATACACTTAAGCCATATACATTCACCATACAACATAGTTCAGATAATACACAAATTTAAGTTGCTGACTGTACCCAAAGTCTAGAGGAGATTTCCCTAAGAGATACATGTTCACAAGTGTTAATAAAATAATTGTATTTTATTGATGTCAGTCCTAAATACTCTTTCTTTTATCCTAACTTTAATAGGCAATTTTGTAGCACAAAATTAAAGTATTTCTTGCTTCAGGACTACTTACTTCAGGGTATGGGCCTGTTCATGAAGAACAAAAAAACTATGAAGAACTACCATAATAAGGAAACAAGAGAATTACTGGATGATAATGTCATAGAACAGGCTCTTTACAACTCCCTGCCATAGCACACCCTTAGTGAGCTCTTCTGAGGGTTGAAGGTGGAATGAGGCTCAATTTGCTTTGGACCATGACAGAAGCACAGCATCCTAAGCATCTGCTAACGGTGGTAACAAACCATATCCAATCCACTTAAAATCTTGACTGCCTTTTGGAAACAGTTATTGAGTTCTTAGACAATACACTCAATATCCTTTTTATTACGTCTCTACCTCCTAGATACCTCGTATTACTCCAACTAGTCATAGACAACAATATTTAGTTTGATGCTTCACCCTAGGTACAGCTAAAATTAGCAGAGGAGACTTTTATCCATCTATACACCATGGCCTTGTAAAAATACCTTAGTGTAGAAATGAAACTGTTAACGTAAACTGAAGTGAAAAAACAAATCCTGTTAGCCAGTGTTATCTGTCCTGGCAAATTCATTTAACTTATCACATCTTGGTGAATTTCAAATTCCCAAGCTAGTGGGATGGGATTTTAATTCTATTGTTTCTAGTTCACTTTCGTATAATCCTCTCTTCAGTTTCCAGAAAATCAGAATTGACTAAATGTTGAGAGGAAAACACTGTGGGAAAATCACAGCAGCATTTTAATATTTTTTTTTTTTTTCCAGATAAAAACTATCAAACAACAGTTCCTTATTTCTTTTCATTACTCACCTACCAATACCTTATCCAAAGGGGTAGATAGAAATGCAGTTACAAGGAAAAAGAGTCGCTGGGGTTTGATACAAACTAGTTCTTTTTTTTGCCCTTGTTAACAAGGTTCACAGTAAATCAAATTAACCAGAATTCTTTAGATCTCGAATGTACTTATTTAAAGTTTTCTCAACATTAGTAATTCAAGACTGTTTGACTGTATCACTGGCATCATTCCCAGGACACGTATTTCACTGAATAGAGAATGACAAATTCTGTTTACAGTGTAACAGGAAAGAAGCAAGTTTTATTTAAAAACATGCCTGTAAAAGAAAAGAACACCATCTGCTAAATATAACATTCAACCTAATATCCATTTTTTAAACACTCACAACGTAATGGCTGGACTTAGTTGGATGTATCATCATACTCTGCCTGAAGTGATTTTTCCGTGAGGGAAATTAGTTCAGATGTTTTCAGGCCAAATCAACAGTCATTCCATTTACAACTGACATATCTAATACAGTAATGGTTTTAAATGGATAAAACTCATTTCCTCCAAAATGCACATTTAGTTTCCATACATTGTTTGTTGGTCAATACAAACACAATGTAATTTTACCAAGGCCTGAGTAGAGAAAATTGCAGTCATTTGCTTTACATGATCTTCCAGCTCTCAAAAAAAGGCAAATTAGATTTAGAAACTGTAGGAAACAGACTCTTCAGTTGTACTAAACACAGGCTTTAAATAGAAATACCATGAAAAAAGTAGAGAAATATCTGTGCTTCTGCTCACCCTGTGCTTTTATAACAGTTAGCCAACACGTGTCAGATTTTCGTTAAAATAAGCTCTGTTACAATAGATTTGCAGAAAATTCTCAAACAGAAAAGGAGGAGACTGAGGAGCACCAGTAGGTTACAAAGGTTTTTAACACTACAACAGGTTGTCCAACAGCACAACCTGAATTAAGAAGGGTGGTCCTGCCAGTGGGTTATCTGAAGGAAGTCCAGAAGATTCAGTTCACTTCTCAGCTAGGAAGCCCACGTCAACAGGAAAAAAAAAAACCCAGCCACAATTAGCAGTCAAGAGTTCTTTACACTTTAATTGAAAGACAGTTTTAAATTCCAGCAAAAAAACCCCAATCTACATGGGGAAATCTGCTTTTTAATATGTTTAACTGTCAAAATGACCTTCAGGCTGGGTTTCTTTGCAGCAGTGCTCTGACAGGCCGAAGTAACATCTTCAATTACTACACCGTTCCAAAGGGATTAGCTAATACAATTAAAAACAAATGTGCAAACAGATGTCGTTCATGTCGGCAGCTTCAGCAGTGAAACCCAACTGAACCTGGATGTTGGTGGCCTTCTTGGCCACCTGGGCACACTGCTGGCTCATCTTCAGCCCACAGGTGACCAACACCCCCAGCTCCTTTTCTGCCAGGCAGCTCCAGCCACTCTGCCCCCAGCCTGGAGTGCTGCGGGGAGTTGGTGGGACCCAACGGCAGGACCTGGCACTTGCCCTCAGTGAACCTCAACAACATATCTATTATATCTACACTTCAAATTTTCTTTTTGAAGAACATTTCCATAATGATAATGCTGTATAAGCACTTTAACAAAGTATAAACTCAGTGTTAAATGACGTAGAAGAATAAGGAGCTCCCAGATAATACATAACTTCACCTGAAATCATTAGTTCCATAGAAGATCTGTCCAGTCAAGCACAATCATTTTATTATCATGAAATTCTACCAAACAATGCTTTTGTGATATGGATAGTCTCTGTTCATAAAAATATTCTGAATTATGCTTGAGTAACAGACCTCTAACAATACTTTTTCTAAACAAGTTTTACTTATTTAAAACATTTCAATAACATTCATACCTTCTTCCGTAACAGGGTAACTTTTCAAATAAGCAAACCCCCTAAGAAACTCCATAACCAACCCGATCCAACGCATGAAGCAGATGCTGGAAACAGGCTGCTACCATGGAAGGTGGCATCAAACTACTCGTTTGTTTTCTAAAGGAGGGATTCCCAGACACAAGAAATGAGTGGTCACACTAAGAGAAACAGATATTTTGCCTCTCCTTTGTGAAGTGAACTTCACCAGTAAAGCAGTGTGGGAAAGTTTATAGTAAGACTGCAAGTGTCATTCCTAGCTAGTGAATAAACAAACCTGAGAGGAAAAGCTGGATGGTTTGGGGTGGGGGAAGTACAAGTCACAGCCTCACTAGAAGCTTTCATTCATTGCTTAGACATTCCCAGCTCACAGCTAACGCCACCAGTATTAATTAACCCGTCACAAATACTGATTTTTGAGAAGTGAGGCAGATTATTGTTGTGTTGAAAGAATTTCACATCAACAAAACAGCTTCTGATTTCTGACACAAGACAATTTTTATAAAGCATTCACACAGTGTTCCATTTGAACTCTGGAACGCACAACAGGTATTCTAGCTTTTCGATTTGTCAGTCTGCTGTATTAAATGAAGGCTTTGTGCTCTTCTGGCATGGAAAAGGCTAAACACAGTTGAACTGATGTGGTTCCAATGCACACGCCAAGAAAGAGCTGAACAAGTTGTGTAGCTGTACAGGGCAAGGCCATAAACTCTCCAAAATGAAGACAGCCAATCTTTTTTAAGTAGCTGAAACACACAGGTGTTTGGAACTACTTAATTCACCAACTGCCCTATACAAGAGACCCTGGACAAGGGGACAGCGTATCTACATGCCTGTTCTTACACTCTGGAAGCATAATAGGAGGGCTATTGAATCCGTAATTCCACATGCACAAAGACATACAGGCACCTAAAGATAGAGAAAGGCATTTACTTAGATGTAGAGAAGTAATTAGGGTCTGATGCCTAATTAAGGTCAAGGATTCCTGAAAGTTAATGAAGAATTAGAAACCTGGTTTTAGTTCCTTTCAAAAATTCCAGTAGGTGACTACTTCCAAACACAGGTGTTGAAACACCTTTGAGGAAAAGAGGTTTCTTTCCATTATTACGACAGTATTAATTCATGAATAAAAACATTGCTAAAAACTTGAAGAATCTCCAATTTTTTCAGAGAATTGTCAGTGTCCTGTACTTTGTATAGGACTCAAAGTCCTATATTTTGAGTATGATTTTTTGTTATAAAATTTTGTGCCTTCCCCAGTAACATAATTAGATACTTCGGAGGGATTAAGAAACAGTCAATACTTTGAAACTCCTGCGTTAATTCTCACACAGTGATTATCCTTCTTCGTATGATCCACATTCTCATTTTGCACATCTATTAACTGATGATCAAGCCTCTTTTACGTTAATACTAATAGCACTTACGTGATGTTTTTGAAGCAAGAAGCGTGGTTTTTGAGGAAGTTGAAAACTGAAATCCCAGAACATTTACCTGGTCATCCTCAGACGAAGGATCAACAAAATCTGAAAGAGGGAGTTGAGTACAGTATTCTATAATTCCACACTGGTATTCAACAAACCTCAAGCCATAGCCAGGACCATATCAACCCTTTAGGAAAGGCAATTCAAACGAGATTGCTCCGCATCCTCGGGCTCAGAAGTAAAGAACACAAGCAGTACTTCAGTATCCCCTCCCTTCATTCACAGGTGGAAGCTGAGCCCTGAGCCACACATCGTTACTCTTCCCCACTTGGGAAAAAAAGGTAGATTTCTCAGAGGTTCAGTCTGTACCATCTAAAAAGAATTGTGATTAGTGCACAGACCAACGACTAGCACCTTTTAATGGATGCAAGGCCACCTTTAATTCCGATATTTATGCAAAAAATGTGGAAACTATCATGAAAAGGTTTAAGTGCACCCTCTCCTCGGCTTTCAGCACAGAGCACAACAAACATCTAGCTTGCTATAACTAGCTACTCTGAGAAGTCCATGTGTGCCCACCTTTCTTTTCATTCCGTGTACTGGATCATACCAGGTTTAAAGGCTCAAATTTAGAGTACCATATTTTAAAAACCACTCCATGTCACCTCTCCTACTTTGTCACCTACTCCTACACCTCTCCTACTCCTACTCCTAGACTTCCTCTAAAAATACAGCAAAACAGGGACTAGAAGAGATCGAAGTTTTGAGGACACCAAGAATCCAAAGTTCTTTCAGAGATCACATCATAAATAGCATGCGCTTTTTTTTCCCCAAATGGGACTGAAAATGGGATGAACAGTAATCAGAAGATTTAAATACCTCCTTCTTGAACACATTAGGCCCATGCTTTGTGTTATATTTTCAGTAATGCACCCCTAGGTTAAAAAGTAAAATATAACGCTCTATTTTGAAAGCATTATCATGTACCCATAATGGAAGCAAAGTATAAACCTTTGGAAAAGAGTTTCTCTGTTTCAAGTAAGTATTACACAGCACATCCTTTTGAGATAAAAGGTATATTTACCCTCAAAGTGAAAAAAATCTACCAAAAAAACCCAACCATGTCTACTTTACTGCTCTCAGACAAATGTACTCTCTAAACTTTTCAAAAAGTGATGCAACTGCATCTTAAAAATATCTTATTAAAGTTGCTGGCCCATACAGCTCTCAGAAAACTGTTCCAGAACCTTAGTCCTCTGAAGTTCAGAAACTTAATCACTACCAGACTGAACTTATTAACAATCACTTTATAAACCCTGTTTACTCATTTCTTCTTGTGCTAATACAACCGTCTAGATCCATGATACAGCCACAAAACATTCACTGAAGGCAACTGTATTCCTTTTTATTTTTTGCCTGTGTTTTATTAAGCTAAATGAGTCACTTTTTTAATTCTCCTCTTCAAATCCCTAGATAATGTTCCTAGCCTTTTTTTTTTTTACACTTTTGAGTTTGAATTAATTTTTATGTAATTTCCAGGACCAGCACTCAGTGTGCCAGCGCACAGTAACGTGATACTAGTTTTCCTGCGTGGAAACATTTTGACTAATGCACCCCCAGTTCTTTCTTGTTTGCTTTTGATTGTACCATATTGTACCACAGAGCGTTCCTGTGCTCAGTTCTACCTTCTCTATCACTTCCAAATTATGAGCACATCATTACAGCAGAAATTATTTTCATAACATTACACTTTATAGTACTCGGTCTCATTCTTCTTTTTCCAGTCCTAAATGGCACCTAATTTCTCCTTCATAGTATTTTAATATAAAATGTGTCTCAGGCTGGTGCATCAGAAAATATCGCTAAGTACACGTCTTCTTTTTGGTCCAAGAAGGCTAATGAAATTATTAAATAAGATCAGCTCCAGACTGATATATCAAGAACTCCACAAATCTTCCTCCAAAGCAACTGTACCCTTTACATAAAACATTTAACACTTTTGCTTTACCCTGCTTACTTTTTTTTTTTTTTTTTTAAATGAATACCCATATTTTCCCCATTAAAACACCACTCATGCAATTTTATGTAAAATGGTTTTTTGGATACCTTTATCATTCCCACTGCACAAAGAAATGTGCAGTTTTACCAGAGACAGACATACCAGCCCAGCTGGATTATTACTGAAATATTATGCTATCATTTTTTTCGAAATACACTTTTTAAACATTCTAACAGTAGCTTTGTTAATTACCTCATTATTTTGCACGGATAAACAATTCCTGCTGGAGTTCCTAATGCATTTCCTATTGTAAACGTATTTAAAAACCTACCTGAAAAAATGGTGAGAAAACTGACAGGAGGTTTATTGGTATCGATAGTCAGCTTGTGGTTTGCTGCTTTGGAAGGTTGGGCTGGAGAGCAAACGAGCCGCAATGGCAGCCTGAAGTTACACTGTGCAACTTTTGGTATTCCTAGAACGACAAAAAATAGATCCATCTTTCATATCCATATCCTGAATTTAAGATATTTCATACTGCTGTCCTCAAGAGACTTTTAATGTGGTTAAGGAATACGTTAAAAGAAAAACTATGTAAAATTCTCAACTTCTGTTACATTTTTCTCCTAAAACACTTAAATTTGAGTACTTCTAATTATCTTTTTAAGTGAATATTTTCAACTGAATGGGAAAGCAAGAGTCATTAGCCAAACCCAGTGCATGCTTGCATTTATACCAATTAATAGGCAATGAAAATCAACATTTTATTTAATGCTCTATAAAAACAAGTCTAGTTTGACACAGACAACAGCTCTGTGATTACTTTTGATGCTTCAAACACAAATTTGAAGCATGTACATTTTATCAGGAAAATCACAAATGAAGTCTCTTAAAAACATATTTATTTTTTATATACTCTTAAATAATATTTATGCAACCTTTATATTATGTCAGAGGTTTGCAGCTTATGAAAAAAAAAATTTATCTAATAGAAATTATTACCCAAAGGTATATTAAATTCTATCTTTCAACTCATTGCATCATAACAAAACAGAGCTGTAGAACAAACTGGCTACTGCCTTTGGTATTAGGGTCTAATCTCATATGCAATTTTATCAGAATGGTATAAGAGAAGAGGATGTTTTAACACTGACACTTAGAAAATGCATTCATTAGTATGTGTCCAAAATTTGCTCAAATATAAACATTGTTTAAAATTGCACGTCAGAAATCGCCTGGTATGTTGTATGTGAAAGGTAAAAGTGCTCATTGCTACAAAATATGGAGATCTTGGTCAGTGGGGCAGGCAGATTCCAGGGGGTTTGAGGAAGATTTGTTGATGAAGCAGCTAACAGGGAAATCTTGTTTTCTTCGGGTACAGGCTTACCTTACCAATACTCATCTTTTATTGAGAATACCATTAATGTCATAGCAACAATCACTCATTCTCTCCCAAACAACCCACGAATCTCAAACATTAACCCCAACACTGACCTCAGCAGAATTTAACAACGTAGATCTTTAGAGAAACTGAAGTTACTGTCATGGATTATGTGGAGACAGAAAAGTCATGAAACTGATGGCTACACAGATGTTCTTCATCACAAACTTAGCAGGTTAGTTTAAAAATAGAGCTCAACCATTTGTTACTCATCCAAGCAATGCTTTTTGCTAACAATTTTGTTTGTGTGCTGCTTGATGGATTTATTGTAATGAAAAATTATTTCTAAAACTCATCTCATGGGAAAAATGTTACTCGCAGGCTCAGATTCATCCCTCTGTCAATTCATTAGCTCTTTTGGCTGGTTGATAAAGCCTCCCAGTAACTATTCCTCAAAAAACAAACGCAGTGCAAAACGAGCAGAAAGCTTAAGACAGGTCCACAAAACTAGGATATCCCTGGATTCCAGGGAAAATTCCTGAAAAAAATACTTGACATTAAGGCCATGACCTCTCAGAATGATTCACTCAACTGTATCTTCATCATCTGATGGGAAAATTAAAATATTTTCTTGATGTCAACATAAACATCTTACTATGGAACTTAGATATGGAGACTCATCAACAGGAAAAAATTAGTGAGAAAACTAGCCAAAAATATTTTGAAATATTTTTGTATTTAAAACAAGATAGCTTTCTTCTTGTTTCAAATCAGCTTTTCCTAGATAGTCTGCTCTCAGTCTGCCTCATCTTAAACATAATTTTTTAGTATTTCAGAAAGAGGTCAAATCAAAACTAATTCAAACAGCATCTGGAGCTTTGGGAGGGGGCGGGAGGGGACTGGGGAGATTTGTAATTGTTGAGTCCAAAACATACAAGAAAACCAAACCGAAAAGCTCCAATAAAATTTATCAATACAGTGGAAAACTCATGCTGGGGAATGCTTTCAGAATATATCACACTTTTAAGGGGTAGAGAAGAAACACAGAGCAGTAGCAAAGTGTGGGAGCCAGAACCTCCTCAGTCCTTTGGTGTTATGTCTAGTAACTACTCTCGCTTCAGCTAGAGCTGTGATACGTTGCATGAGACACAATTTTAGCACTGTAATACAGAAAAAAAATGTGAAAAAAAGTTCAAATTCTCTTCTAATCTGAAACAGAAATTTTGTAACATTATCTCTTGAGTTTCTACTATTTAAAGGCATACTATGCACTTACCTGATAAAAGTAATAAAATGGTTAACCTGCACTGGAGTTATGACTTCCATTCTGCGCATTCATGTCTATTCTATTTGAAACATAACACTGATGTATATAGAATCATACGATGGTTAGAGGTGGAAGGGAGCACATGATAAAAAATATTAAAGTTCAGATCTCTATTTTAGGATTTTACATATTCAGAGAACTTATGCTATTTCTGGTATTGATGATGATTTAACCTCTCCAGTGCACCTCACCGTAACCCCAATGAATTTTGATTCATTTAACTCTACAAAATTTACTGCGATGCTCACGTTTCTCTTCAGCATCAGGTTTTCATCTGGAGTAGAAATTTCTTAAAACAAAATCCAAATTTTCATTTTTAGAATGTTACCCTTTCAAATTATATACATTTATTTTTATATAGTTTATTTATATATTTACTCTATATTTTAATAATACTTAAAATGACTTTATATAGCAGAAATCTGCCACACAGTGATAGCTATAGGACAAGACAACAGGACAATAGCCATAGGAAAAGAGGAAATGGCCTCAAATTGCCCCAGGGGAGGTTCAGATTGGAGATTAGGAACAATTTTTTTTCCCTGTAAAGGGTTCTTAAGCCTTGGACTGGGCTGCCCAGGGCAGTGGTTGAGGCCCCATCCCTGGAGGGATTGAAAAGCCGGGTTGACCTAGTGCTTAGAGACATGGTTTGGTGATGGTTTTGATCAGAGTGAGGTTGATGGTTGGACGAGATGATCTGAGAGGTCCCTTCCAACCCAGACAATTCTGATTCTATGATTCTATTCTCACCAAGAGAATTATTCTATTGAGATGGTTCAAGCATCTATTCCCTGTGTGGCACCTCAAGGTCCCTGAAACATCCAGAAACCAGAAGAGGAAGGGAACCATTAACACACTTAGCTACTTCTTTACTTCAATTAGTACGCTCGTAAGATCACAAGCATTGAAAAACAAAACTCAAATATACATATTTCTATACATATAACTTCTGTTCAGAAAAACTGCAAAACTGAAAACACCCTCTCAATTGATCTCTAAATCTATGACAAGCAACTTTTTTCCCCTCCCCAAGATCTGAGGAATTTGTACTTTATATATATTTTTTTGAAGTTAGCAAAACGCTTCCTGTAAAGAGTGTACCATTTCAATACATGTAAACAACTACATTGCAAAACTACCCTTTTCTCTTTTTAGTCTACCTAGACATAAGCGAACTTTCCAGTCCTCTTTTGTCTTTTTAATTGTACCTTTTGCAAGTACCATATCTACCACAATCAGCTTTGTACCGCTGGCTCTCTGGGCTAGAAAGCAGCCTTTTAGCCTTGAACAAGATGTTTCCAATAGTAACTGGAATGGAGAGATGGTGAGTGACATCACTGGCAGAGGTACTCAGTTCAAACAGCAGAGCATTAGCTACAAACCCTTACGAGCTGTTTCAACTGCACCAAAATATTTAATTTAGCTATAATTTAGCTGCCTAAGTTCTTGTTGAAACTTGAAAAAAAAATAGCTAAAAATATGCTAAAGGACATACAGTTGTGTTTTCCATTTCCAATCTCAATGCACAAGGCCCTTAATTCTTTGCAAAGTTCTTAGCTTACGTAGGAGGAAGTGCAATATACTTCAGCAAGACATGTCTTTACGACTCCTATTTTCTCCATGAGTAATTGTTGTCTTATGTCAACTTATGTCTTATTGTCGCCTCATTTACTTTCAATTTTCTCAAACATTCACACTTCAGAGTTATCAAACCAAGGACAGTAAGAATGTACAGAAAGAATAGGTAAAATAACGGCTCCCTCCCAAATCTGCTTTATTCAGCATATGCTATCACTCATAAAACCATTCTAACTTCACATTTTTTCCATCACTCACCTTCAGGATTGAGCTCTACCATACAGCCAGCAAGGGGATGAAAGGAAAAAAAAAAGATTACATAAGATACTACTCAAATAAGAAAAAAAGAAAATGCAGTAACAGGTTTTAAAGAACTTAAGACCCATTTGTTAAGTAGACAATACATAAAGACATAACACTAGCCAAAAACCAGGCATGAGACCACATCCATCAATAGTGCAATCCCATCCAACTAAGTGACTCATTAACCTTCAGCTGTAGGAATCCCATGAGACACACTGAAGACTCATTTGGCCACAAATATGAGTATCTTAAAAAATAAAAGGAAAAAAGTCTCTATTCAGATAAAAGAATCCACAAAGGAACTTAATTTATTTTTTTTACCAGTATATTACATTAAGGATTTGATTGCCTCCTACAGGCAACACTAGTATTTGTATGTAATTGATTAGAATTATCCCAGCTTAGTAATTTAAATAAATATTCAAAAAATTAGCAAGATCTTAATGATGCTCTTTCATTTAGAAGTCTTCCAAATTCTACCATTAAACGTAAGTCTTCTAATTCTTTTAGATGTCATGTCTTTTGGGGATTTTTTTTAATTGCATATAAACAATCAAACATACTGAAGAGGCAAGATTTTTTTACCTCCCTAACCAAAAGGCTTGCAAAAATCCAACCTATCTAAAATGCAAGTTTAACTAGCATGACCTGAAAGAAATAACACATTCATTGGCCGGTGAGAAATACCCTTTCAGTTTGACGCTCTGGTCCGGCAAAGCAAAAATCCCAGAAGCAAGAGCAGAAAAACAAGAAGTGAGCTTTCAAAAATCAGAGGATCTAAGATACTCAGNTCTGTCTGAAAGCACAACCTTGGGTTAGATACTCATGAAGGTGCAGCATTGGGCTGGGTCCTGCCCTTGGGTCCCACCACCCCCCTGCAGCGCTCCAGGCTGGGGGCAGAGTGGCTGGAGCTGCCTGGCAGAAAAGGACCTGGGGGTGTTGGTCGCCTGTGGGCTGAAGATGAGCCAGCAGTGTGCCCAGGTGGCCAAGGTGGCCACCAGCATCCTGGCCTGTGTCAGGACCAGCGTGGCCAGCAGGAGTAGGGAAGTCATCGTGCCTCTGTCCTGGGCACTGGTGAGGCCTCACCTCAAGAGCTGGGTTCAGTTCTGGGCCCCTCACCACAGAAGGACATTGAGGTGCTGGAACGTGTCCAGAGGAGAGCCACCAAGCTGGGGAGGGGTCTGGACAACAAGTCCTATGAGGAGAGGCTGAGGGAACTGGGCATGTTTAGTTTGGAGAAGAGGAGGCTGAGGGGAGACCTCCTTGCCCTCTACAACTCCCTGAAAGGAGGGTGTAGAGAGGTGGGGGTTGGCCTCTTCTCCCAAGGGAATAATGCCAGGAGCAGAGGAAATGGTCTGAAGTTGGGGCAGGGGAGGTTTAGATTAGATATTTGGAAGAAAGACTTTCCTGAGAGGGTGGTCAGGCCCTGGAACAGCCTGCCCAGGGAGGTGGTGGAGTCACCATCCCTGGAGGTGTTTAAGGAACGTGTAGACGTGGTTGTTCAGGGCATGCTCTAGTGCCCGAGATTGTTGGGTTGGTTTTTTTGTGTGTGTATGGCTGGACTCGATGATCTCAAAGGTCCTTTCCAACCACAAAGATTCTGTGATTGATCTCACTCACAAGGTGTAAACACTCGGTCACAATAGAGAGGGACTGCAGCTCTACCAGCTGTTTATGCAGGCTCTCAAGAAAAAGGGAGATGCATCCTTTTCTCTCCCGCCCTCTTCACACACCTGCAAGGGTATGTCTAAAGGGGGCAAGATCGAGCTCTTTAAAAAC
Organism: Calidris pygmaea; assembly: GCA_003697955.1. NCBI lineage: Eukaryota > Metazoa > Chordata > Aves > Charadriiformes > Scolopacidae > Calidris > Calidris pygmaea. Next base: position 117,021 of record QJSC01022314.1, on the reverse strand, counting down.
ATGTTTCAGTTTTGTCTAGAAAGAAACATTTCAGTCATCACCCAGCCTAGACTACCATCCTAAACACAGCTTCAAGTGACAAGTGATGTGAACTCCATGCTGAAATAGAAGTGCACCCATAGGACACGGTACTCAAGCCCACCCCTCTTCCCTTGTGCTGGCACAGGTCTGCCTTTGCACAGAGAACCCAACCAGCAAATCTGGCTGAGAAATAACCGGGGATTGTGTGAGCACAACAGGAAAGGAGGTGGAAGAGCAGAGCCAAGCAGTAAGGAGTGAAGAACGCATGGCTTCAACTCGTTTCTGCTGCATTTAGCTTAGCGCAGAAGCCCTGCCTAAACCCAGTTTCTCAGCTGCCCAACACATTCACAAGGCTGTGTGTAGAAAACTGAGCTAAGCAGTCTTCAGTTCTGGGTAGCAGGGTAAATCTACATAGTCTATCACTAGGGTCATCTGGGCATTATATAACGGAACTACTTAGTCTCTATTCCTTTGGGTTAGTTTATTTGTTTAGAATGAATATGTTCAACTGTGGAAAGGGACGTGAGGAACAATCCCTCCCAAGGCTCGGTCACACCTCTTCCTCTGCGGGAAGGCAGTTACTGTCACATTCCGTGGCAGCCCAGAGGGCTGAACAGTCATGAACATGTCATTAACTTCTCACTCCAACAGGCAGACCCTTAAGGGGCAGAACAGAGGCAAACTGATCTGGCAGGGTGGGAAAGCTTGTACAGCTCCTTCCCAAGCCATACGCTTGTGATTTTATATCTCTAAGACCAATTACGTAACTTAATGATGCAACATAAAATATTAACGAAAACTAAAGACTTGACATACATTATTTCTTTAGTCACTACTGCCTTCAACATATTTCAAAAGAACATTTATAAGACATATGTGAAGAAAAAGACCTCAAAAAAGGCAAATTAATTTGAAACCTCCAGTGGCTTACCTGTTGGTGTGTTATATGAAACCACACAACTCCCTTCCAGTTCTGATGGAGAACAATTCCCCTTCAAAAAGGCAGACACGACCACGGTTTCAGATGAATCTGGTTCTAAAAACAATACACAATTCAAGTAATAGGAGCACCCAAATGAAAGCAACGTATTTTCTAGCACTTCAGGAAATACTCTACTAAATTATGACAATTGTTCCCATTAGTTCTCCTTTATCAAATCATGGGATATGCTTTTTTTTTAAATCCATAATTTGTAGAAGGCAAACTAGTCTCTCCATCTCACAACTCCGTTGAAGCCTAACCAATAAAACAATTCAGCGCACTGAACACAGGGAATAACAAAACAAATGCAGTTTTACATTGTGATTTTAATATTTTACAAAGCCGTTGGCCCTTTGCTCTTGTCCCAGGTTGAGAAAACCTAGGATCTGTCCTTTCAGACGAGAGCAGCCGTCAGTAGAGCCCTGTTCCAACTGAGGGAACAGGACACACCTCTCTGGTCTCCAGCTCCACTTAGTCTTCAAGGCAACCCCACCTACAGTCTTATCAACAGAGTAGAAGAAAGCTGATGCTAAGTTGGGAGCATACGCTGGACTGTCCACAGGCAAACAAGCTTTCTGTCTCTGCTTTTAGCTCAGAGGTGCCATTTCTACATAAACAGAACTGCCAGCAAAACAAAACGCCACAGCAGAACTACCACAGAATAACTGATTTATCTCTTTTTTCCTCCCTCCATCACATCACTTCCACCCTGCCTCTCCTCACCTGCCATGCATCCTACCATAGTCAAGGAAGCTACTCCGTTCCTTTCTACTTAAGTCTTGCACACAGTCTCCCATGGCACCCTCATAGGTAAGTTTGCTGATGATACACAACTGGGAGGGGTGGCTGACACCCCAGAAGGCTGTGCTGCCATCCAGAGAGACCTGGACAGGCTGGAGTGTTGGGCAGAGAAGAACCTGATGAACTTCAAAGGCAAATGCAGGGTGCTGCACCTGGGGAGGAATAACCCCCTGCACCAGGACAGGTTGGTGTGACCTGCTGGAGAGCAGCTCTGAGGAAAAAGACCTGGGAGTCCTGGTGGACACCAGGATGACCATGAGCCAGCAATGGGCCCTTGTGGCCAAGAAGGACAATGGCATCCTGGGGGGCACCAGGAAGAGCGTGACCAGCAGGTGGAGGGAGGTCATCCTGCCCCTCTGCTCTGCCCTCATGAGGCCCCGTCTGGAGCACTGGGGCCAGTTCTGGGCTCCCCAGTTCCAGAAGGACAGGGAACTGCTGGAGAGGGGACAGCAGAGGGCTTCAAAGATGATGAGGGGCCTGGAGCATCTCTCTTAAGAGGAAAGGCTGAGGGACTTGGGTCTGTTTAGTCTGGAGAAGAGAAGGCTGAGGGGGGATCTGATCAATGCTTATAAATACCTAAAGGTGAGTGTCAGGAGGATGGGGCCGGTCTTTTTTCAGTGGTGCCCAGGGACAGGACAAGAGGGAACAAGCGCAAACTGCAACATAAGGAGTTCCACCTAAACATGAGGAGGAGCTTCTTTCCTGTGAGGGTGGCAGAGCCCTGGAAGAGGCTGCCCAGCGAGGTGGTGGAGTCTCCTTCTCTGGAGACATTCAAAACCCACCCGGATACATTCTTGTGGGACCTGCTCTGGCAGGGGGTTGGACTAGATGATCTCCAGAGGTCCCTTCCAACCCCATAGCATTCTGTGATTCCCCCAATAGCAGTATCCAAGAGCTGCAGAGTGCAGGCAAGGCAGATCTGTGACGGATTGAACTGCAGTGTATTTGCAACAAGGCTCTCAGAGGGCAGACTTCAAACACCCACAGAGAAAGCAGTAAGATACAATAGCTGTAATGGGACTACAAGAATTTACCTAAATCATCAAAGACGAACTGGTCACAGGTCACTGCTAACGGGGCTTGGACACATACTGCCAGGCTGGGTTTCTGCGCAGTCACTCTGCTCTGTACTGTTACCTGCACCAAGAGACACACACACAAATAGTTAGAGGAAGCAACAAATTAATCTCCGTATAGCAGGAAACAAACATAACCAGCAAAAAGATATGAAAAAAGGGGCAAAGAGTAACTCAGCAACAGCATCTAAGAACTTCAAATTTCAACTTCAAAACCACTATTTCCCTTTCACAATTCTTATTTACTTATAGCCAATAATGGAACACAGTAACTTGCAAGGCTACAAAAAACTGAGGGGATTTCTCTTGCTCTTTGCAATTTTAAGCCAAGACAAATTAATGCGAAATTGTTAATTAAAATGTTAGTATTTTGCATTTCCCAATGACGTTCAGCTTTCTGCTGCATACAGGAGCCTGCAGCAAAGAATACTCTTATCTAGTAACTTTTGCCAAGAAGTATTTAATTTTATTAAAACTTTTCTGACAGGATTGTCATTGGTGCCAAATTAAATTTAAAAACTAAGTTTTAAATATAGAAAATAAGTGCCACGAATTCTGGAAGTTTTTTTAAAGCACAGTGCATTGTCTGCAGCTGTTTTGAGTACAATGACAACCACTACAATAGCTGAATAATATTCATTAGTAACATTACCTAGATTGCAGAAAACATGCAAGGCACACCCATACATTGGGTGCAGCTGTGCAATTCAAGAAAATATTGAATTTTAAAATTTATCAAAATTGTTCTCAAATTGTCAAATTCAGTGGCAAAATTCAAATTAGTCTGACAAGTCATAACATGTAACCATAATGTACAATTATTTCTCACTTTCCTAAGAACTAATGCTTATAACCTTGCAAATAGTAGAGCTGAATCCATTAATTAAAAAGGACTTTTTCATCAACTGCAGTTAATTAGAATGGAGACATGTGAAGATCAGCTAAATTGACTTTCCACAGGAAAAAATATTCTGGGAAAAATTCAGTGCATGATAACACCTACGTTTACTATTTTTGTTTCATTAAAAGGTATAAGATGCATAAACAAGAAAAAAGAATAGAGAATTATAAAATCTTATCATTAAAAAGCTTATCAAATATATAAACACATCCTCATTTTTAATAGCATTTGCTATTGGCTTTACAATAATGAGCAGCTGAGGGAGAACAATGGGAGTCACTTGTGTTCCCGATACTGAAATCATAACCACTCTCCAAAAATTGCATTTGGCAATTATAAACACTATACTTTCTTCTTTAATAACTCACTTACACAACATATTGGCTCCACTGTAAACTAAAAGCTGACAAATTCAAACCTTTCTGGAGGTAATTTAAATTTACATTACATATTTTAAGGTACCCTTATCTTCACAAACAGCCTGAGCCGAAGTTCAATGCTGTTCATCTGAATTTCTCCAAGCAAAACTGTCATAAACTTTACCAGGATTAGAGTTTTATCCTGTATTGTTTTAGCATATAAAAATGCAGAGAAAACTGTTGGACCAGGTACAACTAAACCACAATAGAAGAAGGGAATTTGGTTCAATGAATATTCCAGTTACCCTCCCTTTCATTTAAGACAGAGGGAGAACTTGCAAGGTTCTCAAAAATAAGGTTCCATTGATACTCCTAGAACCACCTAGATTCCTCACACTCAGAAATAGAAACCATGATCCTTTTTAGGCAACACTGAGGAGAACCTACACTTGCACACACATGCATGCACGTCCCCTCATACTTTCGTTAGAATCAGCTACAGGCAGCAACTCTCAAGGACTGCAATGATGTTAATTTTCAAATTAACTTGTCTTAGCTTTTTTTTTTCTTCCCACTATCAAAAGCTATGAAAGTCTTTTTACAAAAAAAGTCTATTTTTGTTTATTGACAACTAAAAAAGCAGCTGAAGACAACAAACTTCACATTTCGAGTAAACAAACATTTATTCCCTTTGAAAAGTGTTGGTAAAATTATTCTTATAACTTCAAAACCAACTTCATTCCATCCTAATAATGCTTTTGTGTCTGCTTCTCGATAAGTCTATGAAAAAATATACCCCCTATCACTTTCTGACTTCAGCAGGAGGTTGGTTAGAATGATACCTTGTCATGCTAAGGAGAAGAATTACACATATACTGCATTTCAGATGTTACTCGTTTTCATGATCTAAGTGAAATACACAGAAAGTGACAGGTTTATTAAAATTTGCCACCACTATTTGAATGCTACTGTTTGAGTTGGGCACAGTACCTTCACTGTGACTGATGGTACTGCCTCTGCTTTCACCTCACTGTCAATGGCTTGCTGTGAAGAAAAAGATGAAAACAGAATAAATCCAATATTACACACGAATGAGCGGACACAATGAATGCAATATCACTTTCATACTATCAACTTGGTAAACAGGGAATTAATGGTAAAGGACTTATCATCCCTATGACAGACTAAAATACACAAAATATGTTTCTGAGCTCCCTCTGAAAACGTAAAGCCTCTGTTCAAAATTGCCTGCAAAAAGGATAGCAAAAGGTCATGAATGTTGTTTATATAAGAAACTAACTTTGAAGTATATATGAATATTTGATACTGTTTTGTTTGGCACAGTACTATCCACTGTATATTTATTTAAATTCTGGAAATACCTTCTGTTATTCAGCAGGGAAATGTGACTTCCAATCTGCCAATACATTATATACGCACCATAGGATGTACTACAAAATCATCACACACCATCTTATAATCAGAAATATATTTTGAACTTCAAAAGAAAAGTATAGCAGGCATCTTCCCAGTCCTGATAATTTCCACTTTAATAGACAGTCCCATTTAATTCCAAATTCATCTTGACCTTACAGTCTATTTTAATATTTTCTGCTTATATTTCATTTTGCAACAGGTCAGTCCTAACAGTTTAAGAAAACGTTCCTGCTTAAATTATTTGATTTTAAAGACACTTCACTTCTGCTGGAATACCAAATTACTGACTTGAACTTATACCTTCTCATGATAAAAGAGTAGATTAAGAACAATCAGATGTCCAGTTGTCACCCTCCTTTTCATCCCAACGTGCCACCATAAGGTCCACATCTGCAAAGTTCCTAAGAAGTCAGGAAGTTGGTAGCCCCTCTGGGTTCTACAAACAGGGTCTTCATTTATACATCTTGTATCTTTTTCAGTTTAAAAAACCTAGCTGGTTTCACACTGGCTTGTCATACTTTCATCACTGTCTGTGGTTACCAGTGATCCTGAATCAATAGCATGGGTGCAAAGACACTGATCCTGACCATAGTCAGCTTTCAAAAATCAGCTGGACTTCCTGGCTCAGAGGTGACACTCCGGGAGCAGTGTTAAATAACCAGAACGGTCCTCCACTTGCTTATCGAATTCAGTTTAATACATCTATATCCACTTTGCTTTTACCCCATACATCACAACTGAAATCTTTTCCCAAGAGCAGAAGTAGTATCTGCAAGTCTTTAGTTTCCAAGATCACTGCAGAAGCCCTAAAATTGTCCCCACACTTGCTGTATCAATCCTTCTCCACCAAGTGTCTCACCAGACTTTTCCTTTCTAGCTGGCTACTGAAGGAACCCCCGTGAAAGCCTACCTAACAGGAAACTAAGACATACAGACAGCCTTGGGAAAGAAAGATCGAAGGCTGTGGTTCCACTGATGTAGTGAGTTATATATATATGAAACAGACTATTTGCAGCTGGAGGGTTGAGAGAATGAGCACGGCAGCGTTAGAATTGTATGGACCTGGCAGTTCTGAGTGTTGTGAGCAGATTATTGCAGCTAGCCAAGGCCATGGCACACTGCCCTTTTTTAACATAGACAAGTGCTAAGACACTAGCACACGTTATAAAGAGGTCCCCATATCAAAGAAGAATAGTAGTAGAGGTAGCAGTACTAATAATAACAGAGTTTTAATAAAGATAGCAAATATGCATAGAAAAGTATTAAAAAGCAGCATAAGCTCAGTCGCACAAGTATAAATACGTGGGAAGTACTATCTGTGATCGACCATTATTTACTTATGTACGAGACCAATGTTTTCAGAGTAATTTCCTTTTTATACAGGTACATACAGATTCTGCATCCAAATCAGGTGAAACTTCTGCTGTGACAATTAGATCTCTGTGTTTTTCAGATTTAGGCAAAATATCTGAAAGAAAAAGAGAAAGTAAATCAGCGCTCCTTTAACAAAAAAGCAACTACATTTATAAAAATAATACAACTTAACAGCATCAGGTTTCAGACTTTATATCATTACACCCACCAGGTAAAGGAAAAAAATAACCACGTATATGAATTTGACCAAAGAAACTTCCCAAATTTACGATTTCTACAGACAATCTAAACCTAGATCACATTCTGGATGCCTGATTAATGTACAAAAAAGGATTTAGATGCATTTTATAATAAGATTTTATACCAACTATCCATGATCTCCAGAAACTGTAAGGAATTTTTAAACTTGTATCCTCAGGTGCATGTACTAATACAACTATAATAAACAACTATCTCCAAAATACACAATATCTCCAAAATCTCATTGCACTTTCATCTAAAGAATTTGATAATGAATATGTTAGGTATAGAAAGATTTTGTTCTTAAGAGTGTAAAATTAAAATAGATTTTAGAAATTTCTCTGCATAAGAAAGTATACAAAAGTTTTATGTACAGAGCGTTACACAGGGCTTGGTTACAATATATTACCTGATGGTTTCCAGGCCTGTCAACATACAAGGCAAAGAACGCTACAAACTCATGTATGTCCATGATATAAAACCTTATGTAGATACACATACATAAAAAAGCTGTAAGGATTAAAGCGTAGGCACTTAAATACCAAGAGGAATTAAATTACATAATCTCCTCTTCAGAGTCCAGAAATCCAGCTCTAGGGTATTTGCAAGTTTTTGAAATGCATTTTTATTTCTTAATACTAAATGTATAGGAAAAAGAGAAACCCAAACCAGACACATATCGTTCCTAAAGTAACAAACAGTAAAGCCTTAATGTCAAGGGGAAATTAACTAACACACTAATTGAATAATTGAGAGCATGAGCACGTTCGAAAGCTGCAATGACTTTATTACACCTAGGGTTCTGAACACGACCCAGAATTAGCAGGCAGCACATTATCCCTTTCTAAAAAGAGGGTCAAGGGAAAATATTTCAATGACAACAGAAAATATGTCCTTATGCTCAGAGAAAAATGCCTCCTTGTAGTACAAGGTAAAAAAGCCAAAGCAAACCCGTTCCTCCAAGAGACCTAACCAAAGCAGCCCAGGCTGTTCCACGCTGCCACAACGGCACCCCACCAGTTCTGCCAGTTACACACAGCTCAGCACAGTCCATTCCCCTTCTACAGAGAAGAAAATATCTGCCTTTCCTATCCCTTCTGAATCAGTTCTCCTGATCAGAGATCTCCTGATCAGGCTGCTTCTTCAAGAAAACTATAATGCAAGTTGTTTCATAAAGTCATTTTTCTTTTAAAAATAGGACAGAGATCACAATCAAAGTTTACACATTGGCATCAGATTTTTGTTACTTTTACACCTTGAGCCAAAACACCTATGTTTAATCACTTATGTCCTCCAGACTGACGTAACATTACATTTTAGTCAGTATGACAGTTAAGATTTTTAAATATTTCATGAGTTTACAATGTAGATCCTTAGTCTTCAAAATGTATAAAACAGCTTAGGTTCAACAGTTTAATGGTCAGCACTGGACAGAAACACAAGACATTTATGGAAATAACTACTCTAAGGTGTTTTTTTATGTGATGACCTAATTCTAAATACCTTCCATGTTTGGAAGTCAAAATGAAACAAAAATTATTTCCAGATAAGGGTATACATTTTCAAAACAACACAAGCCCTTACTGCACAAATGGTGAATCCAGAAGACAGAAAAGTCAATGGCTCATTGTAAAGATCATGCTTAGGAGTAAATTAATGGTGACCAGCATTCAAGGGTGGTTTGTATTCAACCAGACTCAACAAGCAGTTATTTTAAGACTTAGTTAAAGTTCTAAGAAAAAAGCCAAAATGAAACAAAGCCAAAACATCTGAAACCGAAAGGCATTCTTCGTAAGTAAGTTTTGTTGCAAAAAAGTTTCTCACACATTTTATATCCAGTTAAAGTCAAACACAACATCATTAGAGTATCTTTCCACAGCGAAAACAGCATTCATAAAAAAAAAAACCAATCCTCTGAAAACACCACTGTAACACTTTAGATCAGATTAGAGAGATTGAGGAAGAAAAAAATTTAAGAGGAAGAGAGAATGGGGAAAAGTTCAACAATATTCACAGCAAACTTGTTAATCCTACCATGACAGATATCAGAAAAGTTACAAGGGACAGCTATGATTCCTTTCTCTCTTTCTAGACCTTCCACACAACATGTTAAAACTAACAAAGAAAAGGTGATTCACTTCAAATGGATTTATTCCTTTCATCCTGCTTTTGTTTCCCTCGGCCATGATAACCGGGCAAAGCTGGCAAATACTTACAAAGAAGGGCTGTGGTAAAAATCAGAGGAATTTACATATATCTACATGCTTAAATAGCCTATTACTTGATTTATATAATTAAAAAACTGGTATTAGTCTATCACAACAATGCACGAAGTTATATGCAATTACAAAAAAGAAATCTCTGAGTTGCAGAATCAAGCTCACGATGGCAGATAAATTATGTTTCATTTTCTAGGGATTTCAATCGTGAGCTTTTCGCTCCCTTTTCCACACAGAAAGCCACGACTATTTCTTTAACGCATTTTAAGAGCATGCAAACTATCACCAGGAGATTTTAATTGATTATTTCTATTGGTCTAAGATTTTTTCCATAGTTTCCTGTAAAATCACACGCTTCCAATTTCCTGTGAAAGTCAGCTACACTGTTTAAAAACTGTTATGATAACAGAAACTTTGCAAGATCTCTGTAGAAATTATGTGCCCTCACTTGAACAAAATCAATGCAACTTATTAGCAACGTACGTAAATTCAAGAGTTTATCATGATCAGTTATTGGGGTATTTTGACATCTCACTAAGTTCTTGAAATACAATCACTTTTGAGAGAAGTTAAAGCAACAGAAAGGTTGTTTTAACAAAAGACTTTGTTCTTTGCATGGCTTAGGAAGCCATTTGTAATAATAAAACAGAATTTGGCAATACTTTCACTCTTTCTGAAACCTAAGTATATCAGACCATTGCTGTGAAATTCCTTAAGTTCTCTTGCATTTGGGTGCATTTGGGTAGTACGTGCACTGACAGGTTTTTTTAACGAATCCTTGCACTAGTGCAAATTATCTGCAGCCTGACACAGTCATAGAGCTGTAACCAGTATGAGTTCACTGGACTCCAGGAAGCTCTGAGCAAGAGCAAGAGACAGCACAGAATCCTAGAATTGTCCAGGTTGGGAGGGACCTCTCAGATCACCGAGCCCAACCATCAACCTCACTCTGATCAAAACCATCACCAAACCATGTCTCTAAGCACTAGGGCAACCCGGCTTTTAAACACCTCCAGGGATGGGGCCTCAACCACTGCCCTGGGCAGCCCAGTCCAAGGCTTAAGAACCCTTTCCATGGAAAACATTTTTCCTAATCTCCAACCTGAGCCTCTCCTGGCGCAACTTGAGGCCATTTCCTTAAACATAAACATCTTGGAAGTTCCAACAGGCATCCTAACAATGCAAACAAAATACTCTGTATCCAAGGGCCTTCCAGTCTAAGATTTTGTTTGTACACTTTTTTATTAAAACCTAAACTTCATGAAATATTACATCTCCTACAGGAAAATGTAATTATGGTTAAAGTATGAAAATAAAAAAATATTTTGAAGTGAGTAATTATCTTAAGGGAAAGTCAGGTGGTTAAAAATACGTACAACTATAGAAAAGGGAGAAGTGTACCTTGTGTTTTTGTGGCCTCCTTGATGATTTTCTGGAGCTCTTTCATTTCAGCTTCAAATTCTTCATAGTTTATTTCCCTAGACTCAACCCTAGGAGCCTGGAAGAGTGAAGGATCAGTTCCAAGGTAGGAACACTGAAGATGCCCATTGTCACTCAGAGTGACTATAACACCCTTCAAGTCTCTGCATTAAAAAAAAAAAAAAAAAAAAAAAAAAAAACAAAGCTCCTTAAGAAACTGAGAAGAATCACAGCAGCAGCAACATTGAATCTACGCTGCTTCTACTGTTCCATCTACAAATATAATGGAACTAATTGTTTTTAATGAGATTCTTTTACCAAAAGAACACAACAATATTTATTCTTCAATTCAGATGTGTTTATTAATATTATTCCCACTTATTGGAATCACACCTAATAACCAGTCTGTGCTAGACAGATGACTAAAACATCACCCAAGCATCTCCATCTGTATAATCAAGCCAGATGAAGGGAAGGGTCAGAACAAACAAGTTGAGTATACATTGCACTTGTAACCTTTTTTTATTCACAAACTGTTGCTTAGTTTTTTGAAGTATGGATATTCAGGTTGGTATGCAGGAAGAAGAATTAGCTAAATGGAACACCAAGTAAGGGAAGAAGGGATTAGAAGAAACCATGAACAGATGGAAGATGTTAACAGTGAAGACAGCAGTCGGACTTTGATGGCACCCATAGCACCCCTAACCTGCTCTTTGGCGGCCACTGCAGCTCCTACACTGCCTTCAAACCCTGGCTGGCTCTTCCCTGCCGTATCTTTCTGAAAGGAAGCCTCATGGATCCAGAAGATTCACTTTACACGTCTCTGGATCAAAACAAACGAGTGTTTTGCTACCTATACGCAGACTCTTCTCCCAAGGGAATAGTACTATTACAAAAATCTCACTCGTTTTGCTTATCTGATCATGGACCATGGAAAGGCGAGATTTAAGAAAGTATTTAACAAATTATGAGACAATAGGGAGTCCTGCCAACAACTGCCATATAAAGTAAAGAGAGATCAAATTTAACTCTTAGATATAAATAAAACAAAACTCTTCTTTCGGTTGACGTGATGGGGTGATTAATTTGGGTACATTTTGTAAAGTAAATATTCACAAGTTCGATGTTAAATATTTCTTAAGTGTTTTTAAGAAAATTGAATGTATACGACTATGGAAAGTTCGTGGAGGAGATGATGTTGGGAGTAATTTTTGGTTCATCAATATATTTTTCCTCCTTAACTCTCTGGTTTCCTCTGCTGTCTTGTAGCATGGCTCAGGTACACACAGACAGGGAACCTCACGCCAAAGTTTTCCAGGGTAATAATCATTATGAAAGCAAAGAGATGTCACAGATTCATTTCGATAATCAATTGGACAGCCCAAAATGCCTTTTTACAGAAGGCTAAGGTCACAATCCCAACATTGTTTCCACACCTACAGTAAAATATTCTGGAAAAACTATGCTGTTACTGAGATCATCTGAACTGCATGCAGAAATGAAGACCCCACTGGGCACTACAAAAATAAGTAGTTTCTGCAGATAAGTTCCTCTTCCTACAGAAAGTAAGTTTTGCTCAGTGAATGAAATAAATATACTGGTTGATGAAGGTTTTTTTTTGGACAACAGGTATCCCCAGTCAGTCCTTTGCTGCAGGTGGAACATGCAAATCTGAAGTGCCTTCTGGAAAAGAATACACATGATGGGGCTCAAAGCACGCTGTTCCCTTTTATCCAGTATAGAAACTCAGGTTAGAGAGAAACAGTCTTCTCTTCTAGGGCCATGAAGATGCCCAGAGGGCTGGTGCACCTCTGCTGTGAGGACAGGCTGAGAGAGCTGGGGTTGTTCAGCCTGGAGAAGAGAAGGCTCCAGGGAGACCTTATAGCAGCCTTCCAGTACCTGAAGGGGCTACAGGAGAGATGGGGAGGGACTCTTGATCAGGGAGTGGAGCCATAGGATGAGGGGTAATGGTTTTAAATTGGAAGAGGGGAGATTTAGATTAGATATTAGGAAGAAATTCTTTGCTGTGAGGGCGGTGAGAGCCTGGCCCAGGTTGCCCAGAGAAGTTGTGGCTGCCCCATCCCTGGAGGGGTTCAAGGCCAGGCTGGATGGGGCTTGGAGCAACCTGGTCTGGTGGGAGGTGTCCCTGCCCAGGGCAGGGGGATGGAACTTGAAGATGTTTAATGTCCCTTCCAACTCTAACCCTTCTATGAGTACTGTTCCTATTGCCACAGAAAAGCTTCCAGTCCCCACCACAATTTTTAACATATATTAGCATTACAAAGGCTAAGCAAACTGTAACAGGAAGCTGTCTTTGGAAGCACCATAAGACTGGAGATGCCAAATCTCCCTGAAAAATACTTTAAGATAAGAAAGTAGAAGATTTAACACTGATTTTCCACTTACATATTAAGTACTCTTAGAAGCCATCCTGCAAATGTGATAGCCTATTTGTGACGGATTGTAAACTCTCAATCTAAAGTGAGAGAACATGGAACTATGCATGAGTCCTGGTTTCTCTGGCTGCTTGAATATTTGTTGCTAACTATAGTTGGTTTACTTGCTCAGACTGGGTTTGTTGTCGGATTACATGCAGAACTGCTCATCCTAGTTTTCTTATGGCCAAAAAGTTCTGTACAACACACCTGTGCTATATTTATGGAATTTTGGATGGCACATGGCACAAACACATTGGACTAACCCTGAGATTTGTATCACAGAATCTTCATGGGTGGAAGAGACCTTTGAGATCACCAAGTCCAGCCATACACACACAAATAAACCAACCCAACAATCTCGGGCGCTAGAGCAGGCCCTGAACAACCACGTCTACACGTTCCTTAAACACCTCCAGGGATGGTGACTCCACCACCTCCCTGGGCAGGCTGTTTCAGGGCCTGACCACCCTCTCAGGAAAGTCTTTCTTCCAAATATCTAATCTAAACCTCCCCTGCCCCAACTTCAGACCATTTCCTCTGCTCCTGGCATTATTCCCTTGGGAGAAGAGGCCAACCCCCACCTCTCTACACCCTCCTTTCAGGGAGCTGTAGAGGGCAAGGAGGTCTCCCCTCAGCCTCCTCTTCTCCAAACTAAACAGGCCCAGTTCCCTCAGCCTCTCCTCATAGGACTTGTTCTCCAGACCCCTCCCCAGCTTGGTGGCTCTCCTCTGGACACGTTCCAGCACCTCAATGTCCTTCCTGTGGTGAGGGGCCCAGAACTGAACCCAGCTCTTGAGGTGAGGCCTCACCAGTGCCCAGGACAGAGGCACGATGACTTCCCTATTCCTGCTGGCCACGCTGGTCCTGACACAGGCCAGGATGCTGGTGGCCTTCTTGGCCACCTGGGCACACTGCTGGCTCATCTTCAGCCCACAGGCGACCAACACCCCCAGGTCCTTTTCTGCCAGGCAGCTCCAGCCACTCTGCCCCCAGCCTGGAGCGCTGCAGGGGGGTGGTGGGACCCAAGGGCAGGACCCAGCCCAATGCTGCACCTTCATGAGTATCTAACCCAAGGTTGTGCTTTCAGACAGANTCAAACTGAAAGGGTATTTCTCACCGGCCAATGAATGTGTTATTTCTTTCAGGTCATACTAGTTAAACTTGTAGTGCCCAGTGCAGAGGCACAAACAGCACAAGATGACAGACTATCATGAATACTTCAGCCATACACAGCCTTGGCAAGGTACGCAAATAACACCTCACATACAGGATTTTGCTTGCTGCCTGCCAAGTGTTTGCAAAGAACTTTGTCATTCTGGCAACGGGCACAGCAAAGTCTTTAAAAAAGGGATATTGTTGAAGCAGCTGCTACCAAATACACTGCCCCACACTCTTCTATTTAGTTACAGCAAATACTGATGTTGCTTAAAAAAAAAAAAAAAAAATATGGGACAAAAGAAACTGCATCATGAGCTTTTTCCACAACTGCAGAAAGAAAACAGACTCCTGAAAACCAGACAATTTCCAAAATCTTCCAGCAATGTCTTTGGACCTTCTTAAAATTTCTTTCCTGAGGCCGTGAATCTGTTAAGCAAAGAAGGAAAGATATACAAGTCAACCATCCGTGGAGGGATTTAAAGGCCATGCAGACATGGCACTTAGGGACATGGTTTAGTGGTGGACTTAGCAGTGTTAGGTTTACTACTGGACTCCAGCGTAAAGGTCTATCCCAACCTAAGTGATTCTATGGAGACATCTGAATGTAAATCAAAAAGGCATAAAGAAACATAGCTACACTGTTAGCAATAAATCTTTGATGATATACTGAAGTATAATAGATCCAAAAGTGGTTTGTACATGCAGCCTTTCCTATGTCCCTTTTAAATTGGCAATAAACTGCAGATAATCACTCTATCGAATGAAACCAACTCAAATCAGCGAGATCATTTTCCTGTATAAATTAGGCTTTTCTTAACTTCTGAGTTTAAGCAAGCTTTACAGAATGCACATTCAAAAACTCTATCTTACAATAAATTTATTTCAACCAACTTTCCTGCTAGTCAGGACATCTTTTAAGTCTGCAATGCAGTATTGCAAATGAGCGTTTTCCTTTGCTTCCTTTGCCTTTCAGTTACCACTCTGACCAGTCCTAAGACGACTGTTAAACATCAAAGATATGCAAATATGAAAAAA
This sequence comes from Calidris pygmaea, assembly GCA_003697955.1. NCBI lineage: Eukaryota > Metazoa > Chordata > Aves > Charadriiformes > Scolopacidae > Calidris > Calidris pygmaea. Next base: position 101,561 of record QJSC01022314.1, on the reverse strand, counting down.
AAAAAAGCCTTTTCAGTAATCTTTCCTTGTTAAAGCTGTCCGTGAATTTGTAAATCAATAGAAACAATAAGAAAAATATGGGAAACCATTTATAACATATGATTTCTCTGTTGGAGTGTTTGTCAGTCAGTCAAGATTGCTTTCTTTTTCTCAAGCTTTTACAAGAGTGGTTAAAGACAGCAGAGGGAGGGGGAGCATATTTAACAGTTTTATAGTAATTTCCCCACAGCTACTGCAGTCTTACAATATCCCTGCAAATACCATTACTTCATTTGGCACATTTTGCACACAATCTGGAATTACAATTGCTTGTTAAATTTCTTTTACTGTAAACTATTTATTTTTTTTTTACTACATATCACACAATAGTCAAAGTAATAGCAAATCTAAGGGGACACTTTAACAGTGAGGAACTCAAAGTATGAAACAAATTATTCTGGTATCTAAAATAACTTTACAGTACAAAACAACTCCAACACTCATATGGTAATAATTTGAAAAACTATCTTTTATTGGATTCTGGGTAATAATAATGGCATATGCTTTTTGTAGATCTTCTCTTACTAAACAAATTGCTTACAACATAGTTCTTGAAGAAATTAAAATGCTTTGAATGTTTCCAGTTTGATCAAACAATTGACTTAGAAGTTGAATCTGTAATTGGGAGTTCTACTTGAATGACAAGCCATGGACACCTTCAGGACAAGGTCTGGTTATTGACATCATTTACAGCTTTAATTATTAATATTTCTAATAGCACAAAATTCTACCTCAATTTCAGAAGTAGTCTTAATTGATATTACTCATACCAATCATTTTAGAAAACAAGATGCTCTGCAATACTACTTTCAGTCCTTTATTGATAATGTATTATTTACAAACTATTAAATCAGGAAACTAATTCCTGAATTGGGCTCAAGCATTTGGAATCCAATTCTCTCATCATCCTCTGAAGTAATTATATGCAAAAGCAGAACTACAATAGCACTTTTTAGTTTAGTGCTTTTGAAAACCCAAATTGTTCTAAGTTTCACTACCATTTCAATGTCATTTTAGCTGTAACTGTGTGAAGTACTGGAAAAAATGCTGAAGGGATATCAGACTAGGAGTAATAAACTATAAGAATTTTCTAACACGAACTAACAGAAGTAAAAGTGGAATGCCCACCTTACTCCTGTTAAACACACTCCAAAATCAGACCTTCAGCTGAACATTTAAAGTATACAAGGTGCAACTCAGTGCCAGCTACTACCGATTTTTAACTGGGTTTGGGTATCTGTCAAACACCCTCAGGCTTCTTTGAAAACCCCTTTCTCATTAAAAAAAAAAAATATATATATCTTTGACTTTAAACAAGTATTACTTTTGATGCGTGTAAGGCTTCCCCATTCAGCTATTACACATGAAATCAGATAATCTGTTTGCTCTCAGAAACTGGAATTCTTTTAAGGCTGTTTATTTTATATATTTAAGATGCTTTGCACACTCTGCAGGGGAGAAGCCAACATATAATGTAAATATGGTGTTCAATTGTAATTGTTTAACAATCTGTAGTCATATTGAATATCGTCAGGTGGTAAATAATCTGTGCTGCTGCTTTACAGAAAAGCATTCTTCATCTTTCCCATTTGTGGGATGGTTTAGGATTGCTGATCTTAACAGAATGGCAGTCACAAATCTAGTTTAAAAAAATTATGACATATATGGAAGAGGAAGAGAAAAATGAAGTGTTTTCATCTTGATAATCAGTGGAAAAGCAGTTAACAAAAGAGAAGTTATGACTAGCACAGGTCAACGCTGCTCCTGCTTATAAGCACTGAAATTCACTGAGAACTGGAGCATGACCACTTTGAACGCCTGAAGGAGCCATGAGGTCTCCTCCAGCATTCACACTCTCTACTTGGCAGTAAAGACATTTCCACTGCACCTTTACACGGTGCCACCACACAGCAAAATAGCAAATTAGTGCCTTACTGCGTGACAAATTTAGACAAGTCTTTAGCTTGTGTTTTCTCTTTGAAAGAGATGCCTAAAGGGCCAAACGCCATCCAGTGACCAAGCAAAAAGGAGCATCTTCCACAAATCAACAAAATGGAAAAAAAAAAAAGCAATATAAAGGAATTGTTTTTACTTTTACTGCCAAGTCAAATACAAACATTACTGACAAAAGTTTGGGTCAGGAGCCTTTTCTGCCAGATCCCTACTGCCACCTGCAGGGCAGCACAGCAGAAGGAAAAGACATCCACGTCCACATCATCTGCTGATTCCTTCAGGCAGGGGACACGCACACCGGTACAGGCAGGCCAGACGGGCAAATTAAGCTCATGCTACAAATTACATATAAAATTGATTTTTGTCGGAAAGGTTAACCAACTTAGTTTCTTGTCGTTTTAAATATAAAATCAAAACTACTTCAAAAGCAGTGAAGGTTTTATTAAAAACTGAAGTAGCCAGCTATATAATGTAGAATAAAACCAGAATATTCAGAGTAATGACACAGAAACACATGATCTTAGGTCAAAACGACCCCCCACAGCGCTACAGGCTTGGGGAAGAATGGCTGGAGAGCTGCCTGGCAGAAAAGGACCCGGGGGTGTTGGTTGCCTGTCGGCTGAACACGAGAAGAAGCGGCCATCTTCCACATGGCCAAGAAGGCCAACAGCATCCTGGCCTGTGGCAGGAACAGTGTGGGGAGTAGGACCCGAGAGGTGATCATCCCTCTGGACTCAGCACTGGTGAGGCCTCACCTCGAGTACTTTTGGGCCCCTTCCCACTAAAGAAGACCCTGAGGGGCTGGAGCGGGTCCAGAGAAGGGCAACGGAGCTGGTGAGGGGTCTGGAGCACAAGTCTTGTGAGGAGAGGCTGAGGGAGCTGGGGGTGTTCAGCCTGGAGAAGAGGAGGCTGAGGGGAGACCTTATCGCACTCTGTAACTACCTGAAGGGGGGGTGTAGAGAGGCGGGGGTCGGTCTCGTCTCCCAAGTCACAGGAGATAGGACAAGGGGAAATGGCCTCAAGATGCGCCAGGGGAGGTTTAGATTGGAGATTAGGAAACATTTCTTCACAAAAAGGGTTATCCAGCCTTGGACTGGGCTGCGCAGGGAAGTGGTTGAGGCACCATCCCTGGAGGCGTTCAAAAGACGGGTTGACATGGTCCTCAGGAATATAATTTAGTGATTTTTATTTCTTATTTAACTTTTTGTCAGAGTTAGGTTGATGGTTGGACTAGATGATCTTTAAGGTCCCTTCCAACCTAGACGATTCTGTGATTCTATCTTGGCTTTATGGAAAAAAAAAATGTAAAGATCTCTGAAGTATAATACTCAAGGAAGAGTTCATAACTTCCACATATCGCATTTCTTACTATCACAGTTCCATATGTAAGATACTTAATGGCATTATCTGAATTGAAAATGGACATGAGAACTGATAAGAAACCCCGAGTCTCTCAGTCAGAGCTCCAAATAACAAGAAACAAGAGAAATAACATTGCGATCTTATTTATGATGGTACCAGTGTTAGCAATTAGAAAGAAATTAAGACCAACTGTGACACACCTAAAACATTTCCATGCTTCATTCCCCTTATAGCTATATCAAGCAGTACATATTTCTTCATCTGCATCTACTTCGCCTGAAGTCTAAAATCTGTTTCAAGGCCAGACTCCCTCACCAGCAGACACAGAAGCTTCCAAAGGTTGAATCAAAAGGTGGGAGCCACAGCATCTTGAATACAGGATCTGGAGGGCCTCAGAAGTTTGTGCTTTACCTTAACCTTCTCTCCCACTTCAAGATAGTGGTTAGAGCCCATTTCACTCCAGGCAAGTTGGAGAGACCCCTTGCATCTCTGCTTCCAACAATAAAGAGATGGAGGTGCTATACTGATACAATCTACACTCTAGTAAGTTTATTGTTTCAGATAAAGCTTATTCTTGACTGTTGGTTTCATACAAGCTAGTATTAGACACTACATGAGGAAAATTAGACTACCCACATATAACAGAGGTTAACAAGAATAACCATGATGTGTCTTTACCACAGATTTTTTTTCTGAAAGGATTGAATAATTAGATAACTCTAAAAACACTCAACTCCAATTTCCATCTCTTTCTCCACACAGTTTGAGCGTGAAGTGTCTGCAAGCTTTAAAATTCACCAGCACTTCAGGCACGAAAAAGCACATATGCTCTTACTTTTAACAATGTTTCTCCTTGTCCCTTCACCCTGTCTTGTAAGGAACAAAACTGCTCTGAAAAAGCATCTCTGGCACTTTATATCACTAGCTGGCTCTTAACTCCATGCCTTAACATAAACGTCCCGCTTGCTGGTCCTCATATGAAAAAACATCTTTCATTTTAATGGCATAATAACCAAGGCCTTCAAAATCAACAGCCTTAGACTATTCATAGCAACTGCTTTTCAAGTAAGATGTCCAGCATCTCCATGGGCAGAGCAAGTGTCACAATACACCCAGAGACTCCAGCCTACTGCTCAATATCCATCTCCAAGACTGAGTTGAGAACCTCATACAGTTCTGTTCTACTTTATCACAACATGAACAGGCCCAGAGAAATGGCAGGTTAGCAAAAAAAAAAAAACACCAAACACTAATAGCTTAAAATGCAAGTATTTTGTTTTAAATACTTGAGGGGGAGTTACTTGCCTTCTTGTTCTTGATCAGTTAGAGTTTCCATCTTTAAGGCTTCCTCTAGAACCACGAGGGTAAGAATATTCTGTTATTCTAAAGTAAATTGAAACCCTTACAAAACGGTATGACTATAAAAAGTAGGCTTTTTAAAAAAGCAAATAAGTGACATGTCATAAAATTAGGAGAACTGGCAATATGGGCATATGCTTAATATCATAGAGTAAGTACCATTTGACACTAACTTGCTAGAAAGCTCAGTCATGAATCACAGCATAAGCTGGATGTAGTACCTGGCACATCTACATCTTTTCCAGGACCAGAATCCCATCCATATTCTGTGGCTAAGCTACACACATTAAAGTTATGTCTTCACAAGACCTTTAAAAAGGGTAATATTTTGTACTGCCATCTCTTGACAATCCATTGGCAATTCAGTGATGAAAAACAAGCACAGTATTATTATTATATTTTTTTTGCTTAAAACCATTTCTTTAAAATGCATTGATGTTAAAGTAAAGAGATTCTAGAATTCTCCGCATTTAACTTCTCAGATCAGGCAACATTTTTACCGAACACTCCAATAAAACTTTCTATATACACATGTATATAACAGAACAGTTCATACAGTGAGTCATAACTGGCATAGCACTACTACACAGAAAAAGGAAAAATCTTTCAACAAACTATTAATTTGATTCCTGCAGCTTTCTTTCCATAAAACCCTGTAATAAGTGCTAAGTTTTGCTGGTTTTCTATGTAAGTTTTGCCATTTTCATATGGAGATTCTTTAACAGTTGTGGTAGCTGTGGTGATATCAGATTCAGGAATAACAGATGGGCTGGAATGAAGAACAAAGTATTTTCAAGCATCTGGGTAGCTAGAAATTCAATGACAGGGGTTTTATTTTGACTCCACCCATTATTGCCCTATATATGATTGCACTTTTACACTTTACATACTTTATTCAACTACAGGGTTTTTTCCAGTTAAATTCCATTCCTGTTGCCTTTCTACCATTTGGAGAGCCCAGCTACACTAAGTACATTCATCCAACCCCCCAACGAACTACAATTCCGTGCTAGAGAACAAGTTTTCATTTCAAGTTCATATTTGGACCAGACCAATATTTTCTCGCTTGCAAATTGATCGCAGATTTTAATTTTCTTAAAAAAAAAATACTGGAAGCTAAAACTTCATAAAGCACATTTTCACCCAACGGCTATACATCAGAAATCTGAACTCGCAGTCTTTCAATTCATGTACCTCATTTAAAATTAAACTGATCAGTCTGTTGGGCTACATATGAATTCAAATCCAGGAATTAATCCTGTATCAAAACAAAGAATTTAAACGCTATCTTATATTCTCTTCTTTAGGGGGGTTGGTTGCCAAATCAGACTTTAAATATTAACTTATCCAGATAAAGCATCATGAAGTTATAAGCGTGTTAACTATGCCAGGCCCAAGCTACTACTCATATACAGAAGATGAGTCTTGGTTCTACGAAGTCAGTGAAGAACAGCCTTCAGGGATTTCATACCTCATTAGACAAATAAGTATATAAACCACACATTTCTTACTAGTCATTCTAATATTATGAAATAACAAATTAGAAAATCCTAAAGGAGTATCGTATTAAGCATTTTTCTAGAAGGCAAAGAAGAGGCTCTGGCATTGGCTCTATCAGACACTGAGGAAACTTCTAGCAGCATCTCACAGAAGCCACCCCTGATGTCCCTCCACCAAAACCTTGCCATGCAAACCCAGTAGACCCATGTTGATCTGTAAGCATCCTGAGGTGACCATCTCTGGTTAGAAAGAATGAATGCCACATTCCTGTAGCACTACATGGCAAAACAGAAAAATCGAGGACCAGCAGCAAGAAATCACAGAATGCTATGGGGTTGGAAGGGACCTCTGGAGATCATCTAGTCCAACCCCCTGCCAAAGCAGGTCCACCCAGAGCAGGTTGCACAGGAACGTGTCCAGGTGGGTTTGAATATCTCCAGAGAAGGAGACTCCACCACCTCGCTGGGCAGCCTCTTCCAGGGCTCTGCCACCCTCACAGGAAAGAAGTTCCTCCTCATGTTTAGGTGGAACTTCTTACATTCAAGTTAGTGCCCATTTCCTCTTGTCCTGTCACTGGGCACCACTGAAAAGACTGGCCCCATCCTCCTGACACCTACCCTTGAAGTATTTATACATGTTGATCAGATCCCCCCTTATCAAATCAGTACCTTCAATCAAAACAGGCTGGAAATTACTAGGTAACTAAACAACCCCATCCACAGCTTTTTACATGCATGTTACACACACTTTTATAATAAAATATGCAAGAAAAAAAGCAAAGAGGCAGCTAGGAGTGGAATGATAACTCAGCAGGTAGCAAGAGACTATTGCTTCAGTAAGTTAAAGTCACTGTCTCTAGAACTTTTAAGTATTTAAAAACATTTTACAGTGGTCTCTTGTAATGCACCTGTGTAACCCTAACAAGTGGGGCTTTCCCAAGAGACAGGAAAGTGCAGTAGCCATGGCTGTCAGCACTACATGGGGCAATATGAAAATTCAAACACTAATTAACAAGATTACATAGAAAATTAATTCTCAGTCACTTCATTCATCAAATAGTCTCTGCTTCTTTATTATTTCTACAAGGGGAAGAACGACTCATAAGAATAACACTAGAAATTTTCAACCTAATGTATTACTTTATTTTGCCTTACAAATAGTAAGAAAATTGGACTCTACTCTAGTATCTTAAGTTAATAATTTTGAAGGGATTCAGTAAGCTGCAGTATTTCCTGCCTCTCAGCCTACACAATGCAACTTGAAATGTATTACTTTAAGTCTCTAATTCAGTAGAATCCATAATCAAATACCCAACAGCATAAGTCAAAAGACAAACAGCAATGGGCGACAGGTAGCTGGCTTTAACAGATGGGTGATAAACCATCAGTACGTGATACACTCTGAATGGGCTGGCGGTTCACAACACTGATATTAGGAGTTCAGGCATGACCCTGACAGTAAAGCCTGCAGGGATCATACTTGGAAAAGACAATTTTCTTTATTTTTGTTAGTACTAAGTCACTTTCAAATACCACAGTCAGTTGTGCCAGCAACTACCAGAAAAAAAAAAAAAAAAAATCACTTCTGGATTGCAAACTGAGAAAAACAGAATCAGTGGTGAAAACGTGGCACCTGTGATATTTTTATGGGGTCATTCCTCAGTATAAACCTCGGTAGACTTAAAGTTCATAAAGAGTTAAAGTGTGGATAAAGGTTACTAAGTAGCCCTGCTTGCTGTTTTGAACATACAGAGTCTGCTTTTATTTCCTGGCTTTTCAACAGTTTTTTTTTCTAAACAAAAGTAAGTTATCTCTTCCCCTACATCAAATAATGGAAATCTATTTACTAGCTAAACGCAAGCTAAGAAGTTGGGTTCTGGAAATTTAACATTTTAAGAAACTCCGAAATTCTTATTCTTTAAAGATGATAAATTACTTCTGGACAAAAAGAAAACCAACCCTTTCCAGGCTGCTTTATATTTCTTCTTCAGAAAACACACTGTTCCATTAACAAGTAAAATTATATTTATCTGTCAAATAACCAAAAGTGAAAGCAAGTATTCTAGTTAACTTCCACCAACTTGTCCATACCTGTCAACCCCTCTAATAAAAGGAATTTCCCATTTTACAAGGCATATACTCATTTTGAGGGTTATTTGCTTCAAGAATCTCTCTCTCCCATGAAGAGCAGCCCTTCTGCTCACAGATCTAGTACGTATGAAAGCTCACAAATGGCAGTCAGTTCCCACACTCCAATTCTAGATGTAGCTCCTCAAATTAAGAGGTTCCACGTACGCGCAGCATCCAGTAACCTATAGACAAGCATTCCAGGTGGGTCTAAATTTTTTTCTTTTGGATACTTCTAACCAAATTCCAATGCAGCTGAAGGTGAAAATATCCTGCATTTAAACACAAAGTTCATTAATAAACCAGTGCCTGAGATAGTAAGAGCTCCCAATAGATTAAATGGAGAGGGAAGGATTCTCTTTCCCCACAGTACATCCCCTAAACCCTGAGAGAAGGTTGGTTTACTGTTACAACTGTGCCTGCTGATAAATTTCACATAAAATCACCTTTTTTTTTTGCCATATAGATACCACCAGACTTAATTTCTTGATGGAGAGTCAGAAGCACAATTAACCAAAATTAGGGGCAACACAAAATATTAATTTGAAAAGGAGAGGTATTCGAGGAAGTTTGCAGTCTACTTCAGTTTAAAAGAAAAAAAGTCAGGCTACTTTTCATTCACAGGTTTATCAGATATAACTTGAAGACTGCATACAAAAAAACCAAACTAGTAAAATTAAGACTATTAAACTTTAAAAATATTCAGAAGAATCAAAGTTCCTGATTCATGCTTGCCCATTGAAAAAAAATAGATTTGTAACTTGGAAGTGATCAAAACAGAAATCCCTTTCCTGAGACTACATCAAAGCAATACTATTCTATCGGTGGGATTTTAACTCAACCCACAGCAGCATCCCGGGGGGAGGAGCTATTTCGCTTCAGCCTGAATGCACCTTAATGTTCTAGTTTCAGGCCAGCCAGGTCACAGTAATACTTAGTGCAATCAATTGGCCCTTAAAACATGGTACTCTTAGCAGCAGCTTTGCCAAGTGAATTAGTGTCAAATTAATAGAACACTAGTTATTTCAAGTATTTTAATCTACTCCAAGGACCTTTCATGGTCAAGCATATGGAGACAGGATAGTTCAAGCACAGAAAAACAAATACAACTTGTGATAGGCCCTTAACAAGTGACTTTCTGCTACTTTCTGAACAACTTATTTCAGAAGATTCACATAAACAGAACCCCCCTTTTTGATGAGGGACTATTAAGTCACTTGCTTTTACAGGCTCAAATCCCTGCCAACGGGGAAAAAATAAATTACTTTCATATGAGGTGCCTTCACTAACAGGAACTCTGAACAGCTTTGTAGGAAGCACATTCTTATGGGCTCACTCCCACACAGTTACTTGAATTAAGAGGGGAAGAGAGAAAAGTCTAACACAGCTCAAGCAGCATCAAAAAGTAGCAAATTCATAGAATTGATACTCTATGAACATAACAGACACTGCTCATGAAACTTCCTTTGGAAAGGAGATGCGGAGGTACAAGGTAGGTCTTAGATCTGATGAAACAAAAATAGGAACTAATGGTCAAAAAAAGAGGGAATAGACTTTGAAGCAACGCTAAGAAGATATTTATATAATTATGGTGGATAATAAGCAAATACGTAGGAGCTCCATTGACATTAAAACAACATCATAAACAGTCAGTAACTACTACACATTAACAGAACCAGAATAGAAACTTGATACGAATTAAGGAATAAAATTCTATAACAATGATTAGAACTGACCTTCCAGTTCACTGCACATATTTACAGAGATCTTCAGATAAACCCAGAATAAGAAACTCTCAAATTTTTGCCTGAAGTTCAAGTTTCTGATCACAAGATTTTATAGGAAATTTTCTATTTCCTGAGAGAGAGAACACTCAGCTTTTAACAAAAGACAAAAAAGTTCAACAGTTAAAAAATACATTTTTATGTATTTTTTACTAGAGTGCAGAGACACCTCACCAAAAATAAGTAACCATTTATCTTTGACTATTTTTCCTTGTGTTGTTTCTGAAAATATGATGGAAATCAAGCAGTTTATGCTAGAATTTAATCCCAAATGTTGTAGTATATTAGCATCATTATTTACAGACTGGTATTGCAATAGGGAAATACTGCATTTCACATTCATTTAAGAGGAAAAATCAATTAATAAAGAAGGTGCACACACTAGAAACAAGTCATTTAGCTGGAATTCTCTGAAGCACTTGAACAGTTGATCTTGGAAGTAGACTATCAAGATTACAGGATAAAGTATATGACTGCCTTTATGAGGCAATCACTATTCCTCCCTCAGGAGGATTTACATAAAGTGCCTGCTTATCCAGTAAGCCAAATCCACACATTGGAAGTAACACACATTGTGCCAACAAGAAAATACAAATAAACACACACAAATGCTTTCAGAACACTC